>VFFE01007186.1:1041338-1135221 GCA_008921705.1 Burhinus oedicnemus
TTTTCTTCCTTTTCCCCCCCCCCCCCCCTTTTTAATTTGAAAATCTATTAATTCATGCTTAAATCCACAGAAATAAGAGGTCTCTGAAAAAACGCTGCTAAAGATCTCTGTGTTCTCCCCTGCGGCAGGCACATTAACACTCAGAGTCCCATGCGACTATATAGGTTACATACTAAAGCAGTGCTTTAGATTTGAGGCCAAATTCTGTCTTGTTGTACACACCAGCAAATCCACAGCCAGTAATGTGAGAAAAGGTAGAAATGGGCCACACAGATTCTGGAGCTTTGAAGTATTAAAGATGTTGTTTCACAAGCTTTTCATGATCACACCACAAAAGAATATTATACAGCAAGGCCTAGAAGCCAGGAAATAACTCTGTAAAAATGTTTATTCATATACAGCTCTGGAATGGACAGTCCTTTTCACAGATCACTTACTTCAGGTGGAGGTTGTTTCTTTTTTGATGGTTGTTTTTTTGTTGTTTGATTTTTTGGTGGGGTTTTTTTTTTGAGAAAAGAAAGATAAGAAGGGGGAAGATCAAGGAGCTTGGAAAGGAGCATATGACAAAAAGAGAGTACATTTTCATTGAATGGAGTGAACTCTGATCCTCTGTGCAGGCAGATGGCTCGTAGTACAGATTGACTCCCTGTTGATGCCTTTCCAGTGAATCCTGTCCTTGTATTTCATGTTGTACTCTAAGGTACAGCAAAGTAAGAATCCACTGTCAGATACAACTGTCAAGGCAGAAATAAATGGCCTTTCCTCAGTGACTTAAAAGCCATCCAGACGAATCTACAAGCACACTGAGCAAGACCTGGCCTGGCAGTAACTATCAAAACATTATGATTCCCTTAATGTGACCTTCTTCCTTGTACAAAAAGGACATTTTAGGTTAGAATGAATTTAGTTTGTTACCTACACATCAGTCTTTCTATTTGTAGTTATATCTAGTGAAAGAGACAGTTTCTGTCTCCATTTTGTGCTAGGATGCCAGCACTGAGAGTTTTGTGGGGAATTGTCAAAATGTGGTGAATCATTCTTAAAAGCTGAATTTAAGCTATGTATTAATTTAATGTCAGCCACATTTATCTTACATTAAGGTAATTAATACTTCATCCTCAGAATTTGGTTTTGCTACTTGCAAGAGGAAAAATAAAGCTAATGAGAAATAATAATTAAATATCTGGCATTTCCTTTTTTCTTTCCATTACCATCAACTAGAATTTATAATATATACATAGGGTGTACAATCTAATTACTTAAATTGCTCAAGATGTGTTTACAGCCTTTTGGAGAAGTTATGTAATAGTTGGTTATGCTCAACCTCACTTGTCTCCCCATTGTGTTTTATTTACCAGAGTGACCATAAAAGTTTTGAACCTTGTAAAAAATTATCTTTTACATATTTGTGTACTTATTCTTGAAGTTACTGATGACTGTCAAATAAATAGAACTCCTGTTCTTTCTATAATAAAATATTTATCTGTGGGTTCAGAAAAGAGCCAGAATATTTGAGGAAGTGTAGTATGCATATTATATATACCTATCCACAACATAGTTCATAAATATACACATATATATGCATACTTATATGATCTAGCTCCAGCCTACATAGTTTTACTTTCTTGAACAGTGATGAGACTGAAGATTATAAGATTGTAAACACAGAGAAGATTAATTTTCTATAGGTCTAAAAGACGCCTCAGTGTAATGTTAAACTACAGTTGTAGTCATGTGTAAAGTTCCCTTCCAAAGTCATTATTGATATTACTGGGTGAAAGATACCGTATGCATGTTAAAATAGTTTTATAAAGGAGAAAGGGCAGCTTTCAATCTGAAAGGAAACCAATATGGGGGAATACTTATAAGGTATGTTACAGTAGCGAGACAAAGACTGAAAGAAAACATTAGTTAGTTAGCAAATACAATATTAAAGTTGGGGGGAAAATAGAGTTTAGGCCACATGTAGGTCTCAAGTGAGCAAAATGCTATCAAATATTGGAGAAAAGATTACTAATTTAATCTTATTGAGATTAAAATTCATCACAGATAACTCATTTCATATGGAACTTTCCCCTACTGGAAATATCATGTTCTCTGTAAGTATTCTGTTAAAAATGTATGTCTTCCCCTTCCCCTGCCATAAAGTACCTCATCACAGCATTGCTTCATATGTATGCTATATAAAGGCATAGCAAACAGAGATTCCAGAAAAAGATCTTGGCTTTGACATTTGTATAACACAAAAATATACTGCCTTGACACATTGAGAAGTTAACAGAAATCGATGAAATTTGGATTCATTTTGCCCACATTTATAAACAGTAGTTATTTAAATCCTTTAAGATATTCAGCTGGATCTGTCTTTCATGAGTCTGTAGCTCTTAAATATAAAAATAAACCTTTGGACTAAACTCACTAAAGGATTTTCATATGAAAATGACTAAATCTTAGATGTCCCACTACCTACTGGAATTATACCTTGCTCCATACACAGAGTATGTTACAAATCAAACTCCTGAGAACCTGAATCACAAAATCCATAGTGAAATATGAAGCAGCCTAGGGTAGCTGATAGGAAATTCAGAAGACTTGGACTATAGCTGGATATCATTTTACATATGTGTAGATGTGTCTTTACATAATATGGTGTGGCCTTTTTTTGTGGAAGAGAAATGGAGACATTGATGGAGTCCCTCTGACTCTGCTAGTCCTTCAGTAATCATGAGATCCAGGATGAGATATTAATGTTGAAATTTCTATTCCTCTGCCTGAATTAGGATTTCTATCTAAGTATCTCATTTGACAGCTAGATGCTTTAACCCCTTTAAGCTAATGGCTGTATAGAGAAGGTCTCTCACACTCTTCTGCTAAAAGCTTATGCTTTGCAAAAAATAAATCAAATATTAATTGAAGCAATGCCCAGATCCTGTCTGAAAAAAATAACTACAAGGCTATAGACTTGTTCTCCCACATTGCCTCTTCGCACTGTATATTTAAATAACTTATTGAAATAAAACAGTAAGGCACACCAAAAACAGTCCACTTTGTCTGTGAGGTGGGATTACTAGGCTCAAATGCTTATGATATTTCAGGTTGTAGTGCAAGCTGGGCAAGCTCTTTTACACTGGGAGCTAAGCATGTATCCTTACTACTTTGAATCCATGATAATTACGGATGACAATGTTATACTGTGGGCAAGGATAATTTTTTATTTCAGTTTCAAACTCTTCCCAATGCTTCATCTGTTCTTGTGTCACTAGCCAGTCAAGTCTAAGCCAAATCCTGCATCGTCTCAGGTCTATTACCTGAACACTCTTTTTGATCCGTAGGTTTCCCTACTTCAGTTACCCATGAATGTAGTTCTCTCTGAGCAACTGGAGTGTTGAAAGAACTGACTGCTTAGGAAAGCTTCAAAATAATTTAAAGGCATTCTTGATCATGTGTTACTCATCAGGCTTTTCTATTGAGCTCTCAGCTTCAATAAATAGCAAGGAAGCATCGAATTGAGGAAAGAGTCAGGCCTGTCTGAACAGAAACAGTGTTCCCCTTAGCGGGAAGGTATGCAGGGAGACCGCACTGTGTCCTGACTCAGGCTTGTGTGTCCCTTTCCCGCAAGGCATGGACTTTGCTCCACCGCGTAGGTCTAACTGCTCATGCCATTCACTTTTGTTAATGACAGGCTGACCCAGCATCTGGGGTAACCCCTTGACAAGCTTGGATATGGTAATGACAGAGGACTAACCGAGCACCCTAATCTTTGGTTCACTGCAAGGTGCATGGAAGCAGAGTCAGGGAGGCCACCGAGGCTCTGGCCACTCAGTCGTCCAGCCAATGCAACTAAAACACGGGTCATTGTTACAAGTGTTCGGTGAATACCAACTAAAGACTTCACTGAGCAGAGATTTTTAAAGCAAAGGTAGTGGGCTCAGGATTTGAATGCAAAACAAGTGGAATATTTTTATAAAAAGTACTTGACTAAACATTTTTGTATACTGACAATAAATACTTTGAGTATGCCAAAAAAAGACCAAGTGATTTTTTTCTGCAAGTGTCTTGCTGAGGGTGAGAAATTTCAGATCTTTCAGATCTTTTTCTTCAAAAGGTTTGAAAGGGTCAGTAAATAAAAGCTGAGCTGTAATGAATCTGTCTTTTCCATGTTAACTGTCAATAGGCCAATGCCACATTACCTCGTCAGAACATAGCTGAGTCTCAATGTGTCTGCATGGTGGGGGGTAGTTTATCCTTCTGGGGTCATATCTGCACCATGAAAAGAGGAAATTAAATGTAATAGCTAAAATCATCATAATAGAATAAGAGAATTAACAGTGGGACATAAACTAATAATAAGGAAATTCACAGGCCAGCTGCCCTCCAAGACACAATAGGGGCACATTAAGGAAGTGGTTCAGGAGGCACCCTGTCGGGCATAGATATTGGAAGTCAACTTCAATTGCAAATTTCCTTGTTTGTATTAGCTCAAGTTGAAACTGAACTATTCTTTGAAGGGTTGTTTTTTTTTTTTTCTCAGTGAATGTCCTTTTTTTTTGATGAAAACTTAAAAGCAAGATTTTGTTTTCTCCCTCATCTAAAAGAATAAAAATAGGTTTCATAATCAGTAATTCTACATTTTATTACATTGTAGATCATGATACTGTAAATATATACTGCTTTTAGATCCACTCTGCCTAGATCAATAGAACATACATGTTTAACAATATTTAAATGACTATGTCATAGAATCACAGAATAGTTTGAGTTGGAAGGGACCTTAAAGATCACCTAGTCCAGCCCCCTGCAATGACCAGGGACATCTTCAACTAGATCAGGTTGCTCAAAGCCCAGTCCAACCTGACCTGACCCGACCTGAGTGTTTCCAGGGATGGGGCATCTACCAATTCTTTAGGCAACCGTTCCCCTATTTCACCATCCTCATTGTAAAAAATGTTTTCCTTATATCTAGTCTAAATCTTCCCTCTTTTAGTTTAATACCATTACTCCTTGTCCTATTGCAACAGGACCTGCTAAAAAGTTTGTCCCCATCTTTCTTACAAGCCTCCTTTAAGTATTGAAAGGCCACAATGAGGTCTCCCCAGAGCCTTCTCTTCTCGAGGCTGAATAACCCCAACTCTCTCTGATTGTCTTCATAGGAGAGGTGTCGCATTCCTCTGACCATTTTTGTGGCCCTCTTCTTGATTTGCTCCACCAAGTCCATGTCATCTCGCATCATAAGATTGCTTTACAATACAACATGTTTCTCTGTGTTTTTCGAAGGCAGAAAAGAGAGTACTCCTATTTATTTAGGAGAAACCAGGCTACAGAGTGGTTAATTAATTTCCACAAAACTGCATAGAAATTCTGAATAAATCACATCACATTTTCTTTAGGTTCCACTACTTATTTCTTTACTGGAGAGGTTGCAACTGATTTTATTTATTTTTTTAAAAAATCTAGCCTAAACTGTATTTTGCCTATACATAAGATAGACTAATAAAAAAACACATTGCATGCTTTTAGTCCTGCTTATATTGGTTAGTACCAGGAACAGAGATATAAAAATGTAAAGCTATGACAATTGACTTTTTTTTCTTTTTTTCTTTCTTTTTTTTTTTTTTTTTTATCACACTGGATGGGACAAGAGAGTAAGAATTTAATCCAGATTTAATCCAGTCTGTGAAAGACAGGCATCAGGTTTCACTGGCTTGGGTTTAGGCCTGTTTCTGAAGTAACTGTTGGAAATCTTGCAAAAGGTCTGTTACTGTAGGCTTAACAATATAAAAGATCTTTGGCTACACCCTCATCATATTTGGAAAAGCAACTGAACTATTAGAGTCGTAATTAAACACAACTGGCAAACCTTTTGATGTTTAGCCATCTCCCACTATGTTTTGAGATATCTTCTGTGGATCTGAGGGTATTCTGGCTCAGGATGGTGGTGAAAAAGGAAAGAATTAAAACTAGGTCTTAGTAGCTAGCAGAGAAGCTGTGGATCTTAAAACAAGAGATTCTGTAATATAGTCTGGGTCCTAAAAATAATGGACTATTGCTTCATGGTTATAACTCTGTGAAAATGTGAAGAGAGATTAATTAAACTGATAATTATTAGTTTACATTGGCTCTTACCTGCTCCATGAGTTCCAATGTTATTTTGTCAATATAGGATCACAATCCTGGCATGCATCTTCTTTCCAGATACAGTTTTGGCAATAATATCAGAAAATTAAGCCCAAATTCTCTGCTGTGTTAAAAAAAAGAAGTAAAGCAAAATAAAATCATCCAATTGCCACAATCTGTGTACTGGGTTTTAGCCAGAAGAGAAACAGCAAAGACAACACTAAATATGAGGAGTGACAAAATAATCCCATCCTATTCAATTTCTTTTTCAAGTAACGTATTTAAAAACAAAATAATTTGGGGTGTAGGGACTTCTGAATAGACATGCACATGTGTGTATACACAGTAATACAGAATGTATTTAGAACAGTGTATTTGATTTATGAAATGAAGTATGATATCTTTTATTGTTAAATCTCGAGCTAAGTGCATTTTGGTTTTGATTACATGAAAATTTTTCTAATTCTCAGAAAGGTCCAACAGAAAACTGCCATTGTACTAACAGTTTTTTCAGCTTAGTGCCCCTCATTGAAGTTAGGTACATGTCGGTTGTGTTGACTCTTATGCTGAGCAAGTTGTCCTAAGTTTAAGGAGAGAAAATCATATAAAAGCTGATTGTTCTCTGTCAACACCTATATTTTTATATCCTTTACACTACATGACAAAATCTCAAAGAATATTACAGCTGACAACAATCAAATTTGAGAAATTGCCATCTTTTCTTGTCCTGTTTCTATATCCCATTGTAGACTTTGGGAAGTGTTTTGTTCTTGTGTACCTTTTTAAACATGAACCTTCTTTGTTTTGTCTTCCCTAGATCATATAAGATGACGTGGCTTGCAGTATCGCCAGTCCTGATAATTTAAATATCTTTAATAAAATAACTTAAACAAAATCAGTTTTGTTTTGTTTTGCTTTGTTTTTAAAAGAAAGAATCTTCCTTTGATTTCTTGTTTTTAAGGTTTTAGGATTTACTGGTTCACACTTTTCTGTATAATGATATTGGTTAGAAATTTAAAAGCTGAGAGAGAGGAAAAAAAGAAGAAGAAAGCTGAAATTTTCATACAAGCATCCGATTCCTGGCAGTAAGGAAAACAGAAACAAAAAAATTTGTTTTCTCAGCATTTTCAGTGAAGAATTGAACACTAATAAACCTGAGCTTGATTATGGGAAAGATGCACATTTTCTTCCTCATATACTTGAAGTGCTAAATAATATTTAGTGAGTTAGGCTTTCTTGACTTTCAGGCTTATTTTAAACCTTATTACAGGCTAGCTAACAGCCTGCAATTAACACAGCTTGTCCTCCTATGAGGCTACAACACTACTCCCAACTGACCATTTAAAAATTACATAGTCCTACTGCATCATAGAATATTTCTGATCTCTTTGAAACAATTTTCAACTTATTTACAGAACAGGGCACTCTCAGGTTTTCAGTTTAACACCTTTTCCTTCCTCCCCAACTTCCTTTTACACGTACGTCTGACTCTCGCAGCCTTGAGCTGCAGCCCGTTCCCTAAGGGTGCCTCTTTTTGATGCTACCTATTTTCCCCAAACCGTTCACCGTGGGTGCTTGTTTGTCTGCTGCGTGTGAAAACAGAGTGATGATTTTGCCTCTGATCTCTTCCAGATGGCAGTTTCCTCATTCCTGGTTGCTAAGTATTTTTAACATTTGTTGACATTTATTTTGTCTCTCATGGAGGAGAGCACAAGCTCGCTGACGAGGAAGCTGGTTTCGGTGTGACTTGCAGAACCCCCTGGATTAAATTGCCCATGGGGTAGTCTGAGCTTGGTCATGCTTGCACATTGCCTGCATCGCCTATTTTAGCATAGCAAGACACATGGCCCAGCAGCTTCTTTTGAGCTTCTCCAAAAGCTGAGAGACACTGTGGTGCCATGTGGTAATCAGGGAGGCGTGCATATGGACGTCAGTGTGCTAGGTGTCCCTTACCCGCACAAAGTCCTGCGCCATTTCCAGGGTCCACTGTAAAGATGTAACCCTGCTGTTTGCTTCCATGTTTCATCTGCTCCTGGATATCCCTGTATCATGCCGCGGAGGATTTCCCAAACAAACAGGTTTGCCATGCATTTACATATTAAGGGTAAATGCAATGAGCCTGAGGCTTCCAGGAAGCTACAGACTAACCGTGCATGTGTTTCTCAGTAATTTTTACATCATATTTACAGTGTACACACAGGCCATCTGTGCAGCACATGCATAGTGGATTGGCTGGCCTCATTGCAAATGCACTGTAAAGTTGATACACGCATGTGGAGTGGATATGTCCAGATTTTCTCCACTACTGCTCTGATTAGGTTGCCAGACATCCAGAAATCCTGAACAAATGTCAAAAATCTTTGAATTCCCTCTGGATATATGTTCCAGGCATTAAAAAAAAAGATGTGTTCAAGGGAACTGAAGCATATGGTAGTCTATCCGGCACAGACCACACTAAATGACTTAGTCACGTCTTGATGACAGAACACAGGAGGGTTGGGTCCAGATGCACCTTCTGGCTGCATCCCAGTTTCATACTGGGACAAGACTTGGGTGATTACCAGCCCTTTGTGGATTTCACGGTAAGGAAATCTAGATATATGGGTCAGGAGAGGAACTGCCATATCATCCAAATGAGTCCTTGATCTGTACAATCGAGGGAGAAGGAACTTGGAGCAAGCTATGGAGGTTGTCAGTGCAGGAGTGAAGATACAGCCTCACTCACATTATGTCCTGGCAAGGAATTTATTACGCTCAGTATTTTCCCATATGTTATGTGCATAGTTGTAGAAAAAAGCTAGTGCCTTCAGTGACTGTGGCTTTGATATTTGGAGGATGTTTCTACTTAAAAAACAAAGGAGCAGAGTACTCAGTTGCTGTAGGAGATGCTGGACTGTTACTCATTTGGAGAGCACACAGTGAGCAGTTACAAAATAGCAGTTCAGTAAAGGAAACCAAAACATACAGAAAACACAGTGAGTTCAGACATTTGTTCTTACTACATTTACTGAAGTGCCTGCAAATCCTGCTTTGAAGCTGGCAAAATAACAATGAATACTGAGGAAAGAAAAAGGTTATCTGCATGTATTTCATAAGCTATTTATTTTAAGTAAGTGTGGAGACTGTAGAGCATATGAAAAACATATGTATATTTCTTTTTAAGATGCATCCATTACTGGGTTGGCAGTTTGAAAGTCAGAGAAGAAGCCGTAGACTAGCAACATGGAAGTAAAGACTTCTTATTTTAATCTTGATCAAATTAAGGAAAATATAGATGTTATGTATGTATATATATTTAATTTTTATTCATATCTTAAATGTCAATGTTGTCTTTAGAACCAGTTTTAGGTAGTCAATAGAGATGAAGATTAATACTTTTTAAAGTAATAACAAAGGAAATAAAACAATGCACAAAACATTTTTTGGTATATTTTTAAGTATAATTTTACCTTTAAATATATCTTTTAATTTTCCTTCACTTATATATAGCTACATAGCTATGTATTTACCAGAACTATATGGTCACTGACCTTGCAAACTGTGTTACACATGCTTAACTTAACACCTGTGAAGAGTCCTACTGAAATCAAGCGCGTGAAGGTAGTCACAGGGGTAACTGTTGGCAAGACTGAAGCCAGATTAATCTAATGCATTGCATATTGCTCTGGAAAAAACTCTTTGGACCATATCCTACACGTCTTATGCTGGCAAGTCTCCAGCTGATGTAAAATCGGATTCCTGCCTGATTGAGAATTGCATAAAACAGCACTCGCTTTCCTCATAATCCTCCCAAAGAAAATAAGCAAACCACAGCTCTTCGTCATTATTGCTTTTTAATTTCTTGACACAAAATGCATGTGATAGTGGTGTGATTTGGAAAAGGAGGTGAAGCTCCACATTTGGCAAGTTTAATCTACTGTTAGAAGAATTATTTCCAATGTATTGCTTAGAGTAGTAAGGGTCATGGTCAAATATCGTTATTGAATCTTAATGGAATAAGAATGCCGTCTGAAAGATTCCCAACAAAAATAGCCTGAATCCTATAGGTTTATCGACCTGATAACTACAGTCACTAACTAAACAAGACTGAGAAACCTGTCGGTCTTACTGACATTCTTAGGGTTTCAACCTGATTTTTGTCTAGTGTCTTCAGACAATCCTCATCTGAGAAATGGGAGAGTAAAAACCCTTACTTCCTTGATTCTCTTAATTTTGACCAGAATTTCCACATAAATCTTCAGCAAAGTTCTTTTTTTCTAATATTTTGCCTGCACTATTTTTCTTTGAGAAATTTTTTTCTGCTAAATAATCATTTTTCAGTAACAGAAACATTTTTTCAAAACTTTTATGTATAATGCTGCATAATGAATTCTGATCACTGTTCGACATTACAAAATCTTGGCTCTGTAATTACCTGTATTCTGCAGCTATAGAAGGCATTGAAAACAAAAAACCAGCACAAAATCTTTTATTTAAGTGTTTCTGATATACATAAATCCCTTCATTAGTATTTAATTTAGTACTACTTTTAAAAACATACTTATATTAAAATTAAATTTTATAAATTACTTCCCTACTTCTTAGGAAAAGAAACAAAAACCAGATATCATTTGAACACCAGTTATTATATATGAGACGACATCAATAAAGAACAAAGAGGTTACAGCAAGACTGATAAAATGAAACTACTATAAATGGTGTAAAAAATCTCTTTTTATATAGCAGACCATATATATTGGTATACCTACAAATTCACTTTTATGTTAAGGAGTTTTATTTTAGTTAAGTGTTTGTTTTGGTGGCAGGTGTGGTAAGAACTTGTTAATCAAATTTTCCCCTTTCTGGGTATTCCCCTTACCTGCAGAGACGGTAAAGTGGTGGAACCAGTTCTTACTGAGATACACCCAACCTGGAGGAGAATGGATGCAGCTTGTTCCGTATGCGGGAAAGAGATTTGGAGACAGTTAGATATGCGCTAAAAACTGCAGGTGGCATGGGAAGTCAAAATGTTGTGTTTTAAAATAAGAAAATGAACAGAATTAAATTCAGGAAACACAGCCCAGACAGCAACTTCCTGCACTGGTAAGATGAAAACCTTTAATTGCAGATGTTTTGTTATGAGAAAAAATTCAGAAACAAAACTTCAGGTCTGCAATTCTAGACCCAAAAATGAGAGAGAGAAAGCATGCTTGCTTTCATGTCAAAGGTATATGTATTAGTTCTGATTATAGAAAGGAAAGATTCCTGTTAGATTTATCTGAATGCTCATTTGTATTTGTGTACCAGAGTATTTCACGTTTTAAGACATATTTTTGTTAAGAAGTGACTTTTTATGGCTTTTTCATTCAGCTGACCTGAATTTAATATTCTCTTTTTTAATATTTAGTGTATATGTCTAGAAGCTTACCAGGTGTGCATAAGCAACAGGAGCAGGTGAAACTCCAACAAAAGCCTTTTATTTGGGGAAGCTATTTATTACTAGAGTGCTGACAATATACTGTAGTTAGGCTTAAAATGAGGACTGGACAAATAAGTCACAGCAAACAATTTATTCAACACACATATTACCATTGTTCTGACTCATGAATTGTCCAGAAACAGCTTGCAAGGCTCTCAAATTTAGTGCCTGGAGCTGCAAAAATGGTGAGTCATTCTACTCTAGTGAGTAGCATTACTGATGTATGCAGCAGCGCCATACAACAAACATAGTACAAGAACTTCACATTTTGCTATTAATAGTACAAATTAACTTAAAATGTGAATGCTTGAGGGGAATATGCCTAAAATATAGTTTTCTCAAACTTAATTTTCCTTTTAACTGTCTGTCAAAGGACAATTCTTGTCCTTGTGAGGGCAGTCCTCAGAGTTTCCTCTTGCCCCTCAGCTATCGAGTTCAAGATTGTGGTCACACGTGCTCATATAGATTTTTCATATAGATAACTCATGTAGATAACCTATGTTCCATCTGCTGGACATAAGTGAACAAGTAGTGAAAGGAGGTCAGAGGATGAAAAATTTATAAAGGAACTGATTTCACATTGGCCAGCTATGTCTGAGGACATGATGTCTTAGGACCTGACCTAAGAACTCAAGTACACTTCTGACCTGGTAATATAGACACGATGCCCCTGTGTAATGCTGTTTTATCCCTTCACAAGTTTAGTATGGGGAGGAGTCTTGCAGAAAAAAGGTCAACAAATTAGAATTATGATTTGTAAGATGTTCAGGGATTTTCAGGTAAGGACTCTTTGTGTTGGGCAGTGGAGTGGTTTGGTTTTTTTTTTCACTCTGAAGCACATTCAAGTTTCAGTTACTCTTTGCAATTCATTGCTTTATTTGATTTTGCTTCAAAGGTAGACTCCAAGAAGAGTTAAGCCATATATACGAAGCACTAAATCCCTGTGTTGAGCATATATAGCTGCTTCCAGGTCATCTTCCATACGTCTGTTCAGTCTGATTGTACAGACTAAAATCCTATCCTGAAGGTAGACATTTGTGAACTTGTTTCAGAAATCAGTTGTGTAATGAGTCCCCTTTAAAAGGAAAAATTTACTGCTGATCAAAGCAGTTACATATGAAGTGAGAAGCTCTCCCCTGGGTTTGTAGATTCAAACCACATTTCCTATCTTTATCCATACAGCTACGCTCCCTCTTTTGCGGTCCTTCTCAGTAGATCCGTGAATCTTGAGTGCATTATAACTCAGTGTTTTAGAGGAGCATCGGGGTCTAGAATTGCCTATAACCTAGTAGCCTGGGGAACTACAGATATGGAGCTGAACATTTTCAACCCAAAACCTAGTGCGGTATCCGAACAGCGGGCTATTACAGAAAAGGTGCTCTCATGGCGGTCACACGGTGGCAGTTTGTGTTTTATGAGATGCTGGGTCATGTCTGCGTACGCTGCCCTTCAAAAGCGCGTACAGGTTGTTTAAAGTGAAATCCTATGATTAAAATATTAAAACCATAATTGAAAAGACACTTTTCTGTAATATTACTCACTGGTGGGACATTTTACAACTTTTGATGTTTTTCAGACCATAGAATATACCAGTAATTAGTACAAAAGTAATCAGTGGAATTAAATTCAGAGTAAGACAAAAGCTTAATTTTGTGAGGACTGTAATGTTTTCATTTTCAGGTATCAATACAGAAGGCTTTGGTTGTTGTTTAATGGTTTGCAATCCAGAAGAGGTTGGAGCAGTTCACCTAATGGATCCCCTGGCCTTGGGTTTGGTAACACTTTGGTATTTAAATGACACAAAAACTCACACTAAATGAGAACTCTGGTATGAACAATGGAAAATGGTATGTTTGTACCATCAGCCAACTGTCTGCTTGTTAGTCTAATCACAACAAAATGGTAAAATGGAAGATTCTATTTCCAAAGAGGAAAGATCGAAGCTTGTTATTACATGTGCTTTATTTTCTTTTTAGGAGTGTGTTAACTTGTCTTATGAAAACAAAACAGTATACTGTACTTCAAGTTGAAAAAACAGAATGCTTGTGTAATGGTTGTCTTTGAAAGAAATCATTCAGTCCCCAGTGGAATGGTAAAATGCTCGAAAGAGGCTACTGATCAGTCATAAACATAAAGCATTTTTTAACCCATGATCATGATGTTCATAAGTATCCAATTTATACATATTATTCCAAGTTTGCACATTATCAGTAATAAAAAAATAGCTTAAATGCAGCATACAGCAAATTGAGGAACATATTTTTGTCTTTCCCTTTAAAAAAGAAATTGGTTTGGCTGATGGATCTAATGTTGTCTATGGGAAAAATATGGATATTACCATATGTTTAGTTTTATTCCTAGCCTCAGTTGGAAAAATCCTTTCCCCATCTTATACAAGGAATTTTCCTTTTTAACAGTCAAACTATACATATTAATTTACTTTTGTATTAGTTTTGAAATATATATAGCTCTGAAGCCTACTGGGAGTATATTTGTCACAAGTAGTTCATAAACATGTTAAAAAAGAAACAATCAATTAACAAAAGTTAAAGCATTCCCAGTTAAGCTTGGCACCATATCCTGAACTCAGTGTTATATTATTTTTTCCTTCAGTAAGCATCATAGCTAAAGGACCAAGTGTCACTTTCAACAAGCAGGTCCTAGTGTTTGTTTATTTGTTTAGAAGACACATTCAATTACTATTTCTTTCCGGTGTGAAAATTGTTTTATTACTACTTTCTTAATAATATACCAGAAGACTGTGAAAAATGAATACAAGCTGGATGAAGTTAACTCATACATTTAATTATCCCTTTAAAGAAACAATCTACAACCTTGTTGAGGTTTCTGAGACCGAGAAGAAAAGTGTTTTTTCTGAAGGTTAGCATCAGGTCAGGTCAGTAACTTGAGCTGATTAGTCATCAACTAGTTTGACCTGACTGGCAAGAATTTTCTTTACTGTGGGAAAGCCTAATCAAAAATCCAGATGTATGCAACCAATGATAGCACAAAGCCCAGTTATAGTGTAATGGGAAGCATGCAATTCACTTGTACTCAGGTAAGACAATTAGGGCTGGCTGCCAGGGTTTGGGGCTAGGAAGAGAGGTAAGGGGAATGAAAGTTTTTGAGAAAAAGAAGTGTAAGTCTTCTGAGGGTTAAGTCCTTCATTGCTGTGGGAACTGGAGGTAAGTCAGACTGGATGAACTTCCAAACAGCTGCCAAAATTTGCTAATATTTGGATAAGGAACTTACCAATATGTCCCAAGGTAAGCTGAGAGAAAAAGTCACACCTGTCTGTTGGTGTAAAGTGGGATCCCAACGGGGTTACTTTCACATCCAAAGAAAGGTGAAATCTTCAAGAGGACCGCTGCTACATACAGAATTGCACCAACATGTTTCAGGTTATATTCCATCTCATTTGAAGCTTCTTAATGCAGCAGGGTGATATAATTTGTGTTGTTGTTGCCAATATTTGAAAGCTATTTTCTCAACTGCAACGTATTTCTGGTTATAGAAGGCACATCAACGGTTCAAACACTTTTGAGGAATATTCCCTGAACATCAACAGTCAAGCACCTGCATTGTTAGATAGTTAGAGGGGTTCCCAACATGCTTCTGAGCCCTGACAGTGAGCACACTCCCACACAATTTCTGCACATTTTTGGAATATCTGTAGGAAAGGTGAAAAAAAAAAAAAGAAAAAAGGAGGGAAAAAAGAAGTGGGAAAGCAAAGAGAATTTAACAATATGGGCACTGGCCATACCAGTGGCTTCTGTGCCAGAAAAAGGTCTCAAGCATGTTTAGTTAACTGCAATAAAGACACAGCAAAAGTAGAGCTGAAGGAATAAAGAGGAATAAAGGATTGGTCTTCTCAAAGGAAGGACACAGGGAGAATGTACATGCTTAAGCTGAAATGGTGATACAAAAAAATGAATAAATGAGCTGCTGTCAGATAGTGCACCCATCTGAACTCTAAGCATCCTTCATGGTTGCTTGAAAGTTTCCAATTGTTTAGGAATACCAGTCCCTGTTTTGGAGATTTTTGTTTTTGTATTTAATTTAGTACTGCTTAATAGAAGACATTTAGACTGGTCTAGGACCCTGATCAAGAGATCTTTGGTTTTCTTTGTTCCTTTACAGCAGAGTGAGGGAGCAACCCCCCAAACAATCTACTGACCTCCAGATACATGTTTTGTTGATCCCATGAATTTTGCTCACTGGCTTTGCAGTAGTACAATTTCAGAAGGAAGAATAAGGATATTGATCTTCTCTTGGGGAATATAACCCGGAAGTTAGAGCAGAGAGAAAGATCTGCTTGAGTTTGAAATATCTGAAAGGGTAAAGAGTGTTGGTACATCAAGAAGAGTGAACCAAGTTCTTCCTTTTTCTGGAAGACTATTATAGCCAGTAAATAATTGTATAAAAGTTGTAATGTAGAGAAAAATAAATTACCTCTACTCAGTTGGACACTCTGCCCCCCCAAAAAAAAAAAAAAAGAAAAGAGGCATTCAGGCTCTGGAACCCCTCCCAGGTTTTTCCATTTTTTTCAGAACTGGAACTTTGGTACTCCATATGTTTCTGTCACATACATTTGTAATAGTTCCTCTTGCAAAAAGAACACTTGGCTTTCATACAGGAGTCAGTTCTGGTCAATGTGCTCATGAACTTCAGGCAGTGATTTGGAGGGTAATGTTTCTGAAAGCACTAATCCCATATTAATTTGAATTGGGTCAAAACTCAGGTTTCTATATCTAAATATACCTGAAATACATGTATACATGTCCGGTTCTTCTGTGTGCCTATGTGAGAGATGTGTTTCAGAATGGGATTATTTTCCCTTTTTGTAGTATGAATGGTTTTCTAGAAGCATGTCTCTGCTGTGCAAGTCACCAAAATGCACTTGCTATGATCCCAGTGAACAGGAGAACACAACGTGGAGAAATCCAGCTAAAGTCCAGATTCAGTATAGCAGAGCCCCTCATTAAGTCTAGTTAGCTGTGTGCATATAAACCCAAAGTGAATCCAGTCCTATTTCCCCACTAATTCTGCTCGCTCTGGGATGGTCCTGCTCATATAAGCCTTCACAGTAAGACTGCCTATTTATCCTGGGTTGGGTTGTTGCCCTTTAAAACCCTTAATTTTGCAGTGTGCCTGGTGAAGTGAGGGTCTGAAGTGTTACTGAAATCTTGACTTACAGGTCCCTGTTTTGCAAAGAGATATATAATCACAAAGAACACTAGCACCTACAATTTAGGGTGTCAAAATACCCACCTGTATCTGTTAGGCACTCAGGTGGAATTCAGAGCAAAGCACGGCTCGATGCCAACTCTCCCAACATCCATAAGTGGATCTCAGCAGTCTCGGTGGGGTTATGTGTGGCTTGAGCCATACCTGGCATTAGCCTAGGGCAAACTTGCTGAAACTTTATGCCTTGTAGGGCTCAGGTATTTCAGGCCCTACAGTCCTTTCTTCCATGGTACACAACTCCAGTCAAGCTTTCCAAGGAGTAATTAGGGCTCCCTCTTCTCTTAAAGCATATTCGGTGGTAGTGCTGCCACCAACTGTATATTTTAGCCAGTGCAGGGGTGACTAAGCGCTTTGCGAGCTGCTCAAGAGCAGTCCCATGCTGAACCTGGGTGCCTCTCCAGTAGACTGATAAAACAGTTACAAGAGGCAACGAGGCAAACGCAACACAACTTTTATGACAACTTTATGACAATCCCAGCCCCACTGGGAGAGCATCAGAATGAGCAGGGTCTGTTGGCTCCCACATGTGAATTATTTTTTGGGAGAACTCTGTTGTTTCTTTTGCCTGTGTTGTATCATACTACAAGAAAGACCAAACAAATCATCCAGCTGACATTATATTCTGAATCTGAGGCTGACTTGAATACTCAAGGGAAAGTGCAAGAATAAGTCAAACAGTGATATTTTCTGTCTATTCTGTCCAAACATCTGACCATTTGTGGCTCAGGGACTTACTGATCCAGAGGTGATTCTTATACATTTAGTAACGTTTAATGTTTTGTAGCTCTGAGCTTGAAGGAAATTTCCATTTAATCCTCATTCAATCAAAGAGGCTGATCATTACGTATTAACGGCGTGGCCATCCAGAAATCTGTAGCTGTTCTCCCAACCCCAGCTGAGTGCCCTAATCACCAGTGTAGATTTAAATATGTGCCTGGATAGCCAGCAAGAGGGACACACTCAACCTTTCTTGTTGAATCTGTTCTGTTCAGGGTCAACAGCATGCTATTATAGTGGAAGAAAGAGAATAAGAAAAAAGTAGTATCAGTCTGCAGCGTAACAGATTCTGGTGACTGCTCTATATAGTTTCCTTCTTTCATCCAAAGGCTTTTTGATATAAAATGGACATACAATACAAAGAGTAGTGAATCTCAGGCTTTCTTGGTAGGGGTTCTAAGTATGAGGTAAGAACCTCCTCAGGCCTTGCTGTATAAATAAAATAACCTCAGAGAGCAGATGTATTTTGCAAGGCTAGTTTCTATAGATCTGTGTGCGATTTGGTCTGGGAATTTCTCATTTAGATTGACAGCTTACAGGAAATTTAGGAAGAGGAACACTTACTGTCTGGATCTTGATCAGCCTGTGACAGGAACTATAGGCTGACTCAAAAGTGTAGAAACAGGACTGGAGATAACTGGGAAACTCTAAAATCGGACAGTGTGGTGCTTTGCAGTGTATCTGTGGAGACACCTCAACTCACAAGAGGTAGTCCAGAAAGGAATGAGGGTGGGAAACTAAGAACAGTTTGCCAGTGCCCTGTCTTAGGTACCCGAGTCCATTTGTTTTGATAAAGCTTGAAACATCTGATCCGAAAGTCAGGGCAAGACACAAAATAAGATGTGTTAGAGAATGGCAGAATAATGCTGAGAGATGCCAAAATTGTAGACCTCATCAAATATGAGAAATCATTAGTTTCAAATTTTAGCTAATTAAAGAGAAACATTTTGTGTCGTTTTGTGGTTTACATTCAGCCCTCAGATATACAGTTCTCAACGTATTTTTTCTCTGAACTTTAGTAAAAACTTGACTGAGGCTTAAGACAAGACCAGGCTCTGGAACACAGTGTGAGCCCCTGGCCCTATGAATACTGCCTGCAATATTCCTGGTGCTTTTATCAGAGTCCTGATTTCTGCCTTTGGTACAGGCATGTTTGCTTTTGGTGATTCCTCTACTTGTGTTCTTATTTAGTATGGGTTTATTTATTTTCATTTCCATCCCAGCATACTCTGAGTAGCTTTCTGCCTTTCTGTTCAGATGCCAATTTTAGATAGATATTTATGTGGAAAAAACCATCAATGACATATGGAGAATATTTGGGGTATTGGCACAATTATTTGTCCTCAAAAGGTTTGGTATGCCCTTGATTATGTTTCAGATATCACACTGTTTTGAGAAAGCCATCTGAGGCTCACAGACAGAATACTTTCAGACTGGAAACACTATATATTTTAAATGAAATATATTTCTCTCTTTTATTCTCCTAATAAATCCTCCATTTTCAAAAGGCTTTTTTTAAAGGATTCTTTGTGTCCAAATCTGACTTTCTCTACATGTCAAATAAATTGGGCATTTTTTTCTGAAATGCCTGGATTGTGTGCCCTGACATGCTTATAAACTAAATGCAGGAACAGCAGAACCCCACTGCAGAAATAATTACTTCATGCACGACGTCCGCAACTTATTTCCACTGTTTAAACTCAGACACATTGTTCTTATTTCCACTCCTCACAAGACATTTGTTCTTTTCACTGTTCCATACTTTGAGTGGATGAGGTTCATCTGGTTTGTTGATGTTATAAAATATGGAATTCTTGTATTAATGGTTATAAAATCATATGGGAATACTTTACACCATGTCTTTGTCATGATGCAGTATTAACTGGTATCGTATAGAATGAGTTAACATGATATTAAATTACTCCTTTTTATGTCATTCACATTTTTTCTCTCTAAAGACTTTTTGTATTATGCTGTATTTATGAAGTGAGCAAATGTGATACTGAAAAAAATCTCTTAAAGTAGTTTTGACCTTAATTTAGCAATATTTAAATCAACATATTAAGTCTGAGATTCCTGAAAAGCCACCCTTCTATAACGGATATTTAAAAATACTATAATATATTGTTGGTACAAGTGTCCAACCACAAAACAACCACTAAACCAGTGCATATTGTTAAAGCCTGTTTTTGCAGTAGTGAAGGCATGCAAGATAGAGGCAGTCATCTTTTCCTTTATGGTAGGACGGGCGATGTTTGACCTGGTTCTCAAATCCAGGTCAGAATAACACTTGAGTTGAAGTCTGGATCCATACCTTAAAGGTCTTAAGCCTGACTAAATGAGAAAAAGCAAAATTTTTTCTGGGTTGTAGCAGCTGCCAAAGAGGTATCAAATGCCAGAGCAGTAGGACAAAAATCAGATGCTCTCTGTGTTATTCCAACAAGTCACTGTAGCGATTGTATATACCAGATTAAATGCAGCAACACAACTTAGTAGTGTAGATAGGATTTAGGTAGAAAACATGACCATCTCAAAATTCTGATCTTGACAATCTGTTTTAACTTAAGAGGTATAAAATGTTTAAACAGTCACTGGGGAAGCTCCAGAAGTCCAGATCATTCCTCCCAGGTAACGTCTTGGTGCTCCATAGAACTGGGCTCCTTTTCATGAACACTCCATCTGTATTTTAGGCCTAAGTAATCTTACCTTATTTTAGGCCTAATAGTAGTTAAAAATGCAGCCTGTAGTCACTCCAGAGGAATTAAGGGTAAGTTAGATTTTTGCTAGCAACTCTGTAATTGGCACAAATGCACATATACTGTGGTTACAATGAGTAAGTACTAGTGCTAATAACATGCGTGGGAAACCTCACTGCAGATTAATGTCAGAGAAATTTCTTTTTTTTGGTGTTTTTACTACAATTTCTTAGTCTGTTGTAGTCTTCTTCCTTTAAAAATCTCAAGATAACAGTCTGTAGATGAAGTGGGTCTTGATGTAATGTCAGGCATAAAACACACAGCAGGAGGCAATGGCAAAAAACCACAGGCATTCCTAAATCGCCATGTATCTTATTTGGCATATGCTCAGTGCCTTGATTCAACAGGTTGTGTCCACTGTGTATCCACAGTATCATTGCTAATGATCCATTTGTCATGGATTGACTGGCCACAGTCATCACCTAGAGGAACCTTATCCAAGGTACCTGGTTTTACTAGATCTCCATTTGCCAAGGTCACTTTCACCTTCCAGCACTGCTAATCCTCCATCTGCCTAAATCATTGCTGCCAGCGCTGCCACCATTGTCATTAGCATTGGTGTGGATTATGCCCATGATCTTTCTTTTTTTATCGTTTTGAAACAGTTTCCGTTTTCCTAGAACTCAACTTTTGTCACTGATCTTCCTCTGATGTCAAGAAATCTGACGTCAGAAAATCTGAAGTATCATGTGCTGGTATTCCAGTTTCATATATACTCAAGAGTAGTCCTGGCCAAGACATACTACCAGAACATCAAGGAAGTAGGAAGGGGAGGAGGAAGACACGGATTTCTGCTGCAGGCTCGACAGGTTCTTTGGACAATTCAGAGGTCTTTGTGTTTCTGTAGCATAAAAAAATGTAATTGTGAGAGAAATGGGAAAAGGATGGGATGCAATTTAATTCTGCCCTGGATTTGATTTAAATTTTATGCAGTTCTGGCTGCTGTTATAATGCTGTATCTGAACTACAGCTCACCATCTACTGTTGTATGCATACCATATCCTATCATGATTGGTATAGCTGATTCTGGCTTTTCTAGAAATCCTCTCTCTGAGGAGAGAGGATTCTCTCTGAAGTCAAAGCAGGATTATTTCTGGCAGAGGAGGATAAAGCCTAAAGGCTTGCTTCTCTGTCACTAATGAGTTGAGAAAAGTCATTTATCCCATGTTTGTCCCATCCTCCTTATTTGGAGCATTCACATAAAATATTTCTTATCCACTGAGCTCCTTACATGAAAGTAACTTTACAAATCAAAGCAAGTAGTATTTGAAAAGGGTTATTGCAAATCCACAAGGAAATAGTATCACTTTTCTTTATTGGACAGGAACTTCTTTTCTTACAAGTGGATAATATCTCTATGACATTGCAAAGCAAATTCTGAGGTCTTTACTCAGCAGTTACAGAGGTTTTACAGAGGAAACTCCCTCCAGCCTCCATGGAACCTTTAGTTAAAATCTAACCAAGGAACCCAGGAAGTGGTCAAAATAATCAGACTACCACATGGAGCTTTTTACTAGGAAGCCAGAGGAATGTCGCTTTAGCATATTAGCATTTCTCAGCATATACTTGATGTGCTGAGGGAAGACTTCATGCACAGCTTTGCCTCCTCGTTGCAGCTGTATCTATTTCTAACACACTAAACAATCTGCTTTTCTAAAAGTTTTCATTTTGCTTTACTCCTGCTGTTTCTTTTCAAAAAATTGTACTTCTCCCTGCCAGTTCCCATATATCTTTCTCACTGTGTGCTGCTCCCACACCCCATTCTCTGAGGATTTGGCATGTGATGCCAATTTATATGTTAACAGCCCAGATAGCCAGCTGAATGACTGTGGAAAGCAAAGACCACAGGTCAACCTACAGATCAACTAAATCTTGTAATGTTAGGCGCCTGAGATGTTTAGGTGTCAAATCTGAGCTAACTGAAGAGTTACCTCGTACAGTTAAAGGAAAGATACAGACCTTTCCAGAAGGTGATTTGTCTTCTTCCACTGAGGAAGCCAAAAGGGCTATCTCAGATTAGATACTAGGCAAACAAGAAAAGTAATATCATTCTATGTGCAATGGTTCCTTCCATCTGTGCAAGAAATGGTTGTCTGCTTTCTCCTCCCCTTTCAGAGAACTGGGCACTTCAATAAGCACAGGAGTAAAGAGTAACTGCTGTTGGGCTAAGCTTGGTTTTTTTAGAGGTACTTTAAGGTCAAGACATTTTGAATATTCAACCAAAAAGTGATACTTCTTTTTCCTTCTTTTTTTCTTTTTTTCTTTTTTTAAATGAAAGCTGAAATTTACTGTGTGGTTCTGTTAATGAGAATTACTGGCATATTGCTGCTAACAAACTCCTTCCGCCCCTTCAGTTCAATTAGGCTGACTGCTGGACTGCACACAGCTAATGCTTTCAGATGTATTTTTCCCCTTCTGTGGTTCTGGCAGAAATGGCAGGATCATCTGGATGTACAGGACGAGATTCTAACCTGTGGAGGTTCATTCAAGGCTCATTTAGCCCAAAATATACCAGCTTTATTCAGTATGTAATAAACCTTGAAACAATTTAAGGACTCCAAAAATATACAGGATTAGGTGATTACTATTAGATAAATTATGTTGTCTTTTAATTGAGTCAAAGTTCAATTTAATTTCATTTACCTTCTTCCTCACTTCTCCAACTGAGACACGGTGTGGTAAGCCTGTTCAGCTGCTATATTTTTCTTATTATTTTTAATGAAAGATTGAAATACTGTCCTTCAGAGTGAGAATAGTAATTGTTACTGCACTGGCAGTGTGGTTGCCACCTGACAAAGCCAAGAGTATGTAGTGACTTAGTGACATTCAAGGTATATAAAAGAACAGCCTCTAACTTCCAAAGCAATCTACTTTTATAAACCAATCACTTTTTTTCCCGAGTATTCTTCCTTATTTTGCCTGTATGCCAAGTTCTCAAAAGGGGTGAATATGTATTGACGGTATTATGAGATCATTATTCTAAGCAGATTTTGTGTTTTGAGGCCGGATGTCCTTCCAACAATGAGAATTCTTACTGGGTCTGCCTTGGGCGTGCAGTAAGAAAAATTTAGTAGAAAAATTTAGATAATTATTATTATACATGCTTGAAAATCAGTGTTTGTAAATTTTGCCTAGAGAAGTTTTAAATAGAAGTATGCACTTACATATGCTTTCATGTACATCTATTACCCAGGACCAAGCTAAAATGGTACTTAAAATCAGAACCACGCTTCTAGGTTTGCTTGATTTAAGAAAAAATAGGAGTCATCAAACTAATTACCTTACATAAAGGTATATTTAGAAGTATATATTCCTCCTTTTTCTTGAAAAATGGTTCCACTAGATATGTTTAAGATTCTGGATTCCCGCTGACTATATTTTCCTCTACAGTTAGATGGCATAAATAAAGCTTATAATAGGTACTGGCAGATTACATTTACAGTTATTTGTTTAGGAAAAATTCTAAGGGCACTAAGAAGCTTTGACGTACCTTGAAAAGGCATCATGTAAATTGAAAGCTGTTTGAATCTATCCAGCATCAAATTATTCAGATGCTGTTAACAGAATGGAAGCTATTCTTAATCCATGTTGAACCTAATGGTAGCTATTTCAGCAATTTATTGCTAGTATTTTCACATCCCCAAAGTCTCATCTTTCACTCTTTTGTCTTAGAAATGTTTCATAGCTATGTAATGTTGCAAATTGGGTTGTTTTTTTTTGTGTAAAACTGGTGTGTTGTAGCATGACATGACCTCAGACCCTGCTCCCACAGTGCAACCTGTGTGGGTTCCTGGGGCTGTGAATGTACAGCCAATCACGGGATTTGATCCTAAAGGCTTTTTTTTCCATCTGATTTCATGACTGTGACCTACCTCCATTTAAAAGAAAGGTATTTGACATGCCTCCCTATTCTACAGCTTTACCTGCCATTTTGGATAAGTGATTTCCATCCTGTGGTTTTTGTTCCCATATGGTATTGTAAAACAATTGTAAGAAAACAGATGTCTGAGATTTCAAACAGCAATTAACTGCCATACTTTACTGACATATATTTCTCATTGTGATAGTGAGAGGTTATTCTTATTGTTGGCAACTTCAGAATATCGGTATAACGAAAGTAGTGAAACATCAATCAGTGAAAGGTACGAAAGAAGTGCAAGAAAAAAAAGAGAATGGAATGAAAAATCTGTCGAGACTGAATGTAAGAGAAACACATTAATTGACTTAAATAGCAAGAGGTTTCATCAATTTTGTTTTAAGTTTATATGCCATCCAAAGAGTTTAGTTTGAACTGATGGTTAAGATAGTTTCTAGACGTCTGGGGGCAGGCGGGTCTCCTGTGTGTGACTTACTCACCAGCTACAGCATGTGTTTACCTTATTGTGCAACATGTGCAGACCTTACTGATCTGTGGTCAGCAGGTGTGGCACTGCCTTCAGAGTCGCCCCAACAAAAGGGATATTCCTGGCTGCCTCCTAATACTGTTGCCTGCTCTCTCTCACACAAAGCTGCAGCATATTTGTATTTTTCTCACATGGCAAAGCATAAGATGTAGGGTTCACACCACCTAATTTTAGATGTCTATAGATGTCTACATCCAAAGCTAATCATCTAGTCTTCGTTTAATTAAATGCAGTGTAATAAATCCTTCTACAGCACCAATAATCTCGTTCTTACACACATCTCTAAACAGGTCAAATGGTCAGTACATCAGAGACTTCTGTTTCTCTCCCTTGACTATGAAAGGTACCAAGACGATTCACTTAAATACATGAATCTGCACAGTAGATCTGTGCAGCTTGAATACTACAAGCCCCTAAGACTTTTGCATTATAGATATTGTATTATTGATAAGTTCAGGGTCAGACATTTACAAAAAACTATGGATATAGCTAAAATATTTTAGGTGATTTAGATTTTTAAAAAGCACAGTTTCTGGATGAGGACCATAGAATCCACATAAACCCATACTATAACAGATAAATCCAAGGAGAAAGAAGTATGGGGAATGAAGTGAATACATAACTTACAGTAGTAATGAGGTGCGATTAACTTGGATTTATGCATTCATTTCAACTGATTGTAAGCTGAATTTTTTGTTACCTGACCTAGCTTCAGTTTAATAGCTATTGCCTTATGGTAGCCTTTTAGACAGAGAAGAGAAGCCAGAGAAAATGCGTTACTTTGCCTTTCAGAAATGGCTTTTGTTAGGTGAGAAAGCAGTTACAGCTTTGAGACTTTCTGAAATGTGATTCCACCAAACAATGCAGGGTGTATACCTTTCTGCTACTTTTTTCCACATCTGCCCCCATTTGTTTGTCATGGCATGCTTCCAGCAGGGGTTTTCCACCTTATCTCTTCACTGGCATTTTTGTTTTCTTTCTCTCCACCTTCACTCCCACACACAGAGTAGTATCTCAGTTGTATCTTGATGTGAGCACAGGAAAAAGATACAGCTTTCCTCCCAGCATCTCACCGACGTTGTCAGTGACTACTGAGTAGAAGCAATTCATAGCTGCGGAGGCTTCCAAAATCTAGCACTGCTTTTTAAGAAGTTGGTTTCTGGAGAGGCAGAATATGTTCAATATGACAGCTATCAGGACTGCCTTTTAGTTCTTGAAAAGAGCTACTGAAGAATTTTTAAGATCCATAACTGAAGGAAAAAATCCTAGTTTTATATCTCAGCAGCATACCCTTCTCTCAGGTGGATTGTGCCTCCCCCCCAATATTATGTTATTGTAAGACTAGCTAGCATGAGCTAAATTCTTTTTCTGACATCAGCATATTATGGACAGTCATAAAGAAAGAAGGTTTCAGGGGAAAGAGAATATTTTTTAATAGATCAACTGATATTGTTAGAAAACACCAAAAAGCTTTGGGCATACAAAAACCTTAATCAGTAAGATGCCCGTGGCTGCCTTAACACCATTGCCACAGTCACACTCCTTCAAAAATATGAATTTAAATTCCTAAAATTAATAAATATGTTGAATTATTTGTAACTATGCATAATATTAGCTAGATATTCAGCAGTAATCACGTAGCTGGACAGATTGCATGTTCCAGTTAATTGCAATTGGTTTTGAGCATGTATATTTCAAAAAGCAAACATTACTTGTACATTTCAAGATTTTTCTGCAAATGAACAATAACATTTTAGCAAGAATAGCTGATGAATTTTTAGTACAGAAATACACAGCAGCATCATTTGAACTGCAGAATCACTTTCTCTGTTCTACGTGAACCATTGCTTCATTTGCTCCACTAGAAAGGAATATTACAATTACCTTCTAATTATGTTAATGTTATAGGAGGGAGAGTGTCATTTCAGCCCACCTAGAGAATTACCTGTCTTATTCTACCTACTTCTACTACCTACTTAAAGGATTCTGAACTCTCAAAGCCCAAAACCACTCTGCTAATAGTATAATATGCAATCATAATTGCAGTATAATTCTTCAGAAACCCCTTAATATTTTCCTGTGTGTCATCTGGGAAATAAATAATTTTGAGAATTTCACTGGTGATTAATTCACGATTAGAGAGGTGGAAGCAAAGAGAAAAGTGGTCACTGGAAAACAAAGCAGATTTTACTCGTGATAAATAGTTTTGATAATCTCTGTGCAAGTTCCCTACTTCCTCAACTGGAAAACCTCATAGCTTTTTTTGTTGTTTCTGTTGTTTCTAATAACAGTAACTAATAACTACCAAGGCAAGCATGCAAGAAGGTGGAAATCTCTTGTCATATATTGGACTCTTGTTGTAGCATATGTGCAGTCAGGGCTGACAAGCAAGGAGACACAAGTTATTGTCTACATGCAGAAATCTACCAGAGCAAGGTAAGAAACGGTTGTAATTTTGCCTGTTGAAGTAGATGTAAATTCTGCTGATGTGATAGAGAAACTTGAGACCATTAGGGTCTCCTTCCTTGTACATGCTGTAGGGTATATCTTACAGACAACCGTCTGTATGAGAGGTGTTTAAGTAGACCATCTATATTTTCTCTCCAGTGATTATAAACAAATCCAGAAAACTACTTCAGTGTAGTAGACGTATGCATAGGTGTCCAATGTCTGATGAGATTAATCCCACCTATGCCTTCATCCTCCAGCACGTTTTTCAAGTTTATGGCGGGGAGAAGTATCAGCTGCTGCAGCTCCTACGTCTCCAATCAAGAAGTTTCTGAGTTTCACAGAGCTTTCAATTTCCTATCCTTCATTCCCTGGACAGTGGAAAAATGTTAGAAGCAGCAGGTAGGAAGAAATGTACTGGCAGCTTGTAGGAGTGCGAGATGAGTATGTGATGAAGGGGTGTGCCAGCAGTGTAATGGGAGAAAATCTGAAAAGTGGGAGTCCTTGTGAAAAGAAAGAGGTGAACAAAAACTAGAGCAAGAAAATATATGCTTGATTTAGAATGGTAGCTGAAAAGATATGAGGTGAAAGTGTAATAAGAGGTATTATGAAGACGTGAGTCATTGTAGGAAGATGGCAGTTGAACAGGAAGACTTAACGAAAAGAGTTGGAGGGAAATTTTAAAAGAGGAGGAAAATTTAGCTAGTATATTTCTCATATGAGAAATGAGTGAATAAACTAGTAGTTATCAAGCCCAGAAAAGAAGTGACTTAGGGGAAATATGAAAGAAGTCTACAAAATCATGAATGTTAAGGAAAAGGTAGATTAAGTTAATTCTTTCCCTCTTCCAAAAAAAAAGAAGAATTAAATTTTGATTAAGTTAGTAGAACCTGGATTCAGAAAGAAGAAAAAAACAGGAGACTTGTGAAATTTGTTGTCAGATGGTGTCCTTGAAAGTAAAAGCTCATATAGACTTGAGATGAAACAAGTTTGTGGAAGATAATGCCATTTAAAGTTACTAATTATATAGAAACCAGACTCAGTTCAGCAAATCCACTGAACTGAAAATGTTTGGAGGTTGAGAGAATTTTGGAAGTATCATGTATGCTTAGTTTATTCATATTTCTCCTTAGGTATTTGCTTATGGCCACTGCTAGAGGAAGCATACTGAGTTAGATGATCCTTGGCCTGACACAGCATGGCTGCATTCATTTTCTAAGTAGGGGAGAGAAAGAGAAAAAAGGAGCGTGCTACTAAAATTCAGGAAGTATTATGGAGGCAGTATTTAGGAAATATCTTTTTTAGGAACATATATTTAAGAAATATATGCTTAGGAATTATTATTTTAAAGCAAGTCTTTCTAAGTACATCTGTCTATAGAAAGAATTTCCAAATCTATTTCTAGTCAGTCTCTAACTAATGGTACAATCTGTTTGAGATGCCTTGCTTTGATGACTATATAAAAACAACAAAAAACCCCAACTCAAACCTTCTCCTTAATAATATTCTATTTCATTTAACCTAACTGGAAGAGATTTATCTGAAGCCTGTATTGATGTCAGGGAAATTAAGCTTGTGCCAGTTACCTCAAGAGACTGTCGTACAATGGCTTACCTCAGACAAAGCCTTCCAAAACCACCATGTCATAAAAAGGCCAAAGGCCATGCCGCTCCTTTGTATGGCCTTCCATCAAACCATGTTTATGGACACCCAAAAGCTGGGCTCCTGGAGAAAGCAGTAGGGGTCTTAGCACTGTGTGTCGCGCCTGTCAGTGCAATGAGAGACACATCAAACATCTGCTTCATTCATTTATTGATACTGATAGGTGCATTTTAAATGAATTTGTGCTCAGGGAAAGTGGTGAATAGCTTAAGAAGTGCAATATGCACACAATAGAAGTACCGTGCTCAGGTAGCCGTGCAAATAGCTGTACAGGAAGCAGCTTAATCTTCCTTACTAATGCCTGAAAGGATGGTGACATCCATCAAATAAAGTATAATTGTCTTTCTCTAATTTAAGTGACTATTACAATTATCTTAATATACTGGATTCAGAAATATCTTAAATCTGCCAGATTAATAAACAAACAAGCTCAGCATAGTGGCCAGCCAAGAGGTCAGATCAGGTTGCCCTGAGGTTAATTGGAGTTTTTCTATGGAATTAAATTAGGTAAGTGTTCAGCAGAGAATGCTTGAACTTTCCTGAATGGCTTCCTTTCAGTGACGGGAAGGTGAACATAAGCAAGCTTTGGTTTCATATTATGTCCAAGGCACAGTTTTTTCTTGTGGCTTTAGTCCATAAACCAAACCTTTTGTTTTTCTTATCTATATAACTATTCTTATCTCCCATCTATCAGTAATAAACTTTAAAATCCCAGTACTGAAAACAAACTAGACTTTCATACTGTTTTTTATTCTACAGTGTTGGTAATTGTTGTGCAGACAGCAGGCATAAAATGGCAGGCCACGGACTCTGTCTTGCAAACTGCAGTAGAAAGACGGCACTATTTTATCAAGAAATTCTGTCTTGCTGATTATCTGTGACTCCCTCCACCTCATTTGGTGAGTGAGCAGGTTGGCACTGTTAAAAACATCATCATTCATTAGGTAGGGTAGATAGATAGGAAAAGAACTGGAGTGTTAGGAATTAATTTCAGTGTTAATTAAACTTTATTCTGTTGTTCATCTAGTGTAATGTTTATTCTATCTTTCGCCAATTTGAATCTCATTCTAGTGATACCCAGGTCTACCTATCCTAGATTTAATTGACAGTATTGGACAAAGTGCTGGGTCCTACTGGAACTGTTACTTAGCTTTTAAAACCTTGTGTACACATACGAACGTGTGTGCGTGTGTGTGTGCGCAGGAAAAGAAGGAAGGGAGAAAGGGAGGAAAGGAAGAAGGCAGGAAAGAGCAAAACAGTAGTACTTTCTTTAAAATCTTGCTCTTAAACCCATATTTAATCACGTCAATAAAAGTGATCTAAACTCTAAAAATGAGGCCAGTGGGGAATTGCAGGTTCTTAACACTTCAAGAAACTGATCTTGAGTTTAGAAGCCTAACTTCTAGCAACAAATCTGAAAGTCATTGTAAGCTCTGCTCATGCCAATAGAAGCTGTTTTTTCATCATGTTAGCCTTCATTCCATTCATATATATTTATGTATAACAAAGAAAGGGAGCTCAAAAGCTTAAACAACAAAGGCAGTGTGGTTAGAAATTGAAATATAAAATGTCAGTGTTGGCATGAGTTTTATTTTTGGTATTGATTATATCAAACTGTGCTTCAAATGTAAATCTTTGGGGGATTTTTTACAATGTTGCTGGTTTTAATTTACATTTTCTGAAAAGTGTTCTTATTTGCTATCAAAATTAATGCAAGGCACAGATAAAAGAACTATTAGTTTAGGAAAAAATACCCTATGAGAAACCAAAAAGGAATCTAGTCATGTTTTTCTTAATATTTTATTGATTTCTTTTCCTTTTAACTAGTGACAGTCTCTTATTTACTGAGAAAGTGTGTCTCAAAAGGCTCAGAGGTTCAGTTAAACGCCCAAAAATTCAGATACTTATTCAAATTTTATTTGATTTGCTTTCATCTAGACCTGAGGCAATTGGAAGATTTTCCCCGCCCCCCTTTCCTTCTAGAAATAACAATTTATTAGAAACACAACTTTGCACGGAGATAAAACAGTTTTGTCAAAAACAAACAAACAAACAAACAAACAAATACTGTTGTTAAATCTTTTGGCAAGATAGTAGCATACTCTGTCAAGTTACATTTTGGAAGTGATGCCCTTTTCCCCTTTAAGAAGAGCAGAATTTAAGGCCCTTTTTTTTTTTTTTTTTTTTTTAAATAGATGGCCCAGGTTCATTCTGTTTTCCAATTTACAGAGTTAGGATTTGACTTTAAGTAACACAAACACTGGGGTCTTTGGGGATTGGAATGTTTTCTTTTAATTATTTTCATATATTATAAATAAACTAAAAATATATTCAAATTGATAGGTCTTGAGTTCATCAAAACATTGAACAGAAAACAAACAAACACACTTCCACCCCTGCCAAGTTCTGAATTTTCCTGGGAAAGGAAATCCATTTCCTTATCAGCCCAAATCTAAACTTTTCTGCTGCAAACTGAATAAAAGCTTATACCAGCTACTGTTTATAAGTTTTCAGTAACTTATAAACTCCTAGCAGATTTCGAAGAATTCATTATAATAGACATAAGAGATCATAAAGTACTGCTCTATTTCTTTATTAATTTAAAATAATTATCTTCCCTAGTTGTTCTGCCCCCACCTCAGTTGAGGCAAAAAACAAAAGGGAAAAAAGGGAAACTGCAGGAATAATTCAAGACAGCAAGTTACTACGCATACACATAGGTATATAACTGCATACATGTATATATATTTCATACGCATATATTTAAATATTTCATAATAATATGTATACACTTTACTCATTTAAGGCCTGGGAAACAGTAGTTAGAAAAAATGGAAAGTTTGAATCCATACCAGAACTGTGGTGAGTCATTTGGGACACTTTGGTTGCGTGTTTGCTCTCTTTTCCCCTTCTTTTCCACCCAAACCCCCACCCCACCCGCAACACCATTCACCGGTAGCTTACACTTATTACTGGAACAACCTGCAGCCTCTTGAGCCAGAGGGCTCGAGTACTTACACAGTTATTTGACGGTGTTTTACCTCACCCTTAACATGTCCCTGTGTGGTACTCTTCCACTGAAGAATTCATGAAGGAGATCGATGGAGCTCTTGGTTGGGGGGAATTCTAGGCAGAAGGGGAGAAAGAAGAGAAGGAGAAGCGGTTAAGTCCCTGGGAATTCAAAGAAAGAAAATCCAATGTTACTCATACTGTGAGCAGTTCTCTGTATTTTTCAGTCAGGAATTGTGTCAGTGGCAAAACAATTAAAGGGAGGATCTCCCTTACAATCATGCTTTTTGTTCTTTATCTAAGAAGCACCAAGAATACCACAGGCCCAATACAAGATGTGACTTAGAAAGCCAGGAGAAAGGAAGGAAATTTTCCGTAGTTACAAATGTACTTGCAGTGACCTATTCACAGCATGAAAAAGAGGACGAAGAAGATAACAAAGTGTGTGATTAAGTGCAGCAATCTTGCACGGCTATATGCAACGTGTGAGTAGAGAGAGCCATTAATAACTCTTTCAGACTCTTAAGAGCTGCAGCCCAAACATTATTAATACACTCCTAAGAGCCACTAAGGAAAGTGCAACAGCATCTTCAGAGGAGGCCAGCTTTCTCTCTGCTCTCCTAAGAACCTGATCCTCAGGAGGGGGCATTTAGGCAGAAATTTTATATACCAATGCATTTTATATTCCAGCTGGAAATAGAGGGGTCCAGCAGATAGTTGTTACTGTACTGGCTGAGGAGATACTTTATTTCAAGTTGTATAAGAACTATATGAGATGAGCATTAGGTGTAGCAGTATTCACTAGATAACACTAGATTACACATCTCTAGTTGAAGCGTTGAAATTAGAAGAAAATCTCCTTCCTAGTCTCCATCCCTCTGAGACAGTATAAATAGCTATTATTTCCCTACTTGCTGTGTCTTCACACTCCAGTGCTTCCTGAACCCCTTTAATTATGTTATATGTGCCAGAGTTTCACTGAGTCACCTGTTTACCTGGGCGCTGCATTTCTGCTTGCCCTGCCCACTTCTCACACAGCTGCTACTGCCTTCAGACCACCCAAGCTGCTCCACAGCTGACACACTTGCACCTTTCACTTAAAAGAGCTGAGATTCGTTGCTTAATTGGTTGATCAGCTGATAGACAGCTCAGCTCCGCAAATAATTTCCAAGTACTTAACCAATACAAAGGGGCAGCTCAACTTTCTGCTCCAAAGATACCGACTGTTGCCCTTCATGGGCTGACTGCTAGGTGTTAGTCTTAATCTAAGTCTTCTGATGAAAGCGTTCTATATTTGGAGGAAGGATGGGAGAGCCAGGCATCCCTTTCTATTGCACGTGTGCCTTCTGTTTTGGGGAGACGCCACTTGTCTGCCTAGTGTCATGCCCTTCTGCAGCATGGAAACTAGGAGCTTGGTGATTTTCCAGCAACATCTCCGTGGCTCCTAAACACCTTTGTAACCAGTTTTATTTTCAGCAAATGTATGGCAAAGGGTGATGTTCTTGTTTTATTTCGATAAATGTCTGAAATAAAAGTGCAAAATTGTAACTACTAATGCTGTAACTATTCTGTGTTTGACTCTGAATGTCGTCCCTTTTGATCTCATCCGACAGTAAGAAGCACAAGCCGCCCTTGCTGGGAAAGATGGGATGCTGAGGAAATCTGCACTCCGTCAGATCACTCCTGCCAGCTACAGAAATACATGAGCAGTAGCTGCTCACTTCAAAGAAGCATTACGGAGACAATGGCCTTTCTTTTAGTCTGCTCTGCAAAAATCTTTAACAGCTTATACTAGATGAGGGATAGTGGTGACACGCTGCAGCTCTGTGTGACTCATCACTAACACCTTGGGAAAACATTTTGAAAACAATTTTGAATTTGTTGTCAATCAGAATCTGTACAGACCATGTGCACTAACCAGACAAGTGAAAATTGCAAGATTGGTCACTTGGCCTCCTTCTACTCAAAGTGTTATTACAACAAACTAGTCTGAATTTAGGTACCTTTTCACTAGCTTGTATTATATCCGTTCTAAATAAAGATAAGATGAAAAGCCATCACTGTACACCGGGTTATCTCTTCCCTGTGATATATTATTGATCTACTGTATATATATTTATTTCTCTAAGGGAAGAATAAGCTCAATTATTTAGCACTTCAAACATTGAAAAATAGAAGAGAGCAAAAGAGAGTCTGAATTCTACATGCGCGCTTCATTCTTCTAAACATAGATTGAAAATATAAATTGATAATATGTTTAAAATTCGAACAGTAATGCACATACAAGGAAGGCTCATAAGGGAAAGTGTTACAGTGTAATTTGAATCTGTAACTATACTAACCTAACATTTTAATGTTTTATGATACTTCTGGGCTCATATTTAGAATCAAACATGTATAAGAATAAAATAAAATTATGTGTGTTAATGAGACAAGCAGCATAATTGCAAATTATTTGCAAAGTTCAATCTAAATTTACATTTAACTTATTAAATTGTTATTCAGATTTGGGTAAAATACTTACAGTTAGAAAATATCCGACTGGATGGTTGTCTGCAAAGTGGATAGTGTGATTTTTGAGGGCTGTAGATAATACTCCAAAGTGAAGGTCTTTTCGGATTTGAAAGTCAGCCCCTACCCCATTCTGTTAGAAACATAAACAGATACACAGTAGTGGAAAAATCTGGGAATTCTTCATCCATTCCTTTTTCCATTTTTTTATAGTAAAGTATTAAAATGTGTATAAAAATAAAATGTTACATTTCTTTTAAATGGATATGAACAGATTCTTATAATCTTACTTAAACAATCCATCACAATTATAAAGCCTAGTTTCCAATTTGGTTTCCAGACTGTGTCAGGACACCTGAAAATACAACACAGAGTGAGATTCATCTCCTTAAAACTGAAGAAGACAAACACTTAAATTTGAGTTAATCCTATACTCTATGTTTATATCACTAGAGAAAAATATATACCTAATGAAGGGGGCTTACCTGACCTGCATTAGAGTCTTGTCTCGAGATAAATCCCTGCTTGGAGGTGCTTCTTCTCCAGCTATTGGCTGTAGAGAGAAAAAATGCCTAAGATTTACAAGCTTAAGTTTATGCATTTGAATGCAACTCATTTGACATTTGTATCTTTTCCAGAAAAAGTGGGTGTCTTGCTATTTACTGCCAAGTTCTGTAAGGAGGCATGGCTAGTTAACTAGGTATGATGCTGAGAACTTTTTCTTTTCTTTTTTTTTTTTTTTTTAAATGCACTTTTTATGTGCTAGAGTCCCTCATGGAATTTGTACAACAGTATTATTTTGAAGTACCAGAGGTTTCAAGGCGCACTGTCTTTTCAGAAACAGGCCATTAGGGGACCACCAGTATAGTAGTAGCCCTGTTGTAAAGTAACTTCCTCAGCCCCACCTTGGATGAGTTTCTGGCAATAGCCATCCTTTACCTGTTTGTTTATAATTTGCTGAAGATGACTGGCAGATACTGGGAACAATGCCAGGACAAGGTTTATGTGGACTTTAACATCTTTCTGTAAAACTTGTTCTTATGTTTGTAACTGCTTAACTGCTTAATAGGTATTATAGGTAGTGTCTGTTGATTTTCACAAATATATATTCAATGTTGAGAGAAAAGCACATCAGACAACATGGAAAAGAAAAAAGAAGGAAAAAAAGAAAACTATAGCCATGAGTGGATGGTAACCAAATATCTCTGAACCCAATAAATGCTGCTGAGAACCTATGGTACATTTCTGTTTTCAAAATCCAAGCTGAAGAAACACATGCTGGGGTAATGGCAGACCTGAGGCCTTACTATGGCTGCCTTTCCCTGTGGAGTTTAACACAGCTCAGTTTCTGTAAGACTTCTTGAAGGAAAACAATAGATTTCTGTAGGAAATTGCAAAAGATGCTTCTTCCACTACTGTTACGGAACGATATGATGCATGAAAAAGCAGGGATAGTTCTTTCAGCTTTTTCAAATGAGTTTTTTTAGCATGTTTTCCTTTATTTAATGACAATTATTTAATAATACTTTAACCATTATGACTATCTTTTCTGATTTTATTTTTGAGGACTAAACTCTAAGAACAGTTTCCAAATTGGTTCGTCATACCTAAGGAATTGTCAGAAGCTGAGGAACGGGAGGAGATGGGTAGGATAAAAACGCTTTCAATTTTTCTAAGTCTAACAGAATGTTCCTCTTAGGTATTATCTATTTTAAAAATTTTGTTCCTTGTTCAGAGTAGAGCTGTCTATTGAATGCGAGCTAGAGAGATGTGCACTTCAGCTAAGAGAAAAAAGGTAATATGATGATGATTATATATGGCCAGCTGTGGGAAATGTCTTTCTTTGCATATAATTTGGTCCAATTGTGCAAAGTACTCTCCTGGCAGTTGCTTTAGCCTGTGAATGTGTAGAGTCTTCTGTGGAGACTGCTTTTTGTCAATCATTCTCTAATAAATGTAAATCTTATATTGCTGAATAATGGTTTTAGACTCTTTACCTTATATATTATTTGTTGAAGGATTTTCTCTCCCTTGTTTACTTCCATAAGGAGCTGACCACAGAAATCTTCTATATTAGCCCCACGTGGAATTAGATTCAGTCTTAACAGATAGCCATCCTCAGATTGTCTGAACAGCAGTAGCAGTCACGCTGCTATTGAAATTAAAATCCAGACAATCTATTATACATACATGCATACATAATGTTTACTTCAAGAAACACCAGGATTTTTTCTTCATTACATTGCTGTCTTCTCCGTCTAAGAAAGCTGAGAGCATAATGTGTGTTACCAATGACAAATACTGACATATGTAGCTGCTCCTGGTGTGCTTTTTTAAAGGGAAATCATCCTAGGTTTGTTGCCATGTATAGATGGGGCAAAACTCAAGAACAACTCCTTCAGTTGCTGAAAGGGTTTCTCTGAGATGAAAGTTCTTATTTTCTTTCAAAAGTTCCATTAGAACACAAGGGTGGAATTAAATAGTTTTCCTTCAACTGTTTTCACGGTTTTCTTCCCTTAACTAACTTCTTTGGCGTTTTGCTCCCTTTTATTAAAGGAAATTCCTTAACTTGTGAAACATGAACAAAAGGACATGACACATTTTAGTCACTGAAACAGGCCTTGTCCACTTGTACATTTATGAGCAGTTCAGACCTCCATATGTAAAGTACAGTTATTAGGGAAGAAGGTTGTGAAAAGTCAATTTCTTTAGCTGTTTTCGCAGTAAGGTTTAAAAAGTTGATGTGTACATTTTACTGCAGTGATTTTTTTTCCCCAGTTTATCTTTTTACAGTAGCTTTGCAGACAGATACCTAGCACAATTTAAGGCTTAATGAGGCACAAACTCCCACTTATAAGCATAAAAGAAAATAAGTAGAAAATGTCATTTTATGTCATCATCTTAAGCTGCTCACTACTTCACATACAGTAGCATAAAAATCGGTTATCATTCCTTTTTAAAAGTACAGTTTAAAAGAAGAGCAAAATAACTTTTTGAGATGAAACTCGGGGAATAATTCACCAAGGCTAACTCTACTATACTTTCCTAAGACTCTACTCCAGAAGTTGGTTCAAATCCTCCAGGTTAGGTTGCTGCTCTGATGCAACCATCAACATCTGAGACATCTTGCCTACTATTCATTGGCCTCTATACACTAAAGATAACCTTTGAGAATTATTTTTCATGTAACAGCCTATATACTTATTATGGGCTCTATTGAAGTATTCCACAGGTGGGTGAAAAAGTGATTTGAGAGAAAAGTGCGCAGCAGTCTGTTTTTCCTTCATACATCAAATTTGCTGAACATTTATTGTTGTATTACCTCTGCTTTGTATCAATAGTTTCAGAAAAAAAATGAGATAAAAGTCTGTGCTTGTAAATAGGAAAAGAATGCATAACTGCAACATACAACTTATCTCTGAGCATATGGGAAATATTTATAAATAAGAAGTGAGGATTTTGGAGCATTATCTAGCTTGTTATAGATACCGTTATCCATTTGCTTTCTTACAGAATGGGAAAATTTCACTTATTTTTATCTATATTCTCCAAAGGGTAGATGCATAAAGAATCGTTTATGTTTAGATATTAGAGAAGTTCATATATGTTTACATTCAAGAATATCAGCAGGTTACAAAAGAAGACAGAAATTAACATTTTCATTTAATGACCCTTTAATAGAGAAATAACTCATAGTTATTGAATATCAATGTATCTATATATTTATTGTAAGTAAAATAACTCTGAAGAAAGTAGAGTTTAAGTTGACAAACTACTACATGTACATATGTATTATTCCCTGATGCGTGTTCTACCTCAGATCTGGTGAGGAAACAGTTTCTCCACAGACCTCTGCTGTCACAGACAAGCTCTGTCAATAGAGTGTTGAATCAATGACACTGCATTCATGCAATTTTTAAATTTTTGTTTTAATGCGTTCTCTTTTTTCCTCCTTGATCTTTAAAATGCATAACTACTGATAGTCACCTCTAATTTCTAAGTAAGCAGATAAACAGAAAACACATTCTGAACAACTTCAATTGCAATTTAAATAAATAAAGGCTTGTTCTCTTACACAGACTTGTAGAAACCACCTCATGTTGAATGTCAGCAAGAAAGAGAGAGAACCCATCCCTTTCTGGCTCATTAAAGTCTATGGTGACTGCTCTTCATAACAATGTGAGGTAAGCAAGGAAACAAATGAAAAAGCCTGCAAACACAGACATACACAGTTACTTTTACTCCTGTGAGGGGTAGCACCCAAAACAGACAAGAGGATTCTCATGGTACCAAAGCAGGGTGCAGGCTTTGTCTGAGCAGGGCTTTCTCTGCTCACCAAGGAGGTTGTACCATTTGATGCATTATTACATGCATCAAATATTACAGTTATATATATTTTTCCTATGTAAGCTTTAGAAATTTAGTTTAAAAAACTGCTCCTGGGATTCTCAATATTTAAAAGGTAGACAGAGAAACCCTTCTTTTTTTGAACTATGAAGATTTTTTTTCTTTTTAAATTATTCCTCTAAAATGAACTACAGAATACCTTAAAGCTTAGAAAAGACCTTTATTCACAGTTAATCATTCATTTCTTTGGAATAGTATTTGAATTCTTGACACTCTAAGGTGTGTTAGATGTAAAATCACTTTTAAAACAGGAAGAGGCAAGACAGGAAAAAAAAAGAAATAGTTAAACTCCAGTAGAATTAAGAAATGCCTCCAAATCATTTACAGATCTTAACCTGATTGCACTTCTTTTACAGAGGGCAGACTACATTGAATTGTTATACTAGCCCTGATTAAAAAAAAAGAAAAAGGATATCATGTCAAATGTTCATCCTGGAAGACTACTCTTCTAACAGAAAAAAGCTTGATATAACTTTTTGAAAGACTGGAAAACCTGAAGCATTTTATCATTGGAATTTTAATAAGATTTTATTTTGAGAATCTGACCTCTTATCCTTGACCCCCACTAGTTTTAATAATTTTGTCTCTGTTCACTATTGCATCATCTCAGCTGTTTAAAGGCAGCTGAATTAATTCTATAACAAAATGTAATGGCACTAATAATCTATCAGTTGGTACTTCTGATGCTTTCCTTCCTTAATTGATAATTAGTTGTATCCTAGGAGGCACTGTTCTGCTCCTTGAGAAGTATATACTCAATCTGATGGGTATTTTAATACTTAGACACACAATTTTTGTCTTACCTTATCTGAAATTTTCCAATAGTTAATGAAGTCTTGTATCAGGTAGATACTATCAGATATTCCAGTTACTACCTTTCAGTCAAAAACATAGGTATTAGACATATCCTTTTAGTATATGTATTTGATCAACACTATACGAAGTTACAGTATGAGATGGATATTTAGTCTAAACAAAAAAGATTAGTATCTGTTTCAAAAGTAGAAATGTACATCTGAGACAGGGAATAGGGAGGAGAAACATAACATTAACTTAAAGGTTAGTTTTTGTATTCATCAAACTTTTAAAAACAAATGACTAAAACATTCAGTATTACCTATGTATGTAGCTCTTTTTTTTTTTCCCTATAGGTTTCTTTTCAAAGATAATTACTGAAGATAAATGTATATAAACAGGAAATTTCTCTCTGAAATTTTTCTTTACACCTGAAATATTTATAATAGGGAACATAATTCTCTGTGTGTGATATAACATCTGTGACTGCAAGGAAAAATGATTCTTTTAGAAATTTCATATATTAACAAAGGGAAGGAAACCATCAATCACAGGTGCAAAAGAGCAACCCTTGATACATATTCTGAGTGTATACATATACCCATTAAGCCAGTTGTGTTTATAAATAAAGTTGAATTATATGCTTACTAAAACTATCGAAAGGTAAGAATGCATAATTTTCAGCTAGGAAACATCAGTGTCCTATACGACTTACATGAATATATTAATATTACACGTGGCCTCAAAAGTCCCCAATGTTTCTCTCTTGCTATCACATGAAGATTCAGAATGGAAATGTTTTCAAATTGTATTAGTTTGCATCTACTAAAATAATTGTACTGACAAGGAAAGTTGTAGTTTGGATATGTTTTACCTGTTTGAAGCAAGCTAAGAATTTAATATTTCTATCAGTCAAGTGATGTGTTACTATTCTGTAATTTGGATTTTAGCATATGCCACTGAATGAATTTTGACTAAAAATAACATTCTCCATCCGTTCTAACCCCCTCATTAGCATTGTCATCTTCTTTCAGCTCCAAGGTAGCCATAATAATTGGTTTTGGATTTAAAATAAAGCTCTTGGATAAATACTGCTCTGAAGTGGGGTCTCAATTAACCATGTTGCTAAACGAACCTTTTTGTGATTTTGAATGAAAGGGGTTTATTTTTGTTTGTACTCTGTTAAAATGTCTTATTTCAATGTGTTTCAGTAAATTGCATCATAGCTTTTCCATTTAATAAAACTGTCATATACACAGCTGGGTTAAGCGGGCACAGGTTTGTAGAAGTCACTCACATTGATTCACATCAGATGAAATGATGTGCTGAGCCTTTATTCATTTTCTTTAATCTTCCTAGCTTTTGGAGAAAGAGAAAAAAAGAATCAATGTAAAATCATTGTTAGGGAAATGGTAGTGTGTGTTTATTGAATAATACCACTCTAAAATTGCCAGGTAGCCTCATGTAGTAAAATAATCACCCCTACCTTTCAGTCTTTCCAATAGGGATCTGAACCACAACTTTATTTTCTAGAAATTGCCAAGAAATTTTTGACGATTAGTTTTGTATGGGTTTCAGGGGTGAAGCTGGAGAAAATTGATTCGGTCAGCGTAGAGAACGTTCCTAACCATTTATAGCTATGGCCGTTTACTATTAGATCATGCAGTGCTATAAGTTCAATAAAATCTCCTGGGTATAAAGTACTAGCCGTCAGAAAGGGATGCTGCCACTGTAATTTCCTGTTAGTTCCTAAGAACTCATCCTCTCAGTGACTGGTTATAATGGTGAACTGAGAAAACACGTTTTCAGTTATAAAAGTTTTACTCTTCTATGAGTCTATGATTCTATCATGATCCTATGATTCTATGATTCAAATAAAATAAAAATAAGAATTAATGGGAAAGAAGGATAATCTCCTTCTTTAAGTTCTATTGAGCAGTTTTTTATTTCCATTTATTTATGTTTTGCTGATTGCAACTCCAACATTTAAAATCTCTTGGAAACTACTTTAAAATGGGATTCAGTAGAAGGATGTTTATCATGAGAGCTCAAATCATGGGAATGTCACACGAAGCATGAAAAGAGAAATGAAGACTGCGAACAGTAGCAGTTCCACAGGTGAAGCTAAAGCATTTGGCCAACAGAACATGTGTTACTGGTGTTTTCAGGCAGACCAGAAAAAACTCACATTGCCTGTCAGGTTCCAGACTGAGAATGCAGAGTGGGTGCTTGTCAAAATTATCTTCTAAACTAGAAAAACCTAAAAAACAAAAAAACACACCCCTGGAACATAATACCTATGTTTGACTCCCAGAATGGGCAGTTTGAACATGCTGACAGCTCTTGAAATTAAAAAGATGAGGAAAAATATTATAATAGAGGTATTTACTTTTTATGAATTATTTTCTACTAGCTAGGTACTCAATGGATAGACCTCTATAGTTTTGCTTTTTATACTGTAATAGGAGTTTTTGACTCATTTTCCAGGAGGATTTAACCCAATGTTTAAATTTATGTTCTAGTGAACAGCTTCAACCTGTTTCGTGAGAACATCCACTGTGTGTAAAATTAAACAGGGAGTCAGACTAGGTTGGATTCAGAATCTGAACTGTGAGAGTTGAATACACTCCTATAAATCAATGAGACTGCTTATAAAGACGCAAACCAAGCAAGCTAAAAATAAAAAGAAGCGTTTAGCAAATCTGATCTATTTTGTCATTTTTTTCCATGTCCCTCCCAGTTATTTTTAAAACATTTTGTTCTATTATTAGAATTTTTGAAGCCTTGGTAGAAGAATCTTGATCATAGGAACATGGCATTGTTGCTTTGTAAAAGCATATAATGATACAATGTCTAAGGAAAAGAAAGAAACAATTCTTAGTAGAAAGATATTCATAGAAGTAAAGCAAAGCTTTGTACTGGTGTCAGTGTGTGTAAAACCACAGAGAACAATGGAGTGGTGAGTACTTACTCCCAATCTTGGTTTGGTCCTCCAAGTTTTCCTTGTAATACGGTACAATCTTGAGGGCACTGTTCACCCTGATCTCCATCAAGATGGGAAACTGCCAAGTGTGTGAAATGTATATGTGTCTTTTTTCACGGGTGACTGAATTTATGTTGCTTACTGGATGTTTACCACATTCTTCACTTCATTCTTCAGTCAACCAGTGCTGCCCATTGCTGCCTAAGTATCATTATACCAAAGGCAAGCTATGACCAATTTGAGTTTAAACTGTCAAAAATCTTTTCATAGAGGAAGACATCTATCAGATTTAACTAGAGATGGGTAAATAACCTCAAAGAATGATTTATCTTAAATTTAGACTCTCTTTTCTCACAGGATATCCATGGGGAGATTATTTTCCACATTATTTTTAGCTCGGTGGACTGTCACAAGCAGAGTTCCCAGTGATTCCTTCAGACGTGAAAGGGCTGAACTCATGTAGTTGTTGTGGTTAGTCAAAAAAATTGTGTGGGAATGTCTCTGTTCCCTGAAAAGATCAGATTACCCAGCCGGTTTTGAAACATCTACAGTGGAAATGTCCACTGCGTAAATATTCCAGACCTGTAGCGGCTTCTTGTTGCCTGTGTGAGTTCTGCACATTTGGCCCCCATCTTCTCCTTCCCAGCCTCAGTGGTGGCAGTGTAAGTGGTGTGGAGACCTGAGGCTGGTGGACAGCCACAGTCTTGGTTGGCAAGGCCTTTCACTGCCATGCAAGCAGATGTGATGATGGCAGCACACATCTGTAGTCACAGTCACATGAACCCAAGGCACAGATACATGTGACCTCCCCCGTCCCAGGTCTGGCCGACAGAGAGACTGAGTGCCTGCTCGGGTGATGTGCCCCAGTACATGGGGACCTGTGTCCTGCTCAAGTAGAAAGGCCTGATCTTTGCGAAGGGAGTACAAAAGCATGTGTGTATAAATGAAAGGAAATCCCCCCAAAATTTCAGCTGGTATTTGCGGACCATATTTAGCAGTATTTGCCAAACAGGTTGACATTTTAGGTATTCTTATGGCCTTTTATTTTTAAATGGAAGATCCACCAGACAGTGCTGAGGTCCAAACCCCCTCAAACTACAATGAACAACATACCTCAAGTTTTTAAGCATGAATTTAGGAGAGCGAATGGAAAATTTATTTTTTAACATCAGAATGTCTGTGTTTGTATGTTGTTGCTTTGTAAGTACTCACATCAGTTAATTAATGTTCTTTCCCTTCAAATAAAGTCTGTGGGATTGAGAACTTTCACCATGATTATCAGGTGATTTATGGCATTCACCCAAGGGAAATGAAGTACTAGTGTGATTCATCTTTGTTGAGCTAGATTTTTCAAGTTTCCTCTTACATTAATTTTCAATTCATTAACATCCTGAGTATTTCGCTGTTCTTTCTACTTCATGTATTCCTCCTTGCTTTTCCTCTTTCCCTTCATTATCTTCATTTCTTATTCTCTCAGACCCTTCTTCTTCCCTCCTCCTCTCACATTGATGTTGCTCTATGTGCCACCATCAGTAAAGAGGGAAAGAGTTGTCAACTTGCATCCCTTATTTACAAAGAGGCACAATCATTAATCCTACATTTACTTTGTTTCATTTTTGTCATTCATTACATTAATAACAGATGTATTTATTAGGTACCCATCATTTTAATACAAGTCGGTCCACTGTGACAGCAATTCTAAATGGGTAATTTTTCATAAATTAAAATTCCTTGCAGCAAGTACAACTTTGTTTCAGTAAATTACAATTCACAGACTTCCATAACAAAGTGCTAATTGTAACTTGGCTTTAAATGTTACATTTTGTATGCAAATTGGCCTGTGGGGAGTTATTATTTAGTATAACATTGTTAAGAACACTAACATTAGTTTGTAATTTGTTTGAAGTGGAATACCATTATTACTAATACATTACGTGTGGCTTAGAGAAACAGCATTGCTTTCCCATGTAAGATAAAAATCTTTTATCAGTCAAATTTGTTGAATGTTGTTTTTGTGCTCCGTGGGAAAACAAAAGGCGACCTGGGTCATAAAAAATGCATTGTGTTTTATGTTATTTGAACAGAAGGAAAGTCAAAAGAACATGACGTAATCTTCAGGCACTGAGAACCATGCACAGGGCCTGATCCTGCAAATGTTTGGACAAATGAGATATTGTTTGCAGGTGAAGTCACACTGGTATAGCGGGATTACTCTTTTTTCTTCCACAATTGAAACTCTAGAATAACTTGCTCTTCCTTTGAAAACCAAACCAAAACATTTGGTAGGGTTTATTCTGAATGTGTGGAGTGTCTCAGTGATTTCCTTGCTGCATGTTTTATTTCCTGCTTCAGTTGTCCAATAACTAGCATTTTGATCTAATGTAAAAAGGGTGCAATGCAAAGCTCTAAAGTTCTTATTTAAAACAGTTTCAGGAATATTATCATCAGGTCTTAAGCATATTTTGATATGGTATCATTTTTGTGTGTAAGTGCGATACGTTTTGCCCTCGAGGACGAAACAATACTTTCCTATGGGTGTAGGAAAAGAAAAAGCAATAGAAGTGAGCCCCCCACACTGGTTCTCAAAGGGAGTCCAGCGAGGATGACTCCACGTTGGTCCCTGAGCTCTGCCTGACTCACTGGTGTTGCAGAACGGACACCCTCAAAAGACCACTTTGAGTAAGGGGTGTTTACACATACAGGACCCTCTCCCTGACTGTCAGCAGTACAGATACCAAATAATACCGATTCCCAACAGAAAAATAAATGTTTACGTGAATTCAAAAGGAGTAACCACCACATCCTGTTTATGCATGACAGAATTCTGACAAATATCAACATCTTTCTACAGTAAAGGTCACTGCTTTGGAAGACTGAATTTATAGGCATCAGTGAAAGCTATCCATGCTTGTCATGGTAGAGCCTGGGATCCTTTCTGCCAAAGACAGGAGACATGGGAGTTCAGAAGGGTAATTGATTTAAAAAATAAATCAGGAAATTCACACCAGGGTTAGGAAGAAAAACCTCCTTCTACATTTCAGAAGATGGGAGTTCCATTAATTTTACTGAAAATTACAAGCACACTCATAACTTTTCAGCAGCTGTTGATTAATTGTTGAAGAGAAATAATGGGGGCCTGAGAGAATTTTGTTGATAGGAAGTTCACTTAGGTCAGCAAATTTATTTGGAACACAGCTGGCCCTCGTAACCCCGTGCAAAACTACAAGAACAGATCTGTCCAATGAACTCACTCTTCTGTGCTAAACCACTCAAATAGTGTCTCTTTCATTTAGTAATGTAAGTGGATGGTTTATACATGTGTTTAAAGTTCGAGGTTTCTTTTTAAAGTAATTTCATCCAATATTTACAGAGCAAAAAGTGCAGGTGAGACTTAGGAATGTAGATGAAAATAATAAATATATCAACTGCTGTCTGTGGCAGTCATAATACAAATATTTAGGTGACTGTATGGTTCTTATTGAAAGAATTTCAAGGTTATTTTTATTGATGTGTAGGACCTGACACTCATGTTGTGGTAAAATCCAAATTTTTATCTTATGGGAGCCTTTTGGTGTACTTGGAACTGGCTGAATTGGGTGTCCCTCCCTGATGTTACCTCTGACATATCACCCATGTGAAAGGCAGGACTCCCCGTTTCACGCTGAGCTGTCGATTTAGTGGGAGTGGGAAGTCAGGAGCTGCACATTTATCTCATGTTTTCCAGCACTTGACTGTCCCTGGATGGATCACCCCAAGCTTCTTGGGCAGACACTAGGAGCACTTCTCAGGTAAGTATCATTGTCTCTGCCTTTGTCATGTGTCTGGATTTACCACCTGGCACTAATACAGGCATCCCTTATGATATGGTGAGAGCACATGTCAATGCACCCAGTGCATCAGAAAGATATGTATGTTAATAAGCATCCCTTTAAAATCAAACTGAAGCTATTCTTTCACCATGTGACATATGAACATTGGTGAAAATGAAAGGCACAAAGTGATCTCAGATCGCATCAGCCTGACACCTACACATGTATGCATATATACATGCTATCATGTGAAAGGGGATGCTGGAAATCAGTTCAGATGATGGGATGTATTTCCCTGCTCAGAAACAGGCATTATGCTACAGGATATTACAAAGTTCATCCTTAGTTTTGTTTTGCTCCTTGCTTTTATCTGAAAAATGGAAAAACTGGGCCACAGATTGGATGAATTGTCCTGGCAGGCTCAGTCTGGTCCCTGGTCTGCTGCTCTGCATCCCTGCTCTGGGAAATCCACATTTCAGTCATTGCTCTGTCACCTGGAAACTGATGTGTGTGGAAAGACAGAAGAATTTCAGGCCAGAATAGGGAAGGATCTTCATTTTTACCTGCCATGCACATATTCTCTGAAACAAAAGCTTACTGGCCCTCTTTCCTGTTTCTTAGCAACACCGAATGGGCTCAGACTTGAGGACTGCTCACATTTACTGTTTAATGGCTGCGAGTTGAAGTAGCAGGCTGTTAGTTCTTGAATTTTTTCCTACTCCCTTTGTTCTTGGTGCAGCCTTGTAAAAATAGATGGCCAGCCCCACAGGAGCTACCGACTGACCCACCCCTGATGTATCCCAACAAGCTATGCTGAACATTCCCTAAGTGGTAAAACAGCAAGGAAAACCAGGGACACATGAGAGCTTTACCTCAGGAGACAAGAAGTGATACAATAACAGGACGAAGACTAAGACTACAAGGAGAAGCAATTGTAGGTTAGAACAGGGGAGGGCAGAAGAAAACAATATAAACAGTTTCTAGAAGTGAAAAACAAAATAACAAGGAAAAGAAGAAACAAATTGCTGTGAAGTGACTTGGCAAGAATGCTCCGTAGAGTGCTCTCCAATAAAAACACTTTGGAAATCAGTAGATACAATGCCAGGAGTTATCTACATGCTGTATGGGCAATCTCGAGTCAGAACTCTTCATCGCTGTTAAAGCCAGCAGCCCCTAATTGCAGTTAATCAGAGCTATCACCTTTCAATAAATGTGGGTATCTACTCATAGACACAGCTCTCTGGGATACAATTTTTCTCCCATTGAAAGGAAAGGCCAGTTTCTTATTCCCTTCAGTGGACTCTGAACATAGGGAAATGAAAGCTATGATTAAGTACATATATGTGCATGGGGAAAAGTTTGTTGACAAAAACTCTACGTCATTTTACAGGATGAAGGATGAAATGTTTGCAAGATATCACCAATTTATAATAGATCAGAATATTATCTTTGATATTTGACTAGCATGGCTATCTATACAAAATATGTGTAGATATCTTCTAGGCTTTACCGTCAAGAGCATACTGGTTTTTTGGACTTCAGAGTTAACACACATGGTGAATGTGCATGATTTATCTCATTTAAAGTATTTTTTTTTAATTTGATGACTTGGGCAGGCAACACAGCACTGGGTAAGTTCCCCCCTACCCCCATTATTAGTGTAGAGATCTCTTTTAGCTTTTCAGACAAAGTCCTGAATTTTAGAGACTGATGGGTCTTCACTAAAGTGCTGGTAAAGCATTTTCTTGCACACTAGCCCAATCTGTCTCCTGCAGAACACAGCATAATAGGATGAAAATTGCCTCTTACCTGTTGACCAGCTGAAAATTGCATCTTTAGCTGCTTTCTCATGGAAGCTTCAGCGGCTTCCTGTTCTTTAGCAGCTAATTGAAATTCTTAGAGGAAATAAACCCCTCTTGAGTGGTCTGTAGAATGCCTAATAAGGTATTACATGCCTTCCCCTTTTAGCATTCAATCATCAACTATGTTTCTCTGACTTATACAGCAATCAGACTCTGGAGAATGAAGTGGTAGGACACAAGTGAGTGTGCCGAGGGAGTCTTGGTAATTTAGGAGAGATTGCTCAGTTTATTCCTGTGAGATGTTTGTGCTGTATTGGAGTAAGCTTTTATTGAGGGAAAGGCATATAATTGTAATTTGTCTGTTAAAAAAATTGTGGAGAGAGACTTTCTCTCCAAATCTTTTAAGATAAAGTATAAAAAAGTTTTGATCTGGTTTATAGTTATAGTCAAAAAATGAATTTTTCCGGCAGCCAAAGGACGGAATAAGACATGGATGGCCCTGAATTTTTTTTAATCTTGTTTGAAATACTCAGACTGTCCTTTGCTTCCCAGTGCAGAATGTATTACAGAGTGGAGAGGAGATCCACTTAACTGCAAGCTACCAGCAGTCTGTGGGTCAGGGAGTTCTTTTGTACTCATGCATTCTGATAATGACTATGACCATTTTACACTTGCTGAAAATGCAAGGCATCAAAGATAGAGGGTCAAGAAAGGCTGGTATATGTGAAAGTTGCATGTTCAGCTGCAAAAAATTGGACTTCATTTGCACTGTCTTGTATCTCTTATTACTCCCAGTTATTGCTCACTTCAGGATGTGCTCTGAGCCGCATAATGAGCTGCGTAATGGCTGCTGTGAGGCTGTGTACCTCCTTCCCATCAATTCTTTTGGTAACCTATATGTATGGTTGGGCAGGATGAAGATTTCACAATAAAGGGTGCTCTAAGAAGTAGTGTACACACTTTACATAGTTGTGCTCCCTAGATTCATGTTACAGAGGATAAATTAGGAATTTGATGGTGCTCCAAACCGGCCCATCATATTTCTGCATTACTCAGTTTCACCCTTTTTCCTTAACTCCACAGTATGTAGTCAGTGGGAAAGGGATGCAGAACAAGGGAAAGGTGCAAGGCTACAATTTTAGTTGTACCTTTTTAGATCATTCTCAGTTATTACCTAAAGATGTGAGCTTTTATGATTTGGCAGCTAGAACCAAACTAACTCTCCAGTCCACAAGTTATCAGGAATTTACAGATGCAATTGGAATTGTATTTGTAAGATCCTGTTATCTTCAAAGAGAAACAAGGAATGTATGCAACTGTAATTCCCATAAGTGCTATGAACATCAGTAATAGTTTTTGCAAAGTTTTTGTTCGTATCCTCCGGTCCTCTTCATTATGATTTCCTTGTCTTCTGCATAAATAGTGATCTAGCAACAATGTTGAAAATAAAGATCTTCATTTATTCATAAAAGTAGAACTGTTCCATGATGTTTCTCTTTGAATAGCAATGTTATCTCATTGTGTAATCTATTCTTTTTCCCTCACCGTTAGGGTCTGAGGTTCCTGATCCTGTATTGCACAAGGCACACTTGAGTGGCCACAAAATAACTATAGTCCACCTTCATCAAGAACTCCTTAAGTTCCTTCCTTTATCCTCCTGTTGTGCTGCTTACTTACTCTAAAATACATACAACTTGCCTGGGTGGTCAGAAAAAATTATAGTACAATCCTTGTGAAGAATCTTCAAGACCTTCAATCACAACTATGCATAAAGTGGAATAATACTACCACGAGGCATATAAACATTCTCATTTCAGCAATGGAACAGCATCTCTGAATTTGACTGACAATTGCTTCATATTAGGTGTTTGCCGCTAAATTATTTTCGATACAATGCACTGTCAAATCACTGAACATTCAGAAAAAGCAAAATGTTAAAATAGTAAGGTTTGACATAGGAAACATAATTGCATTGCTAAAGGAAGGTCTGGAAATTCTCTGTTTGTGTGCATATATGGGACAGTGCATGTATTCTGTGGTGGTGAGCGCTGAATAAGACCAATGTATGTTCTTCCTGGTGTACTTCCAATTTCTCAGGAGTCCTGCTCCAAGTACTATGCAGAACTAATTGTCACTTACTTTTGAGCTGTCAGCACTGCTCTGGTGACTAACTTTGATGTTGACTCAAATATGTTATGAATATACACCTTTCTTTTTACTAAACAGTTGAAAGTACTATCTCTGAAGAGCTCCAGTGTAAGTTTGTAGGTACTGTGTGACCTGGCAGGGATTTCCATATTTCTTTCTTTGTTATTGTCAAAGATGGCTGTTTCAGTTCCAGTATAAAGCAGTATCTGTGCCACAGCTTAACAATTCTTCCACAATCAGTGCATTTTGAATATTTTGCATTTGTGAAAAAAAACCACCCCAAAATCAAAAAACAAAGCACACTGATTCTTTTTCCAGATGGTGACCCTATTCCACCAAGTAAATCTGTAAGGAGGTCCATAACAATGCTGCTGTTAGATGCAATAATACACCAAATTAGATTAAAAGGTCTTGGTCTTAGCCAAATGGTGACCATCATGCACACATACATCTAGAAGTACACTGAAAAACTGATAAACTGAGTCTTCTAAATAGGTCACATCAAAACCAATTCCTAGAGAAGAAAAGAAAACATTTTGCCCTCTGCAAACGGCTATTATTTTGTCAAATCAAAATTTTTTTCTTCAAGTAATTTCAGCTATAAAATTGTTCAGAAGTCTGTCCCCTATATTTCATTAATAAGAAAAATATACATTTTTTTCAAATCCTTTTATAGCCAGGTTAGAGTAAAATTATTTTCATTCAAGTTTTTTAAAAGCAGAAACAGCATGGGAGATGTTAACGTTTACAAATGGAGACATTGAGTTTCCCAGTGCTCACTAATGCAACATTTGCCTGTGGTACTGTAATAGCAATAAAATTCCATGCCCAGTAAATCTCTATGCCTCTGTATTTTGCATTGTCTTTCTAACTATACACAACATTCTCTTTTTCTGGTCTGTTTAGGAGTGTGTGGGAGAAGTTCTTTAACCCTGGTTTCTCAGGAATCCTTGAATTATCTACAAAAAAGCAAGATCTTCAAGGTTTGTTGGTTTTGGGTGTTTTTATTTAGTTTTTTGGGTTTGTTTTTGGTTTGTTTTTTTTTTTTTTTTTTTAGTCCCTGAGTGAATTAAGGAGGGTTTGTTTACCCTTTACATAATTAAGCTCATGTAAGGGGGGCAAAAGGGAACCATCAATTTCCTCGTTCCTCCTTCTTCTGGCTGTAGCCGCTGATTCATCATTGCAGGGGGCTGATGAAGCTTCAGTCCGGTGACACTTGTCATCACCAGTCCTGCTCTGAGTTTGGTTTCAGAAGAAGGTTAGTCAGTGCAGAGGGTCAGAGCAAATCGCCTGAGAGCGGCACTGTCAGCACCTGGAAATGCAGCTGTGGGAGGCTCCCACCATGTTAACCACATGAGGAAAGAAACTCTGTTTCATAATTCCTGTATTCATCTAACGGGTGCTTTTTGATGTAAGAACATCAAAATGTATCTCTAAATTAGTGTCATCCACATTCGGAGGAAAGTCCGTAAATTGCTGTACTATCTTTCTCTCTCAGGTTTATAGCTACCTCATTACCTCCCTTTTCCCTTTCTAATTAAAACATGTGAGACATTTTAAAACAGTCTATTTATAATATGACAAAGTTGCTTTCAAAGTAATTTTCTTTTATTTAGTGTTTGATCCCTGATTTCATGCGCTTTTCCTCCATCTGGCAGTTGTCACTAAGGCAGATGGCCACCAGCTGGGAGGGCAATGTAAGTATCTCCCTCTAGATCCGCTGCCAGAGCTGCTCAGTAAATGCAATGTGAAGGAAAACTATGTCAGTCTATTACCCATGCAATGAGCTCACTTACTGACTTGTCACCACTTCAGGTCCTGACGACAAAATTCCACTCTCAAGCTGGAAGCCAGGAGAGGGCTTCATTTATTGGGGACGGGGGAGATCTTTCCCTTTAATTTTTTTATTTCCTTCCCTTCTGCTTCTCCTGTGCCTTTGGCCTCTCTCAAGGCCTGCAACTATGAATTCCACATCTGCTCCTACTAGTTTTGTAAAGAAACACTTGGGCAGATTTCCTACATCTTCAGGCTTAGCTCCAGTCAATAACCTGTCTATAAAAAGGCTTGAATAAAAAGAAGCCTAAATTTCCCGTGTCCGTAGCAAAGTTAATGAGCCCTGAGTGAGTTTGCTGCCTAGGTAAGTTGAGTCTACTCTTTCGACTAGCACACTATTTTAGAAGTAAATGGTAGATATATCATGTATAGTGTGTAATGAAAAACTGTTAAAGGAATCACCGGGGTAAGTGATTTGGTTTGACTAAGCAGGAGGAGTTGAAAACAAAGAAAGTAGAAACCTCACAGGTCAAGACTTTGCTTTAATTTTACATTTGAATTCACTACGGGAAAACCTGCAAGTGCTCAAAAAAATCTGAAATTTTCTAATAGTGGGGTCACTAATAGCAGTAGGGAATGAGAACCCACCATAACATCTAACCCTGGGGAGATAAATGAGGAAAGGTTACTTAAAAATGCCAAAACAACTGCAGGTTTCAGACACACCTGAAGAACTTAGGAGCAGGAATTTCCCATGCTTATACAGATGCTAAGAACAGGCATAAAACTTAAAAACAGAGCTAGTTACAAAAGGGTTTTCTTTGTTTAACAAAATTTTTCAAGTGATCAACAATTTCTGCCATGTTGAAAACATTTATACATTATATGGAAAATGAAGCTGGGAGAGTTTGAAATGATACATTTTCATATTGCCATAGTTTTATTTTTAAATATAACTTACCTTGATTTGACTGCAAAAATAAGCTTAGACAAGAAGAACACAAGGGGTTTATTGTTATTTCTTTTAGAAAGCATTGATAGAAAACATGAACATTGTTAGTGGCTTATGTAAAAAGAAAATGAAAACAGACTAATCAAAACCAAACTCTTTCCAGGAAATATTTTAGTTTTTGAAAATCAGCATTTTCAAATAATCAGTTTCAGTTAAAAGTTTTGCTAACAGTGTAATCTTGCGCATGAGTAAATATTTTTCAGGGAACTGGTATAAGCTGGGCTCAAAACAGTCTCTTCTGCCTGCATGAGAAAGGATCACTCCCTATAGGACTATGAACCTTTTTTCCCTTGTGTAATCAAACCCTAACACTATAGGCAAAAAGCCCTAGGAATCAAATTCACTTGAGCACTTATGAGGAATACTCTAGGTACCCAAATCTTTTGCGATTTCAGTGAACATTTTCCCCACCTTAACATTATAGTAAAATAAGTACATGTGGTTGTAAGTTACATACCACTTATTACCCATTAGAACAAAAATAATTTGACTAAGTGCCTTAGGATATAAAGGAATGCTTAAGGTTTAAGGTAACTTTGCGTATGTTATATACATATGTGTTGGAATCTGTGAACCACTAAGTACACAATTTACAGCATTTTCCTTTTTCCAGTAGTGCATATGCTTTATTCTGTGTTTACTTTGGCTCACACTAAAGCAGAAAAACTCCATAGCCACTTTTGACCTTTTTCTATGATCTCATCTGTAAAAAAAGTGGTTTTTCCTTGTGTGGGTACCCTTCCAATATTAAAGTTTGTTATAACTTCAAACAAAGATATGTTTTCTATTCTCTATTTTCAGCAGACTATGGAATAAATACCTCCGTCAGTTTTGCCCATACAATTACGGTTGAAGTTGAGAAGAAAGAACTGTGTAGCTCAAAGAAGGTTGCTCAGCTGACTTGCACTGTAGAAGAGTTAAGTTAATAAATATTTAATCTATGAAGTAATTAATGATTTCAGGATAAATCGCTCTCTAACAAGAGCACATTGACTTAAAATACAGCAAAACAAGGGCTCCTAATTTGCTGCAGTTTTTTAGTACCGCAAATAAACCACACTATTTCTCATTGTATCTCATATTTCCAGCATTCCACTGACCTTTTCTGGATTACATTTTTTGGTTAGATTTCATTTTAATTATTGTGAGGCATACATTTTTTAGACAGCCACTTTGTTTGTTTACATCTCGTAACATCATTTTTTGAATCAGTTGTTAAAATTAAACTTTCTGCAAGTGTATTTGGCCAGCTGCCTTTCCTTTTCATATGTAAAACAAAGCTGTGACTGAGAGATACCTTTTCTTATGCTTTTTGTTTGTCAGAACAAAGTCCGATGGCTCTTACATTAAGAAACCTATGACTCTGCATTGTTGAATTACACTATTGATTAGAGGAGCCAGGATAAATTTACAGTGGAGGAAGCAGCAATGCAATTTACAAAGGAAAGTGGATTAATTCCAGCTAAGAGGTCTACACACTGTAACTGAGAATGTTTGAAGATGGTTAAAGCATCAAAAGACACTGGTATAATGACATTCTGCCTGTCAGGCAAAAGCTGGTTATGCTGAGGTTTTACCACAAGTTGCCAAAATAAATATGAGGCTGTGTAGTTTGTGGGCTTTGGTATTCCTAGAACAAAGAAATCTCAGACTTTAAGGATAGGTTATGTTACAAGAGGTAGAAACAAATGGTTGTTTCAAATGACTAATTCGCTAATGTTTGGAAATTATGACTTTTTTTTTAATAAAAAGACATACATAAACACTGAGAAATGTCAATGGATGAGACTGACAGCAGGCTTTCCAAGTCTCTCAAGGTGATAGCTCTCTACCTACTTTCGGTCTGCCTAGCAAAATAAAGGCTCTGAATGCATGTGATTGTGCGCCGAGCACATGCAAATATGGGTACACCACAGGAAAAACAAGAAGGGCTAGAATTATTCTTCCAGTTTTCAAATTCATGTTATAAACTACGGGAGTTCTACAGAGTAGATGGAAAAAAGGGGCCTGTTGTTCAGCATCAATGTAACACAGCATACATAATCTTCCTTACCAATTAGCTTAGCAATTTTGATTCATGGGCAGCTTGAGACTTCATAGAGTCGTAGAATCATAGAATCGTTTAGGTTGGAAAAGACCTTTAAGATCATCTAGTCCAACGATTGACCTTACTCTACCAGGTCTGCCACTAAACCATGTCTCTAAGCACCACATCTACATGACTTTTAAACACATCTAGGGATGCTGACTCAACCACCTCCCCGGGCAGCCTGTTCCAATGTTTGATCACTCCTCCAGTGAAAAAAATTTTTCCTAATGTCTAGCCAAAACCTCCCCTGGCGCAAATTGAACCCGTTTCCTCTTGTCCTATCACTAGTTACTTGGGAGAAGAGATCAGCTCCCATCTCACTACAGCCTCCTTTCAGGTAGTTGTAGAGAGCAATAAGGTCTCCCCTCAGCCTTCTCTTCTCCAGACTAAACAATCCGAATTCCTTCAGCCACTCCTCATAAGACATGTTCTCCAGACCCCTCACCAGCTTCGTTGCCCTTCTCTGGACACGCTCCAGCACCTCAATGTCCCTCCTATAGTGTGGCGCCCAAAACTGGACACAGGACTCAAGCTGCAGCCTCACCAGCGCTGAGTACAGGGGCCCGATCGCTTCCCTACTCCTGCTGACCACATGATTCTTGACACAGGCCAAGATGCCATTGGCCTTCTTGGCTACCTGGCTACTTATATTCATTCTTTTTTTGTTTCAGAAGCTTCAAGACTGCAAAGTGAATAAGCTTGTATTTTCTACTCATTGAAGACAGCAGGATGTGCTAGTAGCAGTTTGAAGGTAGCAATGCTTACTGTGCTGCTTTACATCCTCAAGCTCTATCATTAAACTTTCTTTTCATTACATCACAGCATGAAGTGTTTCAGAAGTTTATGAAATCAGGAAAACTCAAAAAATGCAAAATCCAAATGTACTTGAAAAAGTTACGTAAAATGTTTCCTCATGTAATAGTATACAAATATATCTTCTGGGTACGTCTTCGTTAGGTATCATTTGCAACTTCAAAAAGTTCACAAAATCTTGTAAAACATAATTTTAAAATTTATCAGCAGGAAATGCATTGAAGTTTTTCTCCCCTTGCTCTAGAGTGGGTTACAGGTTTCTATATAATATCCCTCTACCAGCTGTGTGGAAACAAATCAGGTTAGTCGTACCACCTGCATTAGCAGGGCTGGGGTAAATCTCATTTTAGAATTACAGAAAAAGTACAAGAGGGAGAAAAGACAGAGAATTTTGAAGAGGATAAAAGAGTTTCTGCAGCCCCTATTGCCAGCTGAACTTTAGTTTCTGGATACTGCAGTTCATTCAGTATGCTATACCCAGCTAAGCTTTTGGCACTTTAAGTGACTTAAATATTTCAGTTTTTAAAAATGATGGTTTGGGCGTTTTTATCTAATATGGAGATTGTTTTTTAAAGGGTAATTTTGGAAAATTGAGCTCACCATTTATTCAAATCTCTAGGATCTTTTGTCCTTAAACTCTTGTAGAAGACTATGGATATAGAAAGTTGTGTGCAGGGTCTATTTCAAACTGACAGCATTTGAGCGTCACCACTGAGCCTATAAGACAAATCTCTTGTCACTTAGAAGGACGATACTCGAGGAATTCAAGAGAAGATTGGGTGATAAAGCCAATGCTGACCTGTGACCCTGTATGCTAGTAGTTAATGCATGTAGAATTTGTATCATCAGGAAATGATCATATCAAAATGCAGGTTCTATCAAGATGAAAAATTGCTGCTGCCCACTCCTGCTTTGCTGTTCTGCAGCCTGGTTCTAAGGTTTCTCAGGATGTGAAAGGGAAAAATATTTGTGAAATCAAATTGATTATTGTGGACGGTAAATTTATTTAAATGGCCTTCCACATGTTTCCCAGAACTTCTTGTTACCAGGTTATCTTTGATGTGGCCTTGCTCCAGGCACAGAAATACCTGAACTGCGATGGAAATTTTCTGTGTGTTTCCTGAATTATTTTCAGTTTGAGATCAGAATTAGTTTTCAGACACAAAAATATATTGAAGATTTTCACTGACTTATTTGGACATATTCCAAGGTTAGTGATGTTAAACAGGAGGAAGAGGTGGAATATCAAGATTTTAAGATTTATACTCTTCAATACTCAAGACAAATGATACATTATTTTCCTACCCTTTCTAATGGAGATGAAGATGTTCAAACAGCAGAATGGGCAAGTAGACAGTCTCTTAGTTCCGCGAGACTTCAGAGACTGGTTTTCATTTCTTATCATGGATTTTCTTCCATGATTTTGGGCCCTTCATCTACCTATGGCCTCTGCTCCTGACTCTGAAATCAACCCCTAAACCAGGCACAGCTATGAACTAAAAAGAGTACCATCAATCACAGTTGCATCATAACACACGCAACAGGAGAGGAAGAGTCTGCAGCCCTCTTAACTTCCTGTATCTTCTCTTAAATCAGTGACTGGGTGGTTGGGAAAGATAGTGCTAGAGTGTTTACGTACAGTTTCAAGCACACTAATCTGCTAATCAAAACAGAAATCTTTGGTCCCTTCCAGGATGGAAGCAGATAAACATATGTAATTCTTTGGACAAATGATACAAAATTAGTAATTAGTAAGATACTAATTACAGAGGTGATGCAACCTTTACATATAATTCCATGTTAAAAACCTGTGTGAAATTAGTTTGCTCTTTATTTTTGAAGATTTTATAAGATTAAATTTTTTGTTCATTTTGAGATCTTTTGTTGGTTTATTTGCTATTTATTTTTTTATTAATTATTATTGTTATTTGGTAGACTGTATTAATGATTATTGCAAATAGGCATGTCTACCAATTTTTTCAGAAGGTAACACTGTTTCTGTGACAAAACCAGGTTTTTGTTGAATTGCTTTGTTGTGTTTTGATATTTCTGTTCTTTCCTTTCATCACCCTTTCCTGCAAATAATACACTTTCTTTTGAGCTATATCAATCGTTATATATTTGGTTAGTTCTTATATTTATTACACTGCAGCTCAGCTGTGGGGCAGAAGCTAGCAACCTATTGCAAATGAAGTAAGAAATTTCATCCTTTGTTGCACTGGGTTTTTTTATCTTGCACTTCATTATGTAGACTTGACTTAGTAACTACTCGTAATTATAAACTGGCAGGAATGCGCAACTTGCATATAAAGTACTTGATTCTTTCTTCACTGTCTATCTAAAATTTTCACCAAACAAGGATGCCCAATATTGCACAAAGTGCATGCAAAACACTATAGGGATCACATAGAAAGGAAACATACCACTTCTGTCAAAATTCATCCTCACGTCTTGTCAGGGAGCAGCGACAGCCAGCTGCTTTCTTGGGCTGGGGAGCTGGGTGCCAGTTGGGTCCCAGGGCTGGCAGTGCCCACCCCGACGGCCACCATCCTGCAGGGCCTGAGCACAGTAGGCAGAGCCGAGGGCCAGTAACAGCGTTCATTGACAGCCCTGACACTTTTGGAGAGCGGCGAGACAGGGCTGGGTCCCTGCAGCAGGACCCAATCTGGAACGGGCAGATATGGGACTGAAGACCAGCACTGCTATGGTGTTGCTGGAGCAGAGACTGATGGCCTCAAGCTGGGCTGAAATGGAGTCTTGGACCATAGGCAGGGTGAGGAGGAGACCCTGTGGGGTCTGGGCAGGGACAGGAAGGTCCTCCATACCCTCAAGGCCCTAACATTTCTTTATCCAGAAAAAAAGAAATCTCTTCTTACATTTTTTACTGAAAAAGGGGAGAAGCACATTCTGCAATATGCTTGGGGAGAGAGAATCATTTTCTACAAATTTAAAGGAAGCTTTAGCAGATGAATGTCTGATGTTCAGTGATCCATGTGTATGTTTCACTGATTCTTGGATCATTACAAAAATAATCCATTTGCCCTACCTTTGGGTAGGGGTACATTCCAGAGAGAGATTTAGTTTCCTTATGGTGGAAAAGAACTTTTCATTCTAAAATGAGCTCAGTTTGAAAATAGATTTCCTTGGGCAAGTTAATGGAAATCTTTCTGAGGAAAAGTTCCTTTTCTGCCAAGGCAGAAGCAGTCACAGTTGTGTTTGAACCCTTAAGCAATTGAAAAGATCATTTAAAGAGATGGGTTGAGGTACTGATTTGGATCATGGCTGCAGGTCTTTAGCTCAGCCCCAGTCTGCAGTAAGAGTTAAGTTTCAGGCTAGACATGGAGGAGAGACAAAATCTGAATATCCAGTTGGAGCATGGTGGCAAAGGGAGAAGCAAAGGAAGGGGTGGGCTGTAAGAAGATGTTTTCCTGGACCATATTGTAGTCTGGGTCACTTCTGGATGTCCTTGGCAAAGTTTGAATCAAAATATAGGTTAATGCCTAGAGTGTGCTCCAGTTTTATTTCTGCTGTTAAGAAGCTGTTAAAGCAAGGAGAAGATGACAAAAACATTTCTCCCCTGAAGACTGTGCCATAGCAAGGAGGCCTTGGCTAAGACTCAGCCCAAGGCCAAGGTTAAGGCTGAGTTTATGGTTGTGGTTAGAGCCAAAACCTTAGACCTTCAGTGGGAGTTGGGTGTCAAAGGAGCAGACAAAGACAGTTACACTGAAGGTAGGTTTCTCCCCTAAGGACTTTTGTATCTCGACCGTCGCTGAGGGTCCTTGACTAGCGATCAGCTTGAGGCCAAAGGTGAGGTTTAGGGTTAGGGCTGGAAAAGAAATAGAGCCTGAAGCTCCAGCTGGTGTGGGTCTGCAAAGGGAAAGTTCGTGCTACGGAGAGGTTTCTTCACTGAAAACTATTTTCTCTGTGTCATGTTTGAGGGTACTTGCCTAAGGCTCAACCAAGGCCCACAGTTTACTGTTTAGGGCTGAATTTGAAAGAGAGACAAATCCTGGAACATCACAAGGCCTTCATTCATGGGGGGCTGCAAAGGGTCTGCCAAGGGAAGGAGTACACTGCAAAAAGAGTTTTCCCTTGAGAACTTTTCCCTCTGATATATGGTTGGAGGTCCTTGGCTAAGGGTCACCCGGGGCCAACATTTATGATTATGGTTGTGGTGGGTATGGAAAAGAGATAACCAGCAGAGCTGAAGTTGGGATTGGGGCTGCCAAGGGAAAGGGTAGGCTACAGAAGAAAAAAGAAACAACAGATTTTCCCCTAGCAACTTTTTCATCTGGATCGTAGAAGACGGATAAGTTTAGTGTTTGATCTAGGTTTTGAGCTGGAAGTGTTATAAAGCCATTTAATATGGATAATAATCGATTGAATCATGTGTTTGGAAACATAATCTTACTTTCCAACACCTCTTCTTTTAAGTATGTGAGTTCCCCAAGTTTATTTAATTAATACAGGACATGTTTTTCCCTAATTTATTCTTGGAGTCCTAAATAGATTAAAATGCTGACAACTGCTGTGGTAGTAGAAGCCTGATGATTAACTGTTTAATTTAGTATCAGTAGGAATAACTTCTGTTCATCAACCTCTGAAAGCTTTTTTGAAGTCCCTTGTAACTCTTGAAGATCTTCAAGATCTTGTCACAGGAAGGCTTTTTGTATCCTTATGAACACCTGTCTTAAAGAAAGCTTCATGACTGAAATATTGAGGTATGCAATGGTATCCTCACTCAGGATCAAAATTTCATAAGGGATGGACCATGAAGAAAGTTAGCAGATTTAGATAATGCAGCCTAATATTCTCAAAGGACCTTGTCTCTTGCGTAGTATTCATGCTATGGTAAAAGATCAGATGTTATTTTTGATTTATCCAATTAGTTGTATACCAGTAGCTCATCATGCTAGGCATAGATGAATTGGTAGTGTTTTCCTGTTTTAATTTCATAAATGTGCCCATCTGAACCCTCAATGGTATATGTTTTTTCCAGAGCCGTACTCAGAAGTCAAAGTGAATACAGACATTTAAACAAAGGAGTGAAATACCATATTTATTGGAACTGTACCGGCTAATCAGAAGACACAATAGTCTGTATTACAAAGGAAATAATAGGATTATAGAAACAATTCAGGATATTAGCCACTTCAGCTAAAATAACCCTTAGCTATAGATAATGTTTTCATTAGCAGAACATTTTCCTGTCTTTGTGTTGCTTTGACTCAAATGGATGACTAGGTCAACATCTTGTTAACTACATCCACCTGCATCAAATCTGAAGTTATTTTCTTTAACAAGGGGTGTCATTACAGCAGTAAAATAAAAGAGGATCAGACACAGCTATGAATGTTAGCTAAACAAGAATATCTAAATTAAAAGTTTTCAAAGTACTTAGATTATATATAATGTGTCGTATCACTTCAATATCACACAGGTACATTGTCATGACTCTGATATCGCTTAGCAGAGGTGCCCAGGTTGAGTTCCTGCTGATAAGAAAGAGAAAGGGTAAAATGGTAGGGTCTTGGTCTTCACTGTGAGGGCTTTGTGTGGCATTTCATGCAGTGCATGTCACAGAGCTTTTCAGTTGAATGCAGGCACCGAAACCAGTACAGCAAAACACTGAATCTGTAGTTGTGAATTTGGATGAGCATAAAACAAGCCCTTGTTAATGAACACAGTACATGATATCGTCAACAGCAGTAAATTGTGAACAAACTCTTTTGTGATTGAAACTGTACTATGATAGAGATAGATAGAGGTATATAAATAGAGGTAGATGATATATATGCCTATAATAGAGGTAGATAAACCTACCTACTAATTTCAGATTTTTTTCCCCTCAAAACAGAGAATGTCCAATCTACTCCTCCTGTCCTATGACATGTGGGTTAGCCTGCCCCTAGACTGCACAATATCTTGAGCAGAGTATTTCTTTGATCTGTTATGCGCAATGTAATACAAGCATCATTTAGAATTAATCTTCTGACACTCCACCAGTAGCTTTTAGATTTTTTTTATTTTATTTATTTGATGTTTTCTTTTTTCCTCCTTCATTTCAGAAAACAGTAATTTGGATGTTATGCAAATACCTTCAACCTCAGCAAGAGAGGACAAACAGAAGAACTTCTAGAACCCAAACACTTCTTTGTGTCCATAAAGTTGTCTCTTTTTTTACCTTCTAAGTTCAACACTGGTTTTAGATTCTGTGGTGGAATACAGGGTGAATGTAAGTGTATTGCTTTGCGGTGAAACTACCCTTCACAGCCAGCACCTAGCTGCAAGAGGAATTCTGTCACTGGTGGCTTCAGCCACTGCTGACCCATGGACTACATTTTATGTGAGAGAGAGACGACTGGCGCTCTGCCAGCAAGTGCTGGACTTGTTCATGTTTGTATATCTGCCTTGACTTCAAAGTGTGCACGGTGCAAAACAGAGCACTTCATGAATTTACGTAGTTTTTCCCTTCATGTCACACAATTAGCACTCCTACACACTCCCTGTAGCTGTACTTTGGGAATCACAAATATTTTTGCAGTGTTTCTCAGAACTAAGCATATATAATTGTATAATAAGTGTTAGAGAGAGACTTACATATAAAACACTTTGCCAACATCAGATGAATTTGAAATTCTGCTTCATTTGAATCAATTAGTCACTCATGGATTGAGTACAGGAATATAAATAAAGGCATTGCTAGGACTAATAACCAGGTATTTGTAAAAAGACAACATTACATATGTCCTGGTTTCTTAAGGCAGCTGTTTGAGTAACGTGGCTCGTGGTTGCAGTTGTTTCCAAATGTTGTGTACGTAGAGCATGGATTTTGTCAGTTTGAAGACATCCTTGTGTGATAGCAAAAAGAACATGTTGTGCTGATGCAGTGATTACCTGTGATATATTTAGAAAATATCAAGGGCATAATTTTATTAACAGATTGTATAAAGTAAAGCAGCTTCCAAGAGGTCTAGGTTTTCAGTTATTTAGAGGTTTCCTGCTGAAAAAGAGACAGGATCATAAGGAAAGACCTAGGTTTGTACTGAAGTTACTCAGGCCTCAGTTTGCCTCCCAGTATATGGGGCAACTTTTAGAATATCCTTTGGTAACCTGAGGTAACCAGGAAAAACTGAGTATATCATTGTTACTGCATACTCAGAGGTCATAGGAAACTTTGAACATGCAAGTGATGCAGGCTCAGACCTTTAACCTTTAAAATCTACACCTGTCAAATGAAGAAGTTCCTTCATTTTGGATTAATTTTAAAGCAAGTTCTTCATCTCTCACTCTTTAAAGAATGTATTTTAACATGTGTTCCAGTGAGATATATGAAATCTCACATATTTATTTTAAGCCTAACTTATTGAAATTGCTTCAGCTATTCCTGTAAATAGAAATTGCCTTTTTAGCTGAAAATCTTGAGGTAAATTTTAGGAAAGCAAAGGAGGTTACAGGAAAAGGAAGGGGTAAGTCTTTCATACATGCATGCAGAATTATCTGATTAATTTTCTTTTTCCTTTCAATTTCTATTCTGCTTTTCAGAAACAGTATTTCCTGTTTTTCTGGGTAGTACATGCAAGCACAGGATCCATTTGTACCCATGGACAGGATTTATAGTTTTCTGTGAGAAACAGCTTCTCAGAAATAAGAGTACAGCACAGATAGGATTTTTTTTAAGTGTAAGAAGAGAATAACAGTATGCTGCCAAACTACTACTTCTGTGGAAAAGCATAAAAGACTATTCTAGTGAGGCCTGAGGACTAAAGCTACTGCAATTGCAATCAGAATAATACAGAACTTTCATACACAAAATTATTATTGGCCTTGCTAAACCAACATCAGCACATCATGGTAATTTAGTATTGAGGGAAACTGAATTCTGAAAAACGCTAACTAATATATGGTATGACAAAACACTGTAGCATCCGTTCTCCAAAAGTGGATGCTTAGGGGTGAGTAATAGAACAGAGTAAACGCTCAATGATCACTCTTTTTGATAGCGTCCCAGCCTCCAACACTTTTCTGCATAGTGAGCCTTTAAGTCAGAGATTTAGTCGTTACTAACTTTTCATTAATTTGTCCTACATGAACTTTTACAATGTTCCCTGGAAGACAAACAAATTAGCCTACACAAGGATCACGTGTCAAGGAATCCCCTAATCAAAGTTTAAGGTCATCATCCTTTTACAAGAATTAGCTTTCATCTTCTTTCCAGTTGCTATTTAAACTGACTTCTCAAGCTTAAGAACTCAGTTCATAAGCGGATGTCTGGAGCCTTTGCAAGGAAAAAAACCTCCAAAATGAAACCATAAACCAAAATGAAACCAACGTCCTCAAAGGCAGTATGTAGGCTTCCTCTCCACTATTTAAGGTGGTTGAGGTACCTTGGCATGCAACACACAATAATAACTTCAAAAGGGAGCTGGCTAAATGCCCGTGACTTCAGGCTGCTGTAATGTGGCCAACAGGATATGACAAGGTCTGGGTAAATTTATCTCAGATACAGGATGCTCAATGCAGACATCTAACCAAATGCCTAGTGAAGCTAGGTACTTAAACAGTTATCAGTGAGAGGAAGGATTCCTAGAAGAGCTAAACATCTCATATATGTACCTAAATATAAGCAGATAGGATTTTCACTCATTTTCATGGCTTCAAAATCACTTTATCTCCATTGTCTTTACAGGGAATTGGAAAGGTTGCTTTACTGGTCACTCAAATGTACCCGGGCAAGTTGGGTGCCTAAATTAAGATAACTGGTTTCACTTCCTCACGTTGTTTTTCAGACACACTCAATGTCTGTGAAGGAGAAAGAAAAACCTCACATTTTCAGGGCTGCACTAAGGATCTTATCAGTGAACCATTCTTAGATGTTGCATTACAGGTTTTTAAAATTAAAAAGAAAAAAAGATCGATATTCACTCCCTTTATTGTTAAAAGGAATAAGGAATAAAAAGTTCATACTTCTGTAAAATGTTGCTCTAGATGAGCTAGTGATGGAGGATCTGTAACAAGTTATTTCCTTGACACTGTTTAATCAGATTTTTATTTGTCACTGAAGAAAGAGATGCTAAGAATAAATAATTGGTACATACACCTTTAGAAGTGCTTTTACACTTGCATTTTGTGTTCTTTTCTGCCATAAAAGTTATGCCATTGATATTCATTTGCAGTCATAAGCACGTGCAATCTTTAAAAGTTCTTTGCAAAACAAAAATTCAAGACTGTTTGTGGAGTTTTGGGGTTTAAAAGAGATAGTTCCTTTTTAATTTTTTTTTAATATTTATTTTAATGTCTATACTTTTCCCCCTCCATGCGAACATAATTAAAATATGGCTCCAGGGATTTTCTTTAGACATTCTAAAAATTTCACCTTTAGTCAGAGGCCAAGTGTAACAAATCATGGCTATTTACACCTGGCTCACAGGGCCATCAGCAGGGATCAGTTGTAGCTAAAATGCAGCCTCTACTGCTGGAACTAAAGGAACACTAAGATTTAAACTTTCCAGGCCAAACACGAATGATAGAGTTGGTTCTACAGTTGTGTGCTGTGGTTCATTATGAAATAGCATTTAGAACTTGAGTGTCTGTATACCAGACACACTTGAGACTAACCTTCCTGGTGCAAGATATATGATGAGTTTTATAAATGATGGACTAATACTCGTGATTATGTTTCCTTAATGGCATGCACTGATGAGATTAGCACCTATTATTAAAACTGATTGCACACTTCATGGCCAAAGACACAATTTTTTTGTTCTGGGGGAAGCAAAAAAAAAAGAAAGGAAAAGAAAAAGCAGCTGATATGAGCATTTCCATAGGAACCTGTGTGTTTTGACAAGAATAGATTGCTTGGTGTAAGAGAAATAAACACTTACATACTCCAGTATGTGTAGCAGGGAGGACACTTGCCTGGAAAATCATAGATATTAATTCACAGCTTTGGTGGCTGATTCAAACCCACACTTTAAATATTACAGTAACTTCCTAAGTGAAAACTCTGCTTGACCATCAGACAGACATGTAGTTCTACACGGTGAAATAGTTCCACCAAGAAGAATCAGGAGATCTCCCTTCAACAATCAATACATGAGAGACCTCATCTGAGATACAAAGGATCCTTGTTCAGCTCTCTGGTCTGAATTAATGCAAAGGAGGAAGACCTGTTGCCCACACACCAGCCAAATGCCCTTTGCTATGGGTCATTTTTAAGTGAATAAGAGCAGTATGCCTTTAATGGCTTTACATTTCATGCTTTCAAGGTCTTAACTCAATACAGGTTGAAAAAAAAAAATCTTAAAACTTTAGACTTTCCATCCATGAAAATTAATTCACTACTTTTCAATGGACTTTTTTTTTTTTTTTCTTTTTCTTGGGTGATAAGTATTAGGGTGATGATTCTCTGTTAAGTCTCCATTCAAAACTAGAAGAAAGTATCTGGTAACGGTGTATCCAGCACAGTGTAGCAGAACTGTCAATGGCATCAGACATGAGAACTGGAGAGGTGAAGCATAAGAAAGTATTAAAAATCTAGACTGGTAATTCATTGTTAAATTAGTTTCTGGTAGTGAATACAAACCAAAATTAAGAATATTCCTAGAATTGTGGTTTGTAGATTGCAGTTCACAGCCACACACAAATATTTGTTAGAAGACTGTAAACGAGGCAGCTGAGTTAAAGTCTTCTGAATGCTCTGCCTCCTTCAGGCAGTAAATACTAATGATGAGTTCTGAGCCACTGTTATCCCCTTGCAACACAGCAGTTCCACTGCTATATTAAGGCAAGAAGAAAACGGAGGTTGAAGAATGGAATTGATAGGAAAAGAGAATGAAAAAAGGGGATTAGGAAGAACACATCTTGCACTCTCGAAACAGGAGCCTCATACATCTGAGCAGTGCTACAGAAGTACTGGACACAGTTTTGAGGCTGAACCTGATTGACGTTCCTTAACTTCTGTAAACTGGAATCGTGCTGTAGCATGCTATAACTATCTCTAACTTATTTAGTTAACCTGTAGTTTGGCTTTGAGAGAGATACCCGCAGTGATATGACCAGAAGGTGAAAGTGACACTTGTGACTTTGAGAGCGGGACTTTTTGATTATCTTCTAATAAAAATGACTCTCAGAGGGACTCTGTATCACGGTGCCAGTCAGTATGAGGATAAGTCATGCAGCGACCACTTTCAGCTATGGGCTCCATTGACCACCCGCAGTTAAGTTTGGGGGCAAGAAGAAAAGAGGAACATTGTTCCTTTCAGCTCAATTTGCAAGTAAGCTGTTTCTAAAGGAGTTTTGAAGACAGAATACTGTCAGTACTGAGTAAACTAGCTTACTGTTCTTTCAAAATAAAAAATAAATGCAGGGTTTATAAGTACCAGGAATTAGCATTACAAGACTTGCTTTAGTGTTGCTATTTATCTGGGGGTTGATTCTGCAACTTTGAAATTAATGGAATTTAATTCATTGAACTAAATGGGAAGTGAATTAAGCTCTCAAATGTTCTCAGAGCCCCACACAATAAGTCTGCTTTTCAGGAAAGTCAGATATCACAGCAGTCAAAACCTCTATTGCAAATCTAACTTCCACTGTATTAAAAAAAAAACAAAAATAAAAAAAATGTCCAAACCTTATAGCATAGAACTTTGAAAGGTTAGGGTTCATCTGAAGGTAAGCATATTATACAGTTCTCAGCATCATTGGTCTTCAAGCAGCTCTTTTCAGAGAGTTTTCCTCTATCCCCATTAAATAAGTGAATGCCTTAAACTCTAAGAGCAATTGCATTAAAGTGTCATAGCAATATATGAATCCCTAACACAAGTGCAGCTCCTTGGGAATAAGGTACCAGATAAACAAAGATTACCTGTACTGGTTTTAGTACATGCAGGCTATAACACTCTTAAAAAATGTAATATTGCGGCAGATAGGGAAGAGTACCAGAAAGAACATTGGGGGACTGGGGGGGGGGGGAATATTTGCACCTAGAAGGAACTGTTTTACTCTGCAACTGCCCGTAACTTTAAAGGGAATGGTACTTACTTTTAGTCTGTCCTTCGAAGACTACATGCACAAGTAGAAAGCTGGCAGTCAAGATAATACGCTATATTTTAGTCTGTTGTTTTTGACAAGGTGATGGAAGGTACCTGTGCAGATCCCCTTCAGTACAGCCAGCTGGAGAGCTCAGTGGGATACTTTTTATATATTTAAAATGAAAACAGATAATGGGTCATTAGGCATAGAAATGAAACATGTATATTCAGGTTTGAGTCATAACAGCTTAATTTCAGATGCAAAAATGCTGCCCTGTGTTAAATTTTCTCAACTTCTTTTGCTTCACATTAAGTGAAAGGTGTTCAGAACCTTGCAGACTGAAGCTTATGTTTTTGCATTGTACCAGACTCAGCAATGATGCAAAATTGAATTTGTTGTAAAAAAAAAAAAAAAAAGATTAATCATTAATTAAGCACCCTTAATATTTTTAGCCTGCCTGAGGCCCATGATCTTGCTAATTTAAGTGACTGCATATCTCAAATGGTAAAGGCCCTGCTCATGAGAAAGCTATGAAATTCGTTGAAGTGTATTGTGAGGAAAATAAGTACGAAAATAAAATTTAAAATGGGCTTGGCAATCTCATTTATTTATGTGTTGTAGTGTGGTCTGCATGAAAGGCAACTTAATCTATATATTTGGAAATGAGCAATGGCTCTGTATTTCTCTGCTCTGTTTATTACAGAAATGGTCTTAAGTAGTTTAAATGGGCTGGCTTTTATGCTTCAGCCAGCCTCAACTGAAAGTATACGTAAACAGAAACATAATTTAAATTATTTTCAAACATTACTCTATATGGAGCCTTTTCAGGCTATATGCAGCTACTGTGTCTGATTACAGAATTTATTAAAAGAGAAAAGTGGATTGTTGTCCTATAAAGCGTAAGAAGTGTTTTATTTCTAAATAGTTTAAACACATATACTTAAACTGTATATACAGGTATATAGACATAGAAGTACAGATATATGCAGGTATATGTATGCACGTATATATACCCTCCCGGAGTACGGATGTGGTTTGACAATGCAGTCTACTGAGTATTAGTACAGTATATTTTATATACACATATATATAGTATTTGCTTGTGCAAAGGCAAAATCGACAGCATAAACAAAATTAAATCAATTTTATAAATCCACATTTGTAATGCATATAGAAGTAACAGGGTATGGTTCTTGACAATGTAGCTCTACCCAGCACAATCACATGGAAAGTTTCTTCAAAAAAACCAGAGGTGGAAATGGAGAAGTACAAATAGGTAACTATGAAGAAGCTATTTGTGTTATTAACAAATTTAGGGCCACTATAGTAAAAAAAGAAGTTCCCTCTGTTCTTTTTGAAATGAGGCATATGTTTGAACTGTTTGACACTGACCATATTGTGTCTTGGTTGCCATGTAAATTCATTTCACTTAGCTCAAAATAGCTCTACCACAAGATGTTCTAATTTTGGGGGGGTTGTGGGTACTTTTGTTTGTTTGTTTGTTTTTTATAAAAACTAACAGGGAAGGCCAGAATGTAAAACTGTGAAGATACTTTAAGCAAAGGTAAGACACTACAGGCCATCTCTTCATGGAGAGTTACTGAGGATATCTGTGAGAAAAAACCACAGAGACAAATAACATGACATGTTTTTAAATGAAAATTTCAAAATAACAATCAGATCAGAGGGCGAAGCATGGTATCCCATAAGACTATCACAATTACTATTTTTGTAGTAAAGGAAACGGTAGTTTATTTGCCTACAAAGCATCTGTTACTCCACTGTTAGTTACCACATACAGTAATTACGTGCATGCCCTAAAGGAAGGTACTCTTCTTTACCTGGAAAAGCATAACTCCCATTAAAACTAATGCAGATTTTTCACATGCCTAGGGACAGGTGAAAGTTAGCAGGAACCCAAATCAAGTGGTTTGCCTGAGGGTTTTTATTACTTAGAAATGTACTGGAAAGTATAACTGCAGTCAGAGACAAAAATAAGTTCTCCATGTATGTGTTGCCAATAATAAACTTGCTATAGTTAACCACTGATTAACACATCTGTGAGGAGTTACCAAGTGCTGGGACGGTTCCCAGAGATGAAGTATTATTTCTGCTGACTCACCTCCATAGTCAGATTAGGAAGGTTTTGCCAGTCTTGCCAGAGCAAATCTTATCCTGCTTTGAAATCACAGATTTGTTCCTTAACAATTAAAAAGTTTTACTTACTGCACAAAGTCCCTGGCAACCCCTTTATAAAGCTGACTAATGATATTTTATCGGTATCAACAAATGAAATTAAATGATAATGAACTAAAATCTTTAAACTATTCTGATAATAATCAAACATCAAAATTAAAGGTACTAACATGATTAAAAAGGTATAAGAACCAATCTGTGTTAAGAAAAAACTATAGGCATACTGCAGTTTGCCTTACTGCAAATGTCTTTAGTGTAAAGGGTTGCTTAGAGCATCTTTATACTGCAGAAGCAAGTGGGGTCAAAGACAGGAGGATTTCAGAAGAAATTTCAACAAAGTCTCTTAGCTGTAGAAGAAAGGGACTTGCTTTAAAAGAAAATGGCAAAAATTTGGTGGAAGGGAGAATTCTGAATACAATGTTCATCATTAAAAGTCCAAGGTATATTCTGTTGTACAAGTTTGAGGAGGAGTATGCAGAGTGAGGAAAATGGAAACAATGAAAATAAGATACATCCAAATAACAAACAAGATACCAACATCTGTGGTTCTGATGAGTGCAATTTGTGAACCAAAGCCTGAAACAGTGTGATATTTCTAAAATGAATGAATATAATTTTGAATATAATGATTAGCTATTGGGGAAGCGGTCTGGTTGAAATAAGATAGGATACTGTCCTTCTGTGTGGTTAGAAAACAAAGCTCTATATTGCCACATCACATTCCCAAAATTTTGTTCTTGGCTGGAATAGCCTGATACTGTTTGACCTCCTGGAAATACTGTCTAGTCACACTGCCAGTAACCTTGTTGTTTTGTCTCAAGCATTCAGTCTTCCTTTTGGCAGGTGAACTGATTTTGTAATAGAAATCAGTGTTCAGTCATCAGGTTGGTTTTGTCACAATTTTTCAGGACATTCAGGTAAAACCCTTTATTCAAATGTGAGAATATAATGTATATGCAGCTAGCACAGCTAGGGAGTGACAGGCTTTTTCAAACCCTGGGAGTATTGAGTCCAATTAAGCAGTTGGGGGTGATTAATGTTAACTCAATATGAAGGCAGATAAGAAAAAAATCACAGCAGTTTCCACAGTAAGTATATTTCTTGATATGATGAACTTGATTTTCAACTCACCCACACAGGACTTCAGAATCTTTAAGTTGAAAGTTACTACATTGCTACTGAGTGGGAAATGTGAAGTGTGTTGACACCAAAAATGTGTTTATTTTGGCTCCACAAGTTCTCTGATGTTCTGAAGCTGAGGGCATGTAGGAGACCTGCACTAAGCTAGCACAAAGCAACAAAGAACTGATCTGTTCAAAAGTGCTGGCATAGAGATCAGTTGGCATAAAACTGGTGGAATGCCATTCTTCCCTCTGGTGCTAATTTCTCCAAAGGTAGTTGACTGGGCCCCTGCTTAGAAGTTAAGTTTTAATTAGTTCGAACTTGCTTTACATTATGAATGCCTCTTGAGAGCTGCTTGTTTGACTTTATGTATTTATTAATTCATTTTGCAAGTGTTTGTTGTGGGGAAGGCACTTGTTTGTTTAGGACAACTTTATGAATATAAGTACAGGACAATTTCGAAATTTTTAAGAAGTCTGAGGTATACAAAGTTTGTTTGCTTTTTTTTTTTTTTTTTTTTTTCTATTACAAAACAGAGGTTGATGGAAAAAAATAAATAAATTTGGAAGTCTTGGAATCTAACTGATGAGGCCAGGACAGAGTTCTGCTCCTGCTTTGTTCTATTTCTAAACACTGCACCTAAAAAGCTGTACATTGGAATGGACAACAGGAAAAATCCAAAGGTCAAATCTGGGTTTCAGGTATAGCGCCCAGATGTGTGGCCCTCGAAGGGAAATAGGGCAGGGAGTCACTCTTTCATTTCTGAAGGATATTGTAAAACTGGAGTTTAATGGCTATTGTTCCTCTCATGTTTTCCCAGGTTTCTGAGGCTTAACAGCAAAAATTAAATTTCACACCAGCCAGCCCAAGATGTCAGCATATTGTTTGGATTTAAATATCAAGTTCTGTTTTCAGGAACAGCTAAATATGAACAGGAGTTTTCTTGCACTTCTGTGTCTGCATCAGTGAAACAGTGTCCACAAAGTGAGAACACAGCAACTTTTTACATGCTCTTTATTGTGAGAAGAAAATTATTCAGAGTGTCTCACTCTGCAAATATTATATGAGCTGGAAAATAAATATTTTGCAGTGTTGATACTTCCCAAATTTAAGTAGAGAATTGGAGCATCACACCTCTGTTGAAAGGCAATAAGAGAACCCCACAACCTTCACCATATAGAAATATGGAAGTGGGAGCTCATAAATGCAAAATACATTTTTAAAACTGGTGGTTAGACACTGAAGAGAGAGATTTGCATGAATGTATGTTTCTTCTTACTTCCAATATTTTTATACAGCTCTGACAGCCACCCTTATTCCTAAATTTCCAGTGGTTAATTTCGATGCCAAAAGTTACTGGAGGAGGTCATGCACATAATCACTGAAATACCAGGAGTGCTGGAAAGTTCAGTGCCTTTTGAAATGCTTTAAATGATGATTCTCCTACACAAATTACCTACGGGACTTAATTTAGGAGCTGGGCTCAGAACAAATTTTAACTCTTACCAACCCTAATCAGAAATAGTTTTTTTACATAAGAGTGATACTTACTGGATTGTACTTGCCTGACTATATAATTAAATCAGGAAGACTTACAGTCAAGACCTTTCTCTTCTTGTGAGGAAATTTGAGTTCCCATTTTTCATCTGTAGAGAGACTATCCTTGTTCAAATACCTCTTATTTGCTTGCTTATGTCATTCTGTGTTCAGGAAGCCAGTTCCTAAATGTTCCCATCTCAAGAGTCCAAATGTCCTTGCACTTTCCCTCATAGACCCTAGCCACTCAAGTCAGCATTGTGAGTTTCTTCAAGAAGAAAATGGCCAAGACAAGAGGAAATGGCCTCAAGATGTGCCAGGGGAGATTTAGATTGGATATTAGGAAACATTTCTTCACCAAAAGGGTTGTCAATCATTGGAACAGACTGCCCGGGGAAGTGGTGGAATCGCCATCCCTGGAAGTATTTAAAAGATGAGTAGACGTGGTACTTAGGGACATGGCTTAGTGGTGGAGTTGGCAGTGTTAGGTTGATGATTGAACTCGATGATCTTAAAGGTCCCTTCCAACCACAACGATTCTATGATTCTAAGTGGTAAAGCAGTGAAAATACAAATGTTCCAAAGATGGGTATTATGATCCTGAGGTGATCACTGCAACTCTGGCTCTGGGTAGAGAAGCATATTCACCTCTTCTGAAGTTCAGGCCATTCCTTCTAAACTTGGATCTCCAAGGTAAATACACAGAAAGTAGCATTACATCCCAGAATGGAATTCTGAATTTTTCAACTGTCTGTAGTTGCTTCTCAGAATCAAAATTTTTGGCCAAAAGCTTGCCTGTGTCATTCTGTCAAAAATCAGAAGCAAAATTTTGAACAGTTTACCCTGATGACATACCTTTTTACAGCAAGACAAGAATTTCATTATTTTGGAGAAGATCTTTTTGCCAACTGTCTACATAAGAGTTCCTACATAAGTAAAAAACTTTCTGGTGTAAGGATTCAAAAGTGAAAAATGCACTGAAACAAACAATAGATCTGTTTCTACATTCAGGTCTGGGTCCAGACATTGGCATGTAAAAATTACACTGCATTCAGATGTGGTCTCAAAACCTAGCAGGGAAAGATAAGCTGTCTGGCAACCAGTTTCAAATTCTGAATACTCCTCATTACTTCTATATTTTCATTTTTTTTAAGCAGAATGGAAGGAATAGAGTACACATATTAATAAGTTGCAAATTTGTGTATGTTACGGCAACCCTCTGTATAGGGAAGGGATTTTTAGCTTTTTAAATGAGGTTTAATGACCATCAGAGTTACATACACCTCCATCGCTAAGTCTATGTATTTAAGCAATGTTGTTTGAGGCCAACAGCAGCTGCTGCAGTGATGGCAAAATACACACACATATACACACACATATATAAAATTCTGAAAGCCACAATTGCTTCATTAACGTTATTGAAGGCATAAAATAGGTTTTAATTGTATGGCTGATTTCCCACAGCAATTTAGTGGGGTAAGTATTTGGCAGAAATCAAAAGCTGTAAAATTCATGTTGTTTGTTCATGAAGTTAGCAGTGAGCTAAATCTTTCAGCTATTACTCAGGCAAAAATCCCATTGAAGTGCATTGAACTGAACTTCAGTTTCCCCTGAGGACTAAGGTTTGCAGCATTTTTCTCAAAACAAATAGTAACATTGAACCTTAGGGAAGCTGTCATGATCAGAGCGCCTTAAGGCAAAGACACCATTACTCTAAATTTAAAACATTTTTCTTTTTTTTTTCTGCTTTTTCTCTTTTCCCCACTTTTCTTTCCAGTGACAGATGCAGCAATTTAGGGGAACAGCTCGAGACTGCATGGACATTTATTTTGATTAACAATACAGAAACAGTCAGTCGATTTCCATAGGTGCTTCATTTTTAAATGTTTGCTGTTGGAAATACCAAACATCTGCCTGGAGTCATTAACTAAATAGCTGATAGCACTGTATCTGTTCCTATTTTAGGCTTCCAAAGCCAGAGGCACTTGAACACCCATGAAGGGTCCTAGGTGCTCATGGAGACTTGGAAGCTGGAAAGTCCTAAGCCGTATAAGATCAATTGCTCCTGGCACTTAAAAGGCTAGTAAAAACAGGTTATAATGTCTACATGACTTTTTATGGGTCAGTTTATTATAGCTCCATTCTATGGCCTACAGCAGAGGAACAATTTACAAGGCTTTTGCTGTGCTTGACAGATATGTTTCAGTGAGTTTGCCAAGGCAGGCTATTTCAACTGAGCCCCCAACATTTACAGATTTCCAAGATTCCTTTTGCAGTGAAAGATACTTGGGAATTGGACCATACGAAACCAAATTGGATTGGACACAATTCATAACAATAAATAAAACCTGTGACTTCTAATCATAAGAATGTTTATACAAGTCAAAAGACATTATATGCTGCACTCAAAATGCTGTATTGAAACATATTGTAAGAGCTGCAAAGTTATGCTATCAAAAATTAGGAAATGCCAGAATTAAACTTGCTTGCTTAATCCCTTCCATTCCCTTACAAAAAAAAAAAAATTCTTGCATCATGCCTGGCACAGGATTGTCTCTCTCACTTCCACGAGTATTCCCCAACAGTTTATTCTCTTTTCTTAGTTCAGTTGTTGACCCATGTCTCATCTATTGTACACTACTGAAGCTATTCTCAACACAGATTTGTTGATTACTTCACAGGGTATTCTATGGTACTTGTAGGTATAATGCCTGAGTACGTTACAGTAGCCCACAAACGGTCATGTTGGAGACAAATGTTCATGAATCAGGAGAGTGGTGCAAGGCACAGAAAGAAAAAAGCACTGTGATGAGGGTAATAAATTTAAATCTTTTAAGAACAGGAGCTTGAAACAGTTATTTTACTCATGCAGTGGTAGCACTTAGCAGTAGTTAAATAATGAATCCTCATGATCTCAGTGGTCCAGGGTCCTTGTCTTGCCTTCTAGTGGTAATCTGTGGGAAGTCTGTGAGAAAGAGAAGAGGAAAGGAATTATTTCAAGGGGAAGAAATAGGAAAAATTTCTTTGACAATTTTCATTTTTTGTTAAACTAATGTTAGATCTTTTTACTTAAATGTGAGTGTTAGATACAGTATGGTGTAATGGGCCAGTAGGTAGAGTGCTGGTGAGATTTAGAAGCAAAATTCATAGTGATAAGCCTGGCGTACAAGGCAGTGTCATGATTTCCAAGTCATTCTGCCTAGTTTATATGTTTTCTTAGCTCTCTTCTTCCTAGATTGCATGTCTCTCCAAACTGGAATTATTTCTTCCAGCCTGGAAATGGAACTTCGTAAAGTGATAAATCTTCTTGTACTATCAAAACTAGAGATCAATAAAGTGAAATTTCTCATATATATGCATTTCATACTTCAGTCTCTGATTATAAACTACTCAGTAGGACTTGGGCAGGTGGAACATCATGGCCAGTGGAAAAGCAGAGGAAGATTTTTATCTAGTGTGATAATTCAGTAACAGATGGGAAACCTTAACAGTTATGATCAACTGAAAACAATTGTAATTTGTAGCAACCTTATATAGTTATACACAAAACTTCAGTAATTTGGCATCCATTTTTAGCAACTTTCAAATAAAAATAAGAACTGTCATCTGAAAATATTGGTGACAAAAGAATCACCAGACAAAGTAAACCTATAGCCTATTTAAACACCAAAGTTTTAACGTAGTACATGTTGCTTCCCAACAGTGTTAACACTTCCTTCTTTGTGGAATTTCAAGTGTTATGGAAGTTCTGATAACACAAATTTTTTGTAGCCAGAAAGCTGACTTTTGTTAAAAACAAACTGCCACACCATACTGTACAGTAGCATTTTATTGAGTTTGAAGTATCTGGCTTGTTAACTCTATTTAAGCAGCTGCTATCTCACTTCAGTCTGATCACAGGACTGTTTGAAATGAAAATAAAACCTGCTTTGTTTACAGACCTCTTTTAACTACTATGGATCAAGAATTGTTTGTTCTTTCTGACAGCTTTTACAAGCTTTTGTTACATTTTATTCTCACTGTGATAGATGCTGGTAATTTTCTACTTGCTTTTTGTAAGTCTGTTTCTACCAACCACGCCACAGGGAGTTTATCAGAAAAGGCTGATCTTTCCTAATACACTACCACATACCATGTGCCCTTTGGAGCAGGTATGCTTTTATATCAGTGTTCAATGCAATATTCTGTTTAATAAACAGTTTCTTTTTAGTTTGTTTTTATTTCTTCCTTTTTTTTTTTTTTACTTCAAAGTAAAATAGATGTTCTTTGCACATGTTTAGACAATTACATTTTCTGTTATTAGTGATGCTAGCAACAGTGGTATCACCTTAAAGAGTGATTTGAACTGGCCAAAGAATCTTTCCTGCCCACTGTGACATTATTTTAGACGTGATGTCATCTACTAACATTTCTTGGTTGAATAAATAAAATATGAACCATAATGATGTTATGCTGAAGTCTAGTTAGGTCCTAATTCCTAACTTTAAGATTTTTTTTGTAGTCTTGAGCAACATTTCAGATCAAGTTTATACTGAAATAACTACGCATGAGAATATATCAATAAATTTAACATTTAAATAAGGATACAATACAAGCAGAGCAGATAGACTTATTAGATGTGTTAATTTTTATTTTAAAAGCACTGTTTCTGCTTTATACAAAAGATAGAAGTAAGCTTAACAGCGATTGCTAGGCAAAACTTTGTAAGTGTTTAATCAAATAGTGACTTTTTATGGTGGAAACAAGTTCCTTAAAGGTGTTGGAAAAACTGTCTATTTTCCCTGTTTCAAGACCAATGCTTAATAGGTGTTTCAAGATTAATCAATAAAATAGTGAATCAATTATTATATGTTTGAATAAAAGCAACTTTCTTTACATAATCTACTTTTTCTTTTCTTTTGGCTTCTTATCTCTATTCTTATTTACTCTCCAAATATTAATGGAAACATGCAAACACAAATGTCTAATAATAAACATTCTCCAAAGGCAAGATCTGAACTTTTAAATCACGTGTAAGTCTCTAATTTTAGCATGAATATTAAGTATTGTTTCTTCAAACAAACAGAATATCCCATCAGATTTATATATACAATAAAAATAACTGAATGCATGTCAGAATCTGAGTAGAAGCTGTCGGTTACAAATAGTTTGTTGTGAGAATACAATCTATGGACTCTCAAGACCTAGAGAAATGAATATGCACTGAAAGTACAGAATTTAGTACATTGTGGGAACTAGCATGATATAAATAATATCCTAAAAGAAGAAAACTGCGTACTAATTCATTTTGTAGTTATTATGCAGTAATTACTAAGATTTCAAGTGTATCTCTAGTCATAGGGCTGTACCAAGTGATCATACAGGGCCAATCTTTCTGGATGAAAAAAATGATGCGGCATTTTGCCACATCTTATATATGTCTGAGGAAATTTCAGTGTGGCTTTATGTAATCAGTTGATTTGAATGTTACTATACTACACTGAATAATGGAAAAACTCAAAATGTCTCCTGTCCTTGTGATGATTTTTCAGTTTGTCTCCCTGTTCTGAAATTTCATCTGTATCTAGCTTCAGTCTGGGATGAGCAACCTTCCTGCATTTGAAAATAAACTGACCCAAGTTCAACCCTAGAATTTTAATTCCAGGAGTTGCCTGTTGCAACTCATTCAGTCTACAGCAACTGGATTGCTTCATCTCTCACATTTTAAACTGAGTATATTTTTACTGGAAGCAAGAAATTGTGAATCAGTATTGTGTGACCAGGGAGAAGTTCTGGACACTGTACTTTTGTGAGGTCTTTGGAAGTCTTCAAACCTGGAGCCAAGTCTGAAGAAGAGGACACAGATGAATGAATGTTTGAACGTTTTCTTTGATACCTAGTGTTAACTCAGATTGTTCAAAGTTCTTACTCAGCTGCTACCAAACTCTAAGGACTTCAGGTATTAAGGTTTTAGCAGTAGAGTTCCTCTGGTACCTTAACACTGGTTTAGTTTATGTTTAGTTCCACTAACGTGAGCTAGACTGCAGGTCATACTCAGCAGTCAAGAAATATCCTTTGGGCTGTGTCATTGGGTAGATGAATGGGTATTACAAATTCCAGGCTTTTTGTGTGCCTTGGCATTCTCAGAGGACACTTGTCTGCCTGGGGCTCACTCAATAGCTCTTTAGATAACCCAGAACCTCATATTCCTGGGTTCTCTTGGGAGAATACAGATGGAAGAATTTCTCCTCTTGCATATGTTTAGACAGTCCTCCTGGCTGATCCTCTGTGGTGAAGACAGAATAACATTCCTATGGGACTTAAAGAAGGAAAAAGTGTAATGTTATTCCTTTAACAATGTTTCTGGTAATTTTTCTTATATATATTTTTTACATATTCCCTAAGTAGATGATAAAACCTGGTTCTGTAAAATAAAGATTAGACTCCTACTTGGCTGATTTTCCTAGGTAGAAACACTGTGCAGATTGTGTAACTGTGTAGGAGAAGTGTTACTTTTTATCACTTGTTTCTCCCCACTCTCCCTTAAACTGCAATGCACCTGTTTACTTCAGTTCAATTTTCTATATGGGGTTTTCTAACCTCGAAGTCATCTATTCAACTGGTGCTTCCAGAGTAGAGTTAAAAAAAAAAAAAAAGAAACAAAAAGGATTTGGGGTTATGATTTAGGACAAAAGACAAATCCTTTTTATAATTCAGTGTGACCTTCCTCTCACCTACATGCAATTCAAAGTCCTCCTTGATTTTGGAACAGAAGACAGTAGGATTCTTCCTTTAGAGAAAGATTGAGCTATAAGGATTGATTCCAAGATTAGCAACATCAGATGAAGTTTTTCCTGCAAAACTTAAGACACCAACAGGGGGAATTCCAGTGACATGAATGTACTTCTAGATGGCACTGAAAATTTAAATTTCAAGCCTACTGAATTTGGTGAATTATATCCCTAAGGAGGGTAATATATGCCAGCTGACACACTGGATGTTGCTGGCTTTAATTAAGGGATAATATTCATGGTTAAGGATTATATATACGCAGCAATAAATGGCTTTTGCAAGTAATTAAATGCCACAGTGGAGGTAGGCTTATGACAACAGCAAAGCTATTTAGAGCAAATAGTGTAAGGTGTGCTTAAAAGAAAATAATAGTTTGAGGGAGAGAAACAGGTGGATGTGGTGGGATAAACTGTATAAACAACAAAATATCAGTCAGTCTGTGGTAAAAAAGCAATGTGTTGTCTTTGCCATTATAGTGATACAGGTACCTAGAGCAAAATTCACACACACACACACACCCCCGCCCCATATCTGTATATATATATACACATGTGCATAAGTGTATGTGCATTAGTCACTCACTAGAGCGTGAAGCTTGCCTGATGATACCCCACTGGGAGCCATTTTCCCGATTCTGAAGACTGAGGAAAGAGGGCATCACTACTGGTAAGGTGTTAGGACACCTATTTTAATCTGTCTACCCAGCTACATAGTAGTAGTCCTACTTTTGGGTAGAGTGGACTGAAATGATTGTATTCATGAATTACTGTTCTGAAAGAAATGAATTTCTTATTCTGTGAGGATCTTATTCTTAAAACACAAGATTCTTTTCATATGGTGAAAAAATTTATTTGCACCTGTCATTTCTATAAACTTGCAACATAGATCACTGGCATTCAGGAAGATTTGTGCATCTTTAAGCAAGACCCTACTGAGGGTATGTTCCCTTTCTGTGTGTGCAACGGCTTTGAAATGTCCCCACATCTACTGGAAGTAGTTTGTCAGCTTTATACTAAATAGTATCACTGTATCAGACTTTTAATGAACACCTTAATTACGTGTCTCATAAGCCCCAGAAGGTTCTGTCTTGTCTGCACTTTTGATTTAAGTTCCCAGTTTATGAAAGAAAACCTTGATGTCTGAAAACCAGAAATGAAAACCCTAAGTGCATTTCTTGCATTTGGAATTTTATCTTCAGGTCTAAACACTTATATTGAATTCTTCATGTGGGATTGCCTTACTCTTCTTCATACTTGCGATCACATGCTAAGGTTTCGGACCATCGTTTATATAATTTCGTTGCCAGTGTCATTAAGGAAAATAATAGACCTTATTAAGGGCAAGACATCAGATATCGCTCCCTTTTTCTCCTAGGGAGAAGGCACATGTTAGTGCTATTAACTCTCCCCGATCTGGGAGACAGAGGGAGGACTCCAAGGGAACTGCTTTTTCTAGCCATGAAGAGAAAGAATAACAAGCTACTAATGAGACCTTGTTAAGGGACAGGATGCCCAGCAACAGAATCTGTTCTTCAAAAAGGAAAGTTTGACATTGTGAGCTCAAGAGAAGAAGAGACATTTTTGCAGAGCTTCTACAGTGAAAAAAATGCAAAGTTAGTTTTCTAATTTTATTTTTGCAAAACCGCCCCTCCGCCTTTAACAATAAGAAGGAAAGGAACTGCTAAAGCAACAGCATCACTGAAAGGTTGTTGCCTTTGTGGAAAAAAGCTGCTAAGGAAGAATTCCTTTTTGGTAGTAGTTTCTATTTTTAAATTGTTTATGGGATTGTCTGTGTTCATTATTAGCTGAGCATTTGTCATTTCCACCACTGCCACCCTTACCAGACATACTTTATTTATGACTGGTCAAAAAAAAATACCCTCCTGTTAAATGGGTTGCTTAATGAAGAAATTAGAAGTGCTAGTTTTTCAGGAGAAATAAATAAATAAATAAATAAAAAGAAATATTTCTTTTGGACATTGAACCACACAATTCTTAGAAAGGAAAATATGGATGAAACTTGTCCCAGCATCATCAGAAATGGCTACTTAAGTTTGTTCAGTACTCATTTAAGCTGTAAACCACCCAAAGGTTACAAACCAGCATTGAATCACCTAGTAAAGATTTCTTTCTTTTTCCTTAGTTTATGTAGTAACAAAAGGACTTGAAAAATGATGTACGGGGGGAAAAGGAAGGTATAAGGAACAAAAGGTGAATAGTTAGATGATATCCATCTGAAGCTGAAGTCTCTAATCCCAATCTCAATTTGGGTAAATTAGATTTCTTGAATGGTTCAAATCAAATTTTGGTGGACTAAATCAAATCAGTAGGCTATCATGATTCTATAAAGAGAGCACCAATAAAATTTGTCTTATAAGAAGATTTCATTATTGAAAAAAATGTAAATACATAGCTAAAAAATATAATAACTATGCTTATCCCTGCCCCGGTATCCTGCAGCTTATGCATCTATCATGTTTAGTATTCAATGATAAATAGTATTGGATTTAGTACCAGTATGTATTTTATGGCTGTAGTCTGTTTTGTGGGATTTTTCTTTGTTTAGGTAAATAATTTAATTTTGAAAGGTAGGGGAAGTGAGCTATCTCATGCTGCTTCCAGGATATTCTGTCATAGAGTGCAAATTTCTCAAACAGCATGTGAATTACTAAAGAAATACTGTAAGGCCTTTACGCAGTTACAGCATCAGCTCATTGGGCTGCCAAATTACACATAAATGGTTTCTTGGGACATGACACAAAGTTAGTCTTGCTGTACACAAACATTGGGTTTTGCATGTTCTTTACATATTCCTTCCTCTAATTTGTGTGGTACCTCATATATACTTGAAATATTATTCCTTTAGTTTGACTGGAAGTTTTCATAGAATCATAGAATGGTTTAGGTTGGAAGAGACCTTAAAGATCATCTAGTTCCAACCCCCTTGCCATTGGCAAGGACATCTCCTACTAGACTATGTTGCTCAAAGCCTCATCCAACCTGGCCTTGAACACTTCCAGGGATGGGGCCTCCACAGCTTCCCTAAGCAACTGTTCCAGTGCCCCACCACCCTCAGAGTAAAGAATGTCTTCCTGAGATCTAATCTAAACCTACCCTCTTCCAGTTTGAAGCCATTACCCCTCGTCCTATTACTACATGCCCTTGTAAAAAGTCCCTCTCCAGCTTTCTTGTAGGCCCCTTTCAGATACTGGAAGGCTGCTATGAGGTCTCCCTGGAGCCTTCTCTTCTCCAGGCTGAACAACCCCAACTCGCTCAGCCTGTCTTCATAAGTGAGATGCTCCAGCCCTCTTTTCATCTTCGTGGCCCTCCTCTGGACTCGCTGCAACAGCTCCCTGTCCTCCTTATGTTGGTGGTTCCAGAGCTGGACACAGTACTCCAGGTGGTTTCTCATGAGAGCAGAGCAGAGGGGCAGAATCCCCTCCCTCGACCTGCTGGCCACACTTGTTTTGATGCAGCCCAGGATGTGGTTGGCTTTCTGGGCTGCGAGCGCACATTGCCAGCTCATGTTGAGCTTCTCATCAACCCACACCCCCACGTCCTTCTCAGCAGGGCTGCTCTCAATCCCTTCTCCACCCAGTCTGTATTTTTGCTCAGTATTGCCCTGAGCCATGTGCAGGACATTACTCTTGACCTTGTTGAACTTCATGAGATTTGCATGGAACCACTTCTTAAGCCTGTCCAGGTCCCTCTGGATGGCATCCCTTCCCTCCAGCATGTCAACTGGTCCACACAGTTTAGTGTCCTCGGCAAACTTGCTGAGGGTGCACTCAGTCCCTACATCCATGTCACCAACAAAGATGTTAAATAGTACTGGCCCCAGTACCGACCCCTGAGGAACACCACTTGCCACTACAAGCCACTTGGACATTGAGCCGTTGACTGCAACTCTTTGAGAGCGACTGTCCAGCCAGTTCCTTATCCACCGAGTGGTCCATCCATCAAATCTATGTCTCTCCAATTTAGAGACCAGGACATCATGCAAGACAGTGTCAAATGCCTTGCACAAGTCCAGGTAGATGACATCTGTTGCTCTCCCCTTATCCACCAAGGCTGTAACCTCATCGTAGAAAGCTACCAAGTTTGTCAGGCATGATTTGCCCTTAGTGAAGCCATGTTGGCTGCAACCAATCACCTCCTTATTTTCATGTGCAGTTTTCCAGGAAGATCTGTTCCATGATCTTGCTGGGCACAGAGGTGAGACTGACTGGCCTGTAGTTCCCCAGGTCATCTTTTTTACCGTTCTTGAAAATGGGGGTTATGTTCCCCCTTTTCCAGTCAGCAGGAACTTCACCAGACCGCCACGACTTCTCAAATATGATGGATAGTGGCTTGGCAACTACATCCACCAGTTCTCTCAGGATCCATGGATGAATCTCATCAGGTCCCATGGACTTGTGCACATTCAGGTTCCTCAGCAGGTCTCACACCTGGTCTTCTCCTACAGTGGGCAGTTCCTCATTCTCTCAGTCCTTGCCTTTATCTTCTGCAACTTGGGCGGTATGGTCAGAACCTTTACCAGTGAAGACCGAGGCAAAAAAGTTGTTGAGTACCTCAGCCTTCTCCATGTCCCTGGTAACCAGGTCTCCTGTTTCCTTCTTGAGTGGGCCCACATCTTCCACAGTCTTCCTTTTGTCCTTGATATACCTATAGAAGGCTTTCTTGTTTCCCTTGACACTGCTGGCCAGATTTAACTCTATCTGGGCTTTAGCTTTCCTGACCTGATCCCTGGCTGTTCAGACAATTTTTCTGTACTCCTCCCAGACTACCTGTCCTTGCTTCCACCTTCTGTAGGCTTACTTTTTCTGTTTGAGATTGTCCAGGAGCTCCTTGTTGATCCATGCAGGCCTCCTCGTGTTTTTGCCTGACTTCCTCTTTGTTGGGATGCATTGCTTCTGAGTTTGGAGGAGGTGATCCTTGAATACTAGCCAGCTTTCTTGGGCCTCTCTTCCTTCCAGGGTTTTATCCCACTGTATTCCATCAAGCAGGTCCCTGAAGATGCCAAAGTCTGCTCTCCTGAAGTCCAGGGGAGCAAGCTTACTGCGTGTCCTCCTAGCCGCCCTAAGGATCTCAAACTCCACCATCTCATGATCACTGCAGCCAAGGCTGCCCTTGAGCTTCACATTCCCCACCAGCCCCTCCTTGGTGGTGAGAACAAAGTCCAGCATGGCACCTCTCTTCATTGGCTCCTCTATCACTTGGAGAAGGAAGTTATTATCAATGCATTCCAGGAACCTCTTGGATTGCTTATGCCCTGCTGCATTGTCCCTCCAACAGATATCAGGGTGGATGAAGTCTCCCATAAGTCTCTCCTTCATATGTGACTTCATGAGATTATATAAGCCTTCTCTGGAATCAGATTTATATGCATTTTATGAAATAGCTCAAGAAATTAAAGCTTTGTATAAAAAGTCTTATATGAAACTCATATTATTATTCATCCTTCAGCTATTATACAAATGAAAATGAGAATTAATGAATAAAAAGCAATTTATGGAAAGTAATACAAATACCATACCAAAGATGAATGACTAGTCACTGGCTTTCTGGATAACTGAAGAACTGCAGTTCATTTATAATCTATAGGTTTAAAGACCTCTTCTGTCTCCAGAAAGTTTCAGAAAGCCACTTATTCTCTAGGAGATCCTATCACACCTTCTAAAATCTTTCCTCTACAAAGAAACCAACCTCCTCCCTGCACTATGGATTAGCTGTCAAAGTCATCTCTTCTCAAAAGCATCTTTTGTCCTCAATCTCCCTATAGTAAAATAAACAGCTGTTTGAAAAACCTTGAAAACTTTTACCTGCAAATGTATATTTTAGGGCAAAATTGGAGTTCCCTTAAACTGAGATCTTTGCAAGCCTATTTCATGACTAAAAACACCAACTTTTTTTCTACTCGTCTGTTTATTCATTTACGTAAGAATTCTGGACATAGATAGTCTACTGCAGAATATGAAACCAATGCAACATACTAGTATTGTAGTTACACTATTTTTCACTCTTTGAAAGTAGCTGAAAGTAAAGTTTAACCCATTCTACTAGGAAAATCAGTCACATAGGGCCTGGACTTTCATATTCTGTGTCCATATTGTTTTTTCATTGCTTTTACAGGTCTGATCCAAATAATGTATACGTGATTCTAATAGCTAAAAGAAGCAAATAGACATACGGGTAAATATGATGGAGAACTATCTTTATCTAGGTTGTGATTCCAGCTTTTCTAGAATATTTCAATAAGATAAATACATGGTCATTCTGGACTCTCTGGAATAAGATTTCATTTATTCTTTGGGCAGTATGTGAAGGTTTTTACTTCTCAGGAAACTGAGTAGTAAACTCAGTAAACTGATAGAAAAATATTTTCTCTTCCTGTTCTAAGGGTGCTTAAAGTCCTGTATGTCATTACTGATTTTGATTCTTTAAATAAAATAATTACTCTCTTTATCTTTCCAGTATTTTTGTCTTCCTCTGTTTCATTTAAACTTAATTTAAGGCTAAAATTGTAGGGTTTTTTATGTATATAGAAGTGATTCACATCTCTTACATATGATACCAGTCTTCTGATACATCTGGGTTCATGTGTTCTGTTTCTGCAGAACTGAAAACAGTTATGTGAGTTTTGATTTAAAATATTTTTTATACAAAGGACACACCCATTTAAATCTATATTGACATATCTAAAAAATTATGTACAAAGGAACTGTGACTTACCATTTTTGGTTCTAAAGATATTCTTAATAAAACTGGAATGAAAACTTTTTGAGAATTAAAAATACTTATTTGTCATCTTAACCAGTAGTAACATATGTGGATGCTACAGATAATAAAACTGAAGCATCTTGCAAGGGGTTTTGACAATTCATGCCGGCTAGAGTTTGCAGTCTAACCTTTAATACATAAAATTACTTCTTTTATCTAGCAATTTCTTTTAATTGTCAACTGTGTATACATGTATTTATGTATAGACTGTACATTGACATGGTGAAATCATTAAACTTCTTGATTTGAGTGAGTGCAAACGACCCAGATAATTCCGTCAGTTTCAATTTTTTCCACCGGTGCTCAGTTATTCAGTTCTTGGAATTGGGGATGATTTGCTGTTCAGATAGGATAAATTAATTGACGTTTTCTCATTTGTAATTTCCAAATGGCATAGCATTGTATACAGAAGTTTAGATACTGTCTAACACTGATTAGCAGGGAAGTGATAGGTCAGTTATTAGTCCCTCATTATAAACTGTTATGGATGGAAGTGAAAATTATGATTAAGCGGTTTTGCAAAGGTTCATACTGGGATAAATAGTTCTGGCAAAAACATGAGGCATAGTCAAAGCCTGAAATATTAATTGAAGAAATATGATTTATATTCCATATTTTGGGGGTGGTTTATACCTTTAGTTTTCCCTCTGCTTCTCAAAGTTTCATAAAAATGTTGTTATGCTGCTTTCTCATGCAAATCATGCAGGCTGTTCCTGTTTCACATCTAGAACATAGCTTCACAAATTACAAGGTAGCAAAAGTACATGGAGGAGGAAAGAAACTAATCCTTTAGGAGAAAGCTTCTCTTAATTCAGCTTGCTTGTGTATCACCAGCTTTTGCTGCTTGGGCATGTCATTGTCAGAGTTTCATGGTTCTCCCGATATATGAAGTCACGTCTGTTCTGGAATCTGATTAACACTGCCTGACACTGAAATATCCTTTTTCTCATTAATTATTATTTCAATCGTTATTGCTGTTTTTATTATTTATATTTTATTATTCTTTGAATTAAACAAACAAAAATGACACCGTGCTGCACTTCTAACACCTTCATAGTTCTAGCTAGTGTTAAAGAAAAATTGCAAGGGTTTCCAAAATTGACTGCTGTTTTCTCCTAACACTTAGTTGAAATTTGAAGGGAGAAATTGCAGAGGACTTAGCAATGTTTTCTGTTCATTGGCACAGGACAACGTGCAAACATAGTCCTAGCATCTCTATAGTGGGGAAAGATACTTTGAACACAAATATTGCTGTTAAAAGTTTTTGGGTTTGGTTTGTGTTCTTTTTTTTTAAAAAAAAAAAGAAAAAAACCAGGGATCTCACTTTGTCCATTACAAAAATCCAAAAAACACTGAATATTTTTAATTATTCATAAATATTTATAATTCAAAAGTTAGTAATATTTTAATATAGATATATTGGTTTTTTCTTCTACCCTTAATGTCAACACTTTTTTTGTCATGTGTAAATCCACTTATTCCATAAATTATTTTCATTGCCCTTTTTTCTTTGTCTAGATATTTATTTATTTATTGTTCTTTGCCTATATATACAGATTATATTGGTTGTGTAAATAGGACCAAGTACTCCAGACATGACTATTTACATTATTTAATAATGTTAGTTAGAACTGAATGAACCCTACAGGTGTCTGCATGCTACCTGAAATAAGAACCTGAGGAACAGTGCAAAGGAATTGGTAACAAACCAAAAAGCCTGTGACTCCTAGGACTTTTTCTTCAGCTCTTGCCTATTAAGATTATATTAGAGGTTTCTACTACTTCTCCCAGACTGTATTTCCATGAACTACTCTGAATCTTCTCTTCAACATTTTGGATGATACAGAAGGTACTGCACATCACATTGCCTGCTGCTTTTTTTCCCATGTAAAAATTGACCTTGTTGCTTTTAATTTTTGAACCGTAATTTCCTGAATTATAAATGTAAGGAAATTAATCACTGCTTCCCGAGTTTGTCCTCGATTTTTTTGTGTGTGCAGATTTCAACACACAATATATTTCAGTCCATCTTTTGCCTGAAAGAGAAGTGCTTTTCCCAACTTATTGATGATGAATGCATGTTCAGAGAAGTCAAATGATTCATCATAGAAATCAGTGACTGATTCAAGAACAGAACTGATTAACTCCCATATTTGGAATTTATTGGTCCCAGTTTTCGTAATAGTGTGTTATGGACATTCTCTGAACGTTGAAGTGTAATGTATGAAAAAAGGCAGTAAGAAGAACAAGTAGATTAGTATTCCTAGATCGTTGACAACCAGTGACCTAGACAGAAGTTAGCTGTCTAAGATAAGATTTAATATCATGTTTTTTGAGATTATAGTTCTAGGCAAAAGTAGTTATAGTATAGTATAGCACAGCATAGCATATCACAATGTATTTCCATGCTGAATACATGGATGAGGTACCAGAATAGCTCCATACTCATAGGCTAGCAGTACTCCGTTAGAAATGTAAATGGTTAAAAGTGGAAAAGCTAAAATAAGGAAATAAAAGGAAGAGTGATATATAGAAAGAGTAAATATGAAATGGCAAATGACTCATCTCTTAATAAGACAGTAGACTCATATTTGAGACCAACATAATGAAAGTTTAGTTCTAAGGGTAAAACACCAAGTGTAGCTTTTACTTTTGGATGACATGTTTGACTGACAGAAAAACTTCAGTATGGTGGCAGATCATGGAAATCCAAGTTCAGAAGAACTTTCTACATGAACAAGAAAATTCTGCACTGAAAAAATTCAGATACATCAAAAATTTCCTATAAAGCACCTTGAACCTGGCAATTAATGAAGTGTTTTGTTTTCACAGAGCTGGGCTTTTGCTTCTGTTTGCTGTTTCCTGATTAGGAACAGTTTACACCTTCAACTATTTCCAGTTTAGGGAATGTTGCTCAGGAACCCCTAGGTTACTTTTGCTCAGCAGCAAAGTCTCTCAGGAGAATGGTGAGCAGGATTCACTTAACAGTTAATGTGAAAGCTGGTGGAAAAAAGGGTACAAAAAGGCCTTGAGACACTCTTCAAGATTGTGTGGGAGTTCTCGAGTCATGCAGAGTTGGTGGTAACATCGTGGAGGGCGGATGGAGATCTATATTGACCTCCAAAGAGAGGACACACAAGTCCAGGTGTCAAGCTGCCAGGCTTCCCTGATGATTCTCCCAGGGGTCAGGGGCAATGGCAGCCTCAGCTCTGGCTGAGGGGATGAGCCACTGGATGAAGGAGCTGGAGAAGGAGATGAGTAGGCAATGCACCATCACAGACAAAGAGCAGATCAACAGACTCTTCACAGAGATCCTTCGGAAGCCAGAGGTCTCTCTTCCTGCTATTACATAGGAGGAGGTATGTAGAGAAAATACTCTTGAATGAATATAGGATGTTGACTCCCAAGATGGGAAAGGTTGTGATTTCTGGCAATGGCAGGAAGACTTTCTCAGCTGCCAGATGTGCACTTACAAAATAGAGATAGACTCCTACAAATTTGCTATCTAAAAACTTCTGACATTTTTTCCATTAATCATTCAGTTAGGTGAGTCTCTTGCCTGTCAAAATAAATAAATAAATAAATAAATAAACAAACATATTAGAAAGCAGGGATATTTCACTTAACTTAGTCTTAGTTGGCAACAATTTTTATTTTTTTTAATGGAAGTAAGATGAAATAATTAATATTAGCACAGCTAAGTGGGAAAGGTAAGCATTTTGCTGTGTCAGAGTGCAGAGGCCACTTGAGAAAAGACACCTGGTCATTGATAAATGATCTGAACAGGTAACTACTTAGCTCAACAAAGAAACAGACGATGAAATGTTTATGAGTCAAACAACCAGAGAAGAGAGTGCAGAAGGATTTGTACATGATTTGTGTGGCAGGATTCTGTGTGCTTCATTAAAGCTAAGAATCGAGGAGAAAAGATTATCATGGGTAATGATGAAATACTGTTGGTGAGCCAAACAATAGAAGGAGACTAAGGGCATAGTATCTTAGTTAAGGTTAAGTAGTAACTTAGTATCTTAACTAAGGTTAAGATATTAATGAGAGAAATATTAGTTTTAAATGTATAGAATATCAGCTGACAAAAATTGAGGCAGATATATAGATTAAAGATACGGTTGAAACAATTGTGAAGTGCAAGTGGAGATTTAAAGTCATAATAGAGATGTGGGGGAGGTTTCGTGGCTATTTTCTCAACAACAGTACTCACCAGGAAGGTCACAGAATTACTGGGCAGTTCTGTGAGCGCAGGAAAACAACCTGACGATGAGGAAAAGGTAAATGCTGAGAATAGATACTTGAGAAAGAACTGAAGAGCACACTTTAGTCAATATAGATAATGAGGAGAACTGAACAGAAACTAAATATGAGGTAAAGTTTTCTGGGCTAGAATGTGACAATTAAATATACACCTTTTTCTGATAATCAATTTCTAGGCAAAAGAAATTCTGTGCCTGGAGTTCCGTAAAGGAAGTGTTTTGGTGCGACATAATGAGATAGATAAAAAGAAGAAAAAAACAATCTAAGAAACTGTCTGTGTGGGGAAGATAATAAATGGTTCTGAAAAGGCTAGAGAGAATCACCCACAGATTGTTCTTGGGATCAATCTTACTTAGTATTTTAATTTCATTAATGACCTTGAAACAAGTAATAAAAATGTGCTGATGACACGTTTGCTAAGGTATTGCCTGCATGCCAGAATATCAATGTACGTAATGGTGCTAAGAGACTGAAAATTAGAATTGGAATTAAAAGTCATAATACAAAATAGATCATGAACTTAAGGATTAATTACAAGAGTATTGTGTATAAACTAGGCTAAGTTGAAAAAGTGTAAGAGCAAGACCTTCATTTATTAGTTCATCACAGGATACTTGTGGATAATGAGTGTGATACGATGAAAAGCAGACCAAGAATTGTATTAAGCAGCATATTTATGTGACAGATAAGGAAATTTTAATATCACTCTGTAAAGGTGTTGGTTACTGCTCCGTACCTCAGAATTCAGAGGGAAACAAATACAGAGAACATATCCTACAAGGTTAAGGGAAGGGAAGATCATACAGTACAAAAGGAGGTCAAAAAAGGGGTTAGTTTGACACAAGTAGGCGATGTCTTCAATGCGTGTGAGAACAATCATATTTCCATATATCAGTGCAGATAGAAATATGAAGAAGAAAAAATATTGGTTAGTACAGGCATACGAGTTAAACGTGAATTTAGCATTGATACAAGAGGAAATTTTAACTATCAGTAAATTCATGGAACAGCAACCTAGTGGGACTTTTGGAGACAAGAAAATAAGGTTAAGCAGTTCTAAATGAGTTTTAGATAGAAGGATTGTTTTTCATATCAGGGAACACAGCATAATACATCAAGAAAAGTCTTTGGCCCTTTGTGTATTTCCACCCTTTTTAAAAGGAAATCCATACAATTATTGCAGAACTGAATTTTGTACCTTTTAAACTGAGTATAAGACCTATGATGTAACCTCACTGCATTCTTACACAATGCTTGCAGTGGACGTTGATACAAATGTTCACACAAATTATGTGAAATATAAGAAGAGAGGTGAGAAAGAGTGTAACAGTAACTCAGCAGTTCACAGACGTTGCAGCTTGTAGGAAATTCTTTCCCAGGCTCCTCCCCAGCTTTTGCAGTTTGTCTTGTATTCTTATTCCTACTGCTAAACCACAGATTGTAGCACAACAGAGTACAATTTTTCTTACGATCTGGGGGGGTGGGTTTCGTTGTTTTTGTGTCTTTGTGTTTTGTGTTTGGTTTTTGTTGAGCTTTTTTTTAAAGAACAGTATGTATGACTCTTCTGGAGCTACTTACAACATCAAATCACTTCACTTCTTGAGAAATTTACTTATTTTAAGTGGAGGGCTACTGTATTGTGAACTTACCAATACAATAAACAGAAGTATTGGCTTAAGCACTAAAACTGGAGGCAGGTTTTCTAGAAAATTGCTCCACTTTTCTAAATACAACCCACATGCTTATTGTTGCCCAGAGAAACATAGTTGCTTATCTATCAGATTGTTTGAGTCAGGTAGGAAAATGCATGACTCAGAATCATGACTATACACACCCTGCTGTCTAAACAGCTGAACAAAGAACTACAGATTTCACATTCTGTGGCAGTTTTAAGATTCACACATCTTATGTTCATGAGCCACAGTATATTATGGAGTTACTTAATAATAACTCAAATACATACCTAACTGTTATACTGGAAAAAAAGGACCACAATCTAATATAATTTTAAGTAGAATTCAAAGACAAATTCTCTAATATGGCATAGTCAGTTGGATATAAAATCCCAGTGGTTTTGGATCCAGTCCTTGTTGTCCTACTCAAACAAAACTTCATCTAAAGTTAGTCACTTGGATCAGTCTGTATGTTTACAAGTACTATACACTGGTCCATGAATGTAATGGCTTTGATTTTTGTTAGTGATGTTTTTTTAAAGCAAAGCACATTTACCTTTTCCCTCATATGGCATATTCATCATCAGTAGAGTGGCGTAGTGTATGAGAAATGGTGGTATAATAAAAGCAAAAATATATTTTCATTTCAATGAAAAATGACATGTGCCAGCTATGAACACTGCTAGACCAATTTATGGATAGAAATAAAATGCATTCTCCCACCCCTAGGGTTTTCTTTTTTTCCCACCTTTTTGATTTAACCTCATTCAAAGCTCTATGTACAGCTGAATCAGTCATTGTTAAAATTATTTTGTTAGTGCAAAATGCACTTGTTACTGGTTTAACATTTGTACTTTAACAACTCTTGAGGTTTTTTCACAGTGTTGATGGAACAAAACTGCCAATGATACCCAATATTTCCCCATTTTTATATTACTGTCCCTAAATATGCACAGTATACTAAAACCTACCACTGTAGTTCATGTAACATACAAAATGAGGATACACATTCCTATTATAAAGATAAGGCAGATGAAATAGCTGAAAGTAACTTTTTAAAAAATAAAATTGCATATTCACTATCATTAGGAGTTTATTAGCTTAGATAAATGCATATGGAGTTATATTCCCAACTTCAGATGTTTTATTGTCTTACCTTAAATGAATCCAGGTTAATAGTATTTGCCAACACTTGTTTTCACCTTTTAAAAATGGAAATTTCAACTCACAATTATCTTCCTCTTTAAACTACTGCTTGACATTGGGGGTAAAAAAATCAATCAAACAAACCAACAAAACCCTCCAGGTCTTAGTTACTTGTAAGAAAGTTACAAACTTACATTGGAGTAGGGAAGGGGAAATGAATTCAAGAAGCAGAGAAACAAGTAGTTTCCTATAGGACAATCCAGGGTCCAGATAAACATCTAAGTATTGCCATATTTAACAGAACTATTTATATGATGGAAACCCTTACAGAAAGGCTCTGTC
>VFFE01007186.1:1135241-1268776 GCA_008921705.1 Burhinus oedicnemus
GAGGGAAGGAGAAAGGAGGGGAGGGTAGGGGGAGGGTATGGGAAGGGGAAAGGGGCCAGAGGGGAGGGGAGGGGAAAAAGGAAAGAAAAAAGGAGAGGAAAAAGTAGAAGGGAAAGGAGAGGAAAAAGGCAAGGCAAGAAAATGAAACGTCCCAAATATTCCCATTGGTCCTTACTTTAACTCTCCTATATAAAGGACCAATTTCACAAGGCAGATTGGAAGATTCCTGGAGACACCTCTTTAGAGATGTAAATCAACACACTGATTTACAACTGACAATGAACTGGAGAAATTTGTGAAGATGTGTAGACAGGTTTGACTGGAATTGTGAAGGGTTTTTTTGGATGTCATGAGGTACATGCATTATAATGACAAGTTCAGACGTAAGCAATTCTGAAAATCCTAATAGACAGGATCTGTACCTTTTGATATTAAATGGTTGACCAGTTAGTACCAGATCCTGATTATGGTATATAAGTTAAGGTCAGGCTTCTGGCTCAATATGTTAAAAAATATGTGGAAATATTGTGTTCTGGTGTTACTGAAAGCAAAGAAAAATAATACAGGAATGCAGTCTGAAGTTTGGATTGGCACAATTATGTGGAAAAAGATGATTGAAGAGCTAAAGCTCTGCAAACTGCTCAACACATAATTCATAATGTTGTGGTATTTGCCTGGCTTAATACTTAAACACATACTTAGGATCTTATTTAAATGAAATCACTGAGTGTTGTCCACCTTTTTGCCAAATATAGGCCAAAAAGCCAATAGTAACATGATAGCCACGTTTGACTTGGAACTGTGTGAAGCTTTGACTTTTTAAGTTTGTGTGGGCTCCAGATATCAGCATCCAGTATGAAGGAATATTCCTGATACTGCACATCCTCTTAGAGCAAAAATACAGAAAAAGGTGGTCTTAAGGACCCCTGCAAAGCAAATTGCAGCACAGTATATAGTTTTCTTTAATACACAAGATTACATAGTCTGAGCTGGAATAGATGCTTAGAAATAAAAATAATTATACTAATGATGATAGGGAGATGTGAAGTGTATGCATACAGGGAATCAGACAGGTGGAAGGATTCAGGCAGGTTCTGTAACTGACAAGATCAAGTCTAAGCTATGTCTATAGAAAAGAAATTGAATAATTGAAACTGAATTGCAGAGCTAATTTAGATGGACTATTAGTAGCTTTAAGACAAAGATTTTCCAAATGGAAGCGAGAGCAAACAATAAGAGAGATAAAATATCCATTGTAAATTGAGCTTTACAGTTCATCACGTAAGAAGAGGAGCATACTTTCAGGCAGAACCTAAATATTTGTTGATATTCCAGTTTGAGAAACAGGACGATATCATGATAAATGAATATAAAAAAGAGAGATCACGGAATCACGGAATCACGGGATGGCAGACCAGAACTTCTGTATTTTCACAAGGTCATTTTAATTGAGCAAAACCATGAAAATTCAAAAACTTCTAAATTGAGATCATTGGAGAGGTGTAACAGATTTAAATACTTTAATATTAGAAATTTAATGAGCACTCAAATTTATGGAACAAATCCTATTGGAAACTGATGTTGTTTGTCGATAATTAATGTTCATTTCAAAGTTCTTTTGGAAATGTCTTCCCTTGATGACACTAGCATGTGAACAAATATTTTCTCTGTAGACATAGTAGTTGCAGTCTCTAAATTGATGAAAGATAGAAATAATTATTATTTACTGTTTCAAGTAGAAAACATACATAGGTTGGTTTGTTCAGGGGCATATTACAAACTCCAGGTGCTCTATAGAATCACCTGAGCTATAACTGCAGATGATAGTGATGGAAAATATTAACAAACTTCAACAGTCAATAAATCAAAGAAGCAAACCATCACTTCTCAAACTGCTCAAAAGACTTTAATAAATATTTTTTCCCACACCCAGAAAGTCAAGCTGTTTACAAATAATAAGTATGACATTAATTGTCTTTATACTTACTAAATTAATCTAGGTTATAGTCCATTTTATATTAAGGGGGAAGAAATAATTTTCATGATTTGGTTTTGGAACATAACTGGCCCTAATTATGCAGATTTTATTATAGTCTTACTGACATATGTGATGCTACAGCTGATGCCTAAAGCTGATTAGAATTTAACTTGCAGTATTTAAAAAAAATATTAGATAGTCAAATTAAGAAACAGGATAGTAATTTCCATTTGATGGTATTTTTATACTGGAAGTGTATTTCCAAAATTGACCATCTGATCTATTTTATATTTTCAAATATTTTAAAACCTTTTCCCCCGTAGAATCATCAAGCTCAACATTTGTTCATGGCATACCACAAGGAACTGAGAGCTCAGCACACATTTTCTGTACTTAAAGCAATATTTCCATGCAAGTCAAACATCCTTTAAAATAATTGCAATATTCAGAGTACTTCATTGTTCAGTTAGCTTGAACTATTAGCTTGGTTTGTCATGAGATTCAACTTTTCGGTGGATGTATCAAAAATTAAGCACAGTTAAGTTCTTTGAAAACAATTAAATATAAAAAGACAGCTGGGGCAAGGTTGCTGTGCTAGTTTATCTTTTGTAAGATATGCATATAAGAAAAACATGTGACAAGTTCCCCAACTGACAGAAATTCTTAGGTGGTGTTTTCATCATATTAAACAGCAGAGCATTGATTTCAAGACAAGGAACACAGGTAATCAGGTTTATTGTGATTTTTATATTTTAAAATGAGTCCTATTACTAAGCTTGCACTGGGTACCCATGATAGCCTGAAATGTGCCTTGAGTGTGTGCCATGCCTTATGCAAACATGGTATGATGACTAAACGTACATTATATATTACTGGGTATTTCTATTCCTCACGTCCCATGGCTCTATCAACCACAGACATCTGTGGCTGCTCTCACAGTTTATCGCTACCTCTTTTTGCCAAGGCCTTGTTGCTGGTCATTCATATTAAGAGCTCTTAGATCTTGCTCAGTGTAATCTTTCCATCTTTCCTGGTTGGTCACAAAGCTGAACCTCATAAAAATAGCCTTCCGAGATATTTTTTTATGCAGTCTGTCTTCCATCACCTTACTGCATATCTTACGCATTTAAATAATTGGGATTTTTATTATATTTATGAGGCAGCGTGAGTATTATATTTGGCTGAATGCCCAATGGAAAGTACTTGATCTAGTGTGCATTTTATTCTCTTCCTGTCTGCTCTATGTGAGGAGTAAGCTGATAGAACAGTTGGAGCTTTATAGGCCATAATGAGGAAAGAGATGCCACAATGCTTATGTGCTTATTATGCTTATGTTCCATATTGTCACTCTTTTTAAAGATTGGCCATAATATTACCTCCCTCTATTTCTTTGGATTTTTTTCAAACCTCTCAACCAACAGGATAATTTAGTAACATCTTTGTCTTAGTGTATCCCCACCTGTTTTTAATACTTTAAAGGGAACTTTGCCAGTCCCTTCTGCTTTGTTTTTCCTGAATGTTCTTGTTGCTCTTTGGTTTTTCTTTTTTAAATTGAGTTATTTCACAAGTAAGCCAGCTGTCTGAAAAGGTGTTTGTTTGTTAGTCACTTCTACCATGATCCCATTTAAAGAAATGTATCGGGTATCTGTATTTCCAAGTGTCAGTTTTCAGATTTCTCAGACGGAATACAGATACAAAACTGAAGAGACCTAAGGGATTGAGACAACAGGCAAAGCCTGGAATTAAAGAGGTTGTTATGCCAGGGGAATTGCAGTAATTTCCCAGAGATTCCCAGATTTCTATCACCCCTAGAAATTAGGTTGCCATGTATGCTTTCTGACTGGGCAACCAACTTTTTCTGACTGAACTCTCATTCTTTCCATTCTACAGACGTCTGTGTCATACAGTCCAAGAGATGCCTTGTACCTTCTGCTTCATCTTCTCTGATCCCTTGAAAATCTGAAAATGCCCATGAAGCTTAAAAAACTTTAAATACCATTGGTTTTGAAGTGAAAACTTTTCCTCTTCTTGTCATTCTGTTCTTACCAGGAAGATAAACAATAGCTTTCTATTTGTACATGCAGCCTTATCCTCCCATTTTAAAAAATCCTCAAAATACAGTGCTAGTGTCACTGCTGAGATAAGTGATGGAATATGTGAGCAAGAAAAATATAATATTTCCTGCTAGTAGATGTGTTTTTCAAAATTAGAATATAATATCTATTGATTAAACTCTGATATGAAAATTGAGATTTCTACATGGGCTGGTCAATGGTAAAGACAGAAAAGTGAATCAGTAAGCACTACCACTTTAAAAGATAATTATCTTTTCTTGTTTCCTTAGGCCAGAATTCCAGTCTACTGCAGCAACACACATCTGGCTAACTTCCTAGCAGAAAATTCCAAGGTAGCTAATATTTATTACATTTCTTGACATTTCAAGGATATAGTTAAAAGGGGGATTCAGAGAACATTTCTCCACCCTGGTTTGGGGTATGTGTGCCATGGCCAAGTTCTGACTGCGTATTGGGATGAGACTTGGGTTCTTGGGATGTCCTCTCTCTCTCCCTATACCTTGTTTTGCATTGGGAGGCAGCTCAGGTATGTAGAGAGACTAGGTACTACTGCGTGTTGCACTGCCTTTCAGACCTGGAGTGAATTTTTCAACAGACCACAGAGTACAGCTGCCACAGAGTTTTTGAACCAGCCAGCATCCCTCACGATGAATGGTGTATTCCATATACATTACTATATTTTTTGCACTCCATTTTTTAAATAGGGTAATTGCCATTAATAGCAGTAAAATAACCAAGTAACATATACTTTGGGGAACATATTTTTTACGTGCAGGTTGAGACTTTTTGAAAGGACCCAGAGAAGTTAGTCATTCCCTGCAATGAAATAACATATGATCACATTATTTACTTATAAAAGTCCCATTCCTAAAATTTGTTTTGTGATGCGAAGAAACAAAAATTCCATGCTGTTTCCTGCTTATGCAAAGGATCGATGAAATTTTGTATGAAGTTTTTTGAATATTCTGCTTTCTGACATAGATTTTTAATAGCAATTATTGGTTATGTAAAGGGTTCTTTCTAACATGGATGCATCAATTTTTATGTACAAAAATAGTATCTATCTACAAGACTGGCATTCATAAGCAAAAACCCCCAAACCTAATTAACCATATATTTTTGGAGCTTGTGTTTTCATTACAGATACTTATGACTAGAAGGCTGAGTACTACCATGGTGTGTAAGAGGGCCTGCAGAAGAACTGGGAATGGTTTTCAAAAATAATGAAATGACAGATAACTTAATTTTTAATTTAATTGTATATAACTCATTAAGCATTGAAAAGTGTTATGATTCAAAATGTTAAATTAATGTAACTTGGATATTTATTGTTAAAAATCTATACTTTATAGATTCACTAAGCATGTTCAGATGTTAAATGTGTGTGGTTATTCACTGGAAAATTTTTTAACGTCTGGAGGAATTTTACCTAAATAGTCACAAAAAATAAAGAATAACAATCACATTTACAGAAAGAAATGACTTGACAAACATTTTTTGTTTGTATACATTAGCAGACATTGCATAAGGCAAAATAATTGATTTTCTTAGAAAAGAATCCTATGATCTTTTTAGGAGAAAGAGAGATAATCCACATGGTATTAAATTTAAGATGATTCTGATAAGTCATTATTAATGAAGTTCTGAAATAAGTTTAATCAACAAGAAAAGGAGGGAGCTTACATGAATTAGGTTTTTTTTTAAATACAGCTCATTGATTTAAGTACTGTCACAGCAAAACCATTATTCCATCACACAAAATGATATTTTGTCTCTTTTGATTCCATTTGTGAGGAAGTGAACAATGGTGGGAGCTATATCAGTTGTCTATACATATGACTGTCACTCTATCAGCTGTTTTAACCACACTGTACATTTTTAATTATTTATGTACTCCTTAATCTTCCACTGCTACAATGTAAAAAGATGCAGATGTAAGAGCTTTTGTTATAAAAGGCAGAACTCCACATTGTTAGATAACCAGTTTTTCTTTCTTCCCACTTTCAGAATGCCAAAAAAAGCTGAAGCATAAATGAAACCTTCAGCTCAGTTGTGCTGGTTGTGTGATTTATAAACTCATTTAACAAGTATGATTTAGTTATATCTGCTGAAAGATCCCCACCCTAGCCCAAAGACATTACTGTCAGCTTAAAACTCTGGCAGTATATAAACTACATGGATATAGTCACAACTTGTTGTCCCAGACCTTATTAATCCTCAAGCTATTTGAATTTAAAAGCTACTTTTGACATGGAATCCACTGTAAATCTGCATTCCCTGAATTTCCACTGACACTTCAGGGTGACATTTTGATTTTTTATTTTAAGGAAGTCTCTCTGTTCTTGGTTAATCTCATTACCTGTTATGTAGGCATTATTTTGTCTCATACCAAATATGTAGCTTACTACAAATTATTGTGTCATTGTTCTGCCAAAGCCATCATCTGTAAGGGATTTTCCTAGTGAACCAATATCAAAATATAGACAAGATTACCATAATTTTAGAGCTGGCATCTTGAAAGCCTCAGGGGTCTTTTGTATTAAGCCTCTTTGTTTTGCAAAGCTACCAGCATGAAGTTATGAATGACATTAACAATTTGTATCCCTTGCAAAATAAAAAAAATCACTTGATTGTTTTCAGAGTAAACTTGTTGTATTGCAGCAGATACTGGCTTCTTTCTGTCTTACTGCACATTTGCTTTTGTATTTACTGGCATTATATTCCAGCAGAAAAAGAAGACAATTCAAAACCACTTAAGAAATAAAACTAGTCTCACCTCAGAAACAATAGAAAATATCATGCTTCAGAAACAGTCCTTTAAGTGTCCTACCTCTCCCCTCCAAATCTATATATGTATGCACATAATGTTAAACACACCATTAATCCAATTTTCTTCAATAGGCCTATGTTGTATTTAACATTTTTTTAAGAGTTTTGTTGAATTGTGGGCACAGAATGATAATACAGTATTTCCTTCAATGAAAACAGATACTTGCTTTTGTAACTGGAATGCACAGTGGGCCAGAAAGTACTTTATTTTTTTATATTTTCTGATCTGTAGTTGCCATGCAGCATTATATATGATGATGAAACACAGGTGCTTAATTAATAATATAAAAATGTAGCAACATAAGTGTTTCTTCCATAAGACAACATGAGACACCAAAAAAAAAATCAAAAGATAGTCAAAGCTATCTAGGAAGAATAAGCTTAAAAAAAAGGTTAAAAATGGGACAACAGATATGTCAGAGACCAGTTACAAAAGATACTGACATGATTTATTTCTGATGCATAAAACAATGTGGCAGCCCGGGCTGCCAACCTGCAGATGCCAGGTAAGAAATCCAGCTGCAGTTCTGAGGTTAGGACTAGGTCATGCAACTCAGAGAAGGATTTGGTAGGCATCAAGATTGTTAGAAGATCACTTCTACATTGCCAAGTTCCTTTTCCTTCAGGTTGCTACCACGTGAGGTGTAGCTTTCAGTCATATGAAGACTTCAGTTTAAGCTCAGATGATCAGGCCCCTCTACCACAAGAGATGACAGCCTATAAGAACTGAGTTGTGAAGTGGCGCCAAGTCAATTGCTTCTCAAACAATATCCACTCTCCTGTCTATATTGTATTTGTTTTATTCCAACTATCACTCAGAACTGGTAAATGACATTACATCTGCTCTTGCAATAGAGACAAATGGATTACCACACAGGAATGTGTGCAGCCATCTAATAGGGACAATGTGATTACTCGTAATGTAATGATTCACGTGCTGTCCTTCAGCAGCTGCTTTGCAGAAAGCAACAACAAAATATACCATGGCTGTTCATAAATGAAGCATAGAGAATAAGGAGGTAAATTTTTCAGCATTAGATTTTATAAGAACTCACTAAATTGTGTGAAGACTAAATTAGTTATAGTTCTTAACTTATTCAGAAGACGTGCAAGAGTGACAGCGAAGGAAGAAGAAAAAGAGAGATCATTAATTTTATAGCCAACAACCATTGCAGTTCGCTTCTGAAGAAAGAAGAAACCAAATAAATATAGACTGCCTTTGTTTGCCAGAAGAAATAATCGCTCTTCCTCCAGCTATACAAATATCGTGCAGTGACTGAGCCAGCAAGAGCATCTTCTCAGCAATCCAAATGTTTCCTTTACACCCACAAAGAGGTTCCGAGTGTTGCAGAGGCTGCAGTGTCCACTAGACAGAAAAGAGTGAGTCCGACATCTATCCCTGGCCTCTGTGCACTGTGCAGAAGTGTATGTGCAACTGCTTAATAGGCTCAGTATTTCAGGGATAAAGACATTTTGAATTCAGATACACAGGCATTGGGCTTGGTTGTCATGGTATTCTCAGCCACTGACAGAAGTCCTCTTTTGTCTCATTCTTCCAAAAGTAAATGTAACTTTGTAAAGGTTTCAAAATCCTCTATAATAAATAATATTATGGTATTTACAAAGTATTTGTGAAATTAAATGTGTGTTTACATCTGCTTCATATAAAGAATAGCCGTTAAAGTCATTAAAAGCCTGCCCTATTTTATGTTTACATTTGATCACTCTCTATGAATTAAATATGCTTATGTTTTGTCTTCAAGAAAATGAATTGAGATAGTTTTGAGCTATATATTCTGGATCTGAAAATTTATATGTCTAGCTTTGATGAAAAGGCTGTCTAACTTTTCTGCCACATACCAAACGCAGCTAGGTATTATAATTTCAAACTTCTGTGTAGCTAAATCCTTCTTCAGAAGTCATTCGAGATTAACAAATAAATAAGCCTGATTTAAAATTATCTGAGACTACGTGATTAACTTGCCAGACCTGAAACTCAGTGAGAGCCAGCTTTTTCAAAGCCAATTTTTAATAAATATAATTATTTTCTCATCAATAAAATTACAAAAATTTTTAGAGAATTAGTTGACAACAATATTGGAAACTAAAATTCCTTAAAATACATTTCTAAAATAAAATCCCGGTTATACTCTACAGCATGGATAACCGGTGCATATGTAATACAGGTGACCAGCTGTTGGTGAAAAGAAGCATGTTCTAGTTTCTGGAAAGTACATCTGGGGATGCAGAGGCTAGGAGTAATAGCTTGACTCTTCTGAAGGTAATGGCAAAATTCTTTCTGGATTCAGTAAAGGTTGTAGTATTACCTGATGCTGAAATCTTCCTGTGGTTTGCTGGACCCCTGCACTGTAATCAGCTTCCCTATCCATGAGGCAGCAATATATTTTTTGTAGGGAGATACCTGGTTTTCATCTGAAAATCATTATACAAGCGTACAATATCAATTAATAACAGTTTAATTGCAGACTGATCTAATATACCTACCAAATAGACTGTCATTGATTTCACACAGAATTTTCTCAGCAAATCCAAAATACATCATTCCTGGAAAACTGCGTCAGCCCTGGAGAATTTGGGGATGCAAAACACTGTGAGACAGAAGCAGATGTACCCTCTGAATCTGCCATAGCTGCATGTATCTCAGCAAGCATGCTGAAGGAGGAATGCGTCGCTGACTCAGTAGTGAAAAGCACCATCCCACACCATTAGTACTCTGCAAGGATGTATAGCATGCTGTCTCTGGAGACACGTTGTGCAGTATCTGACACACAGACTGAGAAAAGGCCATGCAAATCATACAATCTGATATTCTATATGATGGACCGTTCATTTTGTTTGTTGGTCTGCCATTTCAGAGGAGAGGAAGTGGAGACAGTGGTAGTGTCTTGGGGAGACAGGTGGGATGGCTCTCGCTCTTAGAAGCTGCTGAGTGTGTTGGAAAGAGGGACTGCTCTTAACCTACAAGGTGGGAGAGGCAAGGGAGGACACACTGGAGTCTCAGACAGGAAAGACTCCGCAACATCACAGAATAATTGAATCATAGAATTGTCTAGGTTGGAAGGGACCTTTAAGATCATTGAGTCCAACCATCAACCTAACACTGACAAAACCACCACTAAACCGTGTCCCTAAGCACCACGTCTACCCATCTCTTAAATACCTCCAGGGATGGTGATTCTACCACTTCCCTGGGCAGCATATTTCAATGTTTGACAACACTTTCATGTTTCCAAAAGAATGGAGAGCAAAGCTTGTGAACCACAGGGGAGTTAACAGAATTTTCTGCAAACTAGTAAGCTGTTGAGTTGACTGAAAGTAAGCCTGGATGAAAGGATATGCTTCAAAAGGACATGAGAGAAGATTGGTTTCTGGTCTCTTTTTATTTCTATTCCTTTTTACCTAGGAATTTTTAATTTTCTGTCCTGAAGAAAGTTAATTTTTCTACTTTATGTCCTAATAAAACCTGTGGGTTTCTTTTTTTTTTGGTCTTTCTACCTTGGGAATTTTGGAAATAAGGAAAAGTACTAGGCAGATCACATCAAGCTCTTACTAATTCTGGGTCCCACCACGTTCTGCATTGTCCAAAGTGATTTTCCACTCTTCCTATGAATCTCTTTATTTGTGGTATTTCAAACAGAGCTATCCAATGACTTTTGAATTTTAAACTCAAGTTACTATTTTTCAGTGAATGTGAAATATTGAATATGCAAAATCCTCAAAAATTTGGTGTTTTCAGTTCCTTAACAGTTGGAATATCAGATTTTAAAAGTTAGCATGAACTATAAAAAAAAATTGCACATTTTAAATGTTTTTAACAGACTGATTTTCGTAATAATGTTTCAGTCAGATTCTTAAATTCATAGAATCATAGAATGGTTTAGGTTGGAAGGGACCTTAAAGATCATCTAGTTCACACCCCCTTGCCATGGGCAAGGACACCTCCTACTAGGCTATGTTGCTCAAAGCCTCATCCAACCTGGCCTTGAACACTTCTAGGGATGGGGCCTCCACAACTTCTCTGGCCAACCTGTTCCAGTGCCTCACCACCCTCAGAGTAAAGAATTTCTTCCTAATATCTAATCTAAATCTACTCTATTTCAGTTTAAAAGCATTACCCCTCATCACTACACTCCCTGATAAAGAGTCCCTCCCCATCTTTCCTGTAGGCCCCTTTCAGATACTGTAAGGCTGCTATGAAGTCTCCCTGGAGCCTTCTCTTCTCCAGGCTGAACAACCCCAGCTATCTCAGCCTGTCTTCAAAGGAGAGGTGTTCCATCCTTCCGGTCATCTTCATGGCCCTCCTCTGGACCCACTCCAACAGGTCCCTGTCCTCCTTATGTTGGTGGTTCCAGAGCTGGACACAGTACTCCAGGTGAGGTCTCACAAGAGTGGAGTAGAGGGGCAGAATCACCTCCCTTGACCTGCTGGCCATAATTCCTTTGATGCAGCCCAGGATATGGTTGGCCTTCTGGGCTGCAAGTGCACGTTGCCGGCTCATGTTGAGCTTCTCATCAACCAACACCCCCATGTCCTTCTCAGCAGGACTGCTCTCAATCCATTCTCTGTCTAGCCTGCATTTGTTCTCCTCTTCTTACCCACAGTAAATTTAGATGATATCCAGCATGAATAAAGGTGGGTGAAATGTGGCCTCTGGTGACTATTGATAGGACTTGCTTACTTTTACTCTTACAAATATTCAGAGCTTCCTGTTACAGTTACACTGTTCTTTCCTTAAATTCAGAACACTGATTTTTTAAAATTTATTTATAAACTTTTAAAATGGTATATGTTTAATTTCTTCTACTTTATTTTCTTCCCCTAGATTATTCAGTATGTGAGTATATTCCCTCTTTTTTAAATGTGTTCCATTAATTTAGTCAGTTTTCCATAAATGCAAATTTGTAGATGCCTACATGTGCTTTTCTTAGGCACTCAAGCTACCTAAAACTTGAAACTCTAGCTCAGACTCACTTCACTTTCTGGTTTACTTGAAGATACACATTTCCAAATCCAAAACACTGGACCTTTCAAGAGATCAGCTTCAGAGGTTTGTTTTCTGCCAAGTTCAGGTCTGAGCCATAACTGTGAGTTTAAACTGTAGTTTAATTCCTCTCTGCATTTCACTGCCTGAGATGCATAGCACTTCTGTCACTACTAAACTGAAGTAAAAGTCTGAGGTGAGCTTCAGCTTAGCTGTTCTTCTTATTCTTAGTTAAGATAAATGTTCAAAAGAAGAGTATGAATATGTTTTCTGTCATATTCAAGAAAAATGTCCAGAGTGGTCCAGCCTTACTGTGCTACATGCAAGGGAAGAACTGCCATTAAAATATGTAGTGTTAGGATCTGAAGTATTCACAGGCACATTGTCATTACGAAATTTTCTTATTTAGGAAAAGAATTTTGTTACCTCTGCCATGGTTCGTAACAGAGCTTTCCAGTCTCTATTAAGTCATTTATGTAGCTTTTTAGTAAGCTATTTCTTACATCTTTCTTCAAAGATTAAGTTTATTTCACAAAGGAAAACCAGCTACATCATCTTGTGTTGATCAACAGGATATCCCGATTTCTGGAGTGAAAGGTCACAGACTCTTGAACAACTTTCACCTGGCAGTATGAAGTTATCTTGCCCTGATAATGCAGTGCTTTGTATTATCACTGCCTGGCAAGATGGTAACAAGTGACCAAGGTTCTACAGTAAAAGCTGATGTAAGATTTTTCCTTTGAATATTTGAGGAGATAGGCAATTTTCTGAAGTACCATTTTAATATTTATTTTTACTTTTGGAAAATATATTAACATTTTGGTGGGCAATTTAGCTGTTATGCTGTGTGTGGAAGCAAGTATTTATTGTAGTTACTGTGTATCCAATAACTGGAATTTGTGACAGCACCAATTTGTTCATGTTTTTTACTGCTTCTAAGTCTGTTTATTCGTGTTACATTTCTTTAAATCAGCAACAAATCCCCTGCCATTTTAAGACTTTTCCTGCAGTGAAGTAAACATGGATGAAGTATGACATGCAATGAAACTAACAGATGTATTTGAGCTTTTTTTAGTGTTTCAGTAAGGATTTGAGCGAATTTGAGTTGCAGAAGATATCTACATAGCCACTGTGTATTCACCTCAGCATGACCCAGACACTGTTATTTTCATTTGTGGGAGAACATGTCAGCCTACTCTCTAGAAACACTTCAAGTCTCAGTACAGCCTGGTCAAGCACAATACAAAATATTTGCAAAAACTGAAGTAAAAATCCAAAAATATTAATTCCACAAACTTACTAGAAAGGGAGGGCATGCCATTCTTCCTATGGTTTTAAGTATGCTCTTACCCATCTTTCATTTACATCAACGAGAGGATGATGACACTTAGGCATAATTGCTCTGTAAATGATGAGAAAGAGATGTTTGGAAGTCTTAAAACAATGGAGAAATACCTGGTGGAGGGCAGTGAAGGTGCAGTTGGAACTTCCATTGTGAAATTCTATTGTGAAATTCTATTGTGAAATTCTATTGTGAAATGAGGTGACTGCAGACATTCTTTTTTTTGTGATTTTAAACACAACTGGACAAATAACGAAAATATGTCTTAAGTAAGTAGATACATATATGAAGTCTTTTTCTTTTTCAGATCTTGACAAAACACGTCACATAATAGTGATGTACTCACAGTCTCTTGATATACATTTGGTAGGCATTTAAGTTCTGATAATGGACATTATTAAACTTGCAATCATTGCAACCAGCTATCAGAAGGAACCATTATAAAATAGAAAAGGATTCATGTTTCAAAATAGTTTTGAAGATCACATAATAGAACAATTATTCATTAGACTAGCTGAGAGGACCAAGGCTAAGATAGGCAGCAACATGAACATTGTCTGGGAGGCAAGAAGGAGACTTGTGGATCAATGTGTGCTCAGAACTCCACAAACATAACACTGTAACACCCTTTGCTTCCAGGAGAAGAATAAGGAGAATGTTAGGACAGAGAAAATGCCTTCTTCAAAATGAACAGGAGAGACCTTTCCACAGACCTTGATTTTACTGGAATCCAGCGGATGGCCTTTGGTGTACTGTGGGGTTATGTGCCAGGTGCATGTTAGACATGTGATGGAGAAATGTATGGGGTACAAGGTCACTGCTGCTGGTGGATGTGCCTTTTGGTGTGGTGTCTGCTGCTTTTGCAAACGTTGGTGTTGTGTAGCACACTAGATTCATAAACCTGCAAGCCAGACCTATCCAGTAGGCATATCACAAAAGCTGAGTGCAGGGCTATGACTGGAAAAGACTGGCACCACAGAGCTGCCAATACTTGGTGGCCATGGGACCATAGGTGAGGGGTGGAATGAACAGGTACTGCATTAAGTGTGTGAGACTTCTGATGCCTGTCCTAAAAAAAGGACTTACTTTGAGTCCAGGAACATGTCTACACAAAAACAGAGACTCACACCTAACCATGAGTCTGGGCATGGAGAAAGTAGGCAGCTGTCCTAAAAGATGGGGAATGGTAAGAAATTACAAATTGACTACAGACCTCCTATCTAATTTAACTGTTCCTGCGCCCTGGAAAAATAACATTATGGAAGCGGCCACTGGTGTTTCTTCCTCAGGAAGAAGTGGAGTAAGTGTGGCAGAAGTTGCTGCTGTTGTAAGGGCAAGGGGGATAACGGTACCTAGCATCTCCTTACAACAGGTACTGTACTAAACCTACTCACCAACACCGCACTTTCTGAGGGTGACTGACTCAACTTGTTTTTCCAGGGCTCTGCCTCAGCTCTATGACTCCTCTTCCTCCTCACTATAATGTCACCATGACCCTCATTCATTTCTTAAATTTTTCCTCTAAAAAAACCCAAACACAGACATGAATAGCACATGTTATATAGTGACAGTCCATTAAAATATTCTTGACAGATATTTGAGTCTTACTTATATACCATACCCACTTACCATGGCAAAACACCGTACAAAGGAAAAACAACGGTAAGCAGCTACAAGTGACTAGTGATGAGAAACAGGCGAGAAACCGAACGGCCTGACCAGGAACCACCTTTCATGGAGAGCAGATGTTTTCACATCCCTGAGAAGATTCGACCTGGCACCAGCACATCCACTCCCTCCATGAGCCCGACCCTGTGCAGAAGCTCCGTTGCTCAGGGGCAGGGCAGTACGTGGGCAGAGGCGCCGTGCAGCTCCCTGCCCCCCTACATGCAGCCATAGTCATAGCCACCTGCTGACCAGTCGCACCACCTGTCTTTCCTGCCAAGAATTTTGGAGTTGCTAGTAAAATGACTACTGTCATCCACACTACTGCAGTGTTCAGTGAGTGATGTTTAGCTTATTTTGTTTTGCTCTTTACCATGGATAATTCTTCTACCCTTTTTGATAATGCTCTGAGAATACCTAATAATTTTTAAAACGGTTATATTTTTTTCTTGTCTAAGTAAACAAAAAGGCAAGCAGAGGAAGCAAGCCATGTTAGCCCGAGTAAAGGGACAGGTAGTGCAGATGTTGGAAGGGGAGCTGTCTCTTCATTTGCAGTGGAAAGATTAGTCTGTCGTTTGATAAGGTTGGGGGTTCACACTTTGAGTACATGTAGAAATTGTCATGTGTGGTTTAATTTCTAAATGTGCCTTTATTAAAACTTTCCCAGATGGGGATTAAGGGAGTGTAATTTGTCAGTGATCCAGAAATCAGTGCAGGGGTTGTGGTTCAAGCTGATAAGGCCTTGGAGGAAATTCCCTCCTACTGTTAGGAAAACTGGAAAGCGGAAACCTGAAGTATGACTGCTTTAGCTGATAAGAGAAAAATAAAATTATCTTAAACTAAGGAGAGGGGTTTTTTTCACTCTATTAGATTTATCAAGAGGAAAATATTGATGTAATTTATCATTAAGCTGAAAGTTAAGTGTACACAAAACGGGGTTTTTTTTTTTTTGTTCATGCCAGCTGTATTAATTGACTTCTTAGATTATAAAGTATGACGTGACTAAATTGGTAAATGCTGTAAGCTGAGGTAGCATGAGTAAGTTTTTGGTTTGCTTGTCATTCTTTTTAGGCTTCTACTTAAAATGACTGCAAATTGCTCAACTGATGTTAATATGACCCTTCATCTGAAATAGTATTATTAAACACTTTAGGTTTATCAGCTGTGCTGTAGTTTGCGGTGTTTGGAAGATGTGGTGAAAGAGTTTTAATCAAAATGAGAAACAGCATTCCCTTCAGTTTCTGTAGTCTAATTATCCAATTTGCACTTATTTCATACCTGTGCAATGCCTGCTAAAGGACTGAGGTAAAGGTTGTCTGTGACTATAAAACTTATGTTACCCTGTGCATATGCTTACATAAATCATGTGAAGGACAGTAGAAGCTGAGGCTCCAGTTTACTGTTATGAAAACTCCTGACTGCTTTTGTATTTGCTTGTGTGATAGTTTTATAAACATTTGCTTTTAAAACTTACAAATTCTGGTTGATGTTTTAAATTTGTCACTTGGCACACTGCTGCATCATGAAATAACTTTTCATTTGGGTATCCATCATAGGTTGGGAGGCTGGGACAGCCATAGTCATTTGTACTTGTTCACTCATCTAAGTAAATTGCCTTGGGCGATGGGTTTGCTCAGCCTGGGAGATGAAATTTCTTCCTTTTCCCTGAAATGAGAGAGGAGATAGAGAGTGAAGTGCCCAGGGTAAGACAGAGATCTTGCATAGATGACGAAGGATCACTAGCAATAAGGTAGATGTGCAGGGAGGGGAAGGGGGATAGAAAGACACTGAGAAGAAGGACAATATGCTTAAAGAACAGAACTAATCAAAAGCAGAAAGGAAAAACTATGCACATCCTCCCTACGTGAAGACAGGAAGATCTGGTGAGCTGTCAGTGACAAAAAGGCCAGAACACAAAGCAGATTCAAATATATTTGATTTCCATATTTAAATGTATTTTATCTGCTCTGTATTTCATGCAAATAGCAGTAATGTGTTCAGTTCTGCTTCTCAGGCATGCAGCTTCAAAAGAATTCAATCGTAAACCAAAAGACTCACCCCTTCAGTGGTATTTTAGAAAGACTATATTTAAGCTTTGGGTGGAGACAGGTGGAGAATATGACTGAAGAGTCAGTACTGAATGGAAACAAGCACCTGGAGCGTGGGTACGAGCTTTCAAGACAAAACGTAGGTAGAGTTTTAATCTCAGGTATGTGCCTACGGCTGTGTCTCAGGTATGAGGACAGAATGCTGCTGGACCTCTCTTCAGAGCTGGGGTGTTCACACAGCCTGAGCCCTTGGCAAACACTTATTCAGTGGCCAAGGTTAGATCGGACTCTGCAACAGACTGCTGCACTTTGGTACCTGTAATGTTCACGGCATGCCTTAGCCATTAGGAAGCGATGTTGATAATGGGGTCAGATGTTTTGATTAAACCTGCTCATTTAGAAATAAAGTACATGAGGACTAGTTGAATTAACACAGAAAGCCTCAAGCAACAAGAATGGCTTGCTCACAGCTCTTCTAGACAACCTTCCACACATGATTTTTTTCTCAGAGCTGTTCTTGGTTCTCTCTTAGTCAGCGCTTGGAGCTTCCATGAGTTTTCCATCACTGCCCATGGTCTTTGCAAGTCTTTCTCTCTCTCATGCATGCTGAAGTCTCCCTGCTGACAGTCCCAGAGTGGTCTTGTACAGGGCTTTTTGGTTTGCATGGTGACTGGTGCTTTTGCTTAGGAATCTTTCTTCAGAATGACATTTTCCTGTTAGAACTATTTCTATGGGCCATCCTACAAAATAAAGTAGAAAATTGTGCCTAAATAATCCAAGAAAAGAAAAGAAAAGAGGAACATCTTATAGCGTTTTGGTTTAAGAACATTTTTTACTTAGTATAGTGTTTTTGTAATGTCATATTCTACCTTGGTATGTACTGCTCCTTATATGTGTAGTGCAGGTTGGAATGTAAATTTTCTTCCTCATTCACAAAATCTGCATGGCCTCTCAAGTGATTATAATGCAGGACATGCTGCTAACTACTAGAGAGGCAGTATTCTATACGTATTTAAACTTAAAACATATTAAAAAATAAAGTGGTAGCTAAAAATACTGAATATATAGATTCATATATTTGGGGGAAAAATGGACTTTGAAAATGAATTTTTCCCTCAAAAAACTCTTACCGATGAAATAAGTAGGTAGAGTCTGAAAGACAAAATACCGTTAACTTTTGATTAAGGATGATCTGGTGTATGCGCAGGCTGTTGCCACAAGGGGAGTCCCACTGTCTCACTTCCCATTTCTTTCCCTTGCTCTAGAACTGGGGACTGTGGCTGCTGTGTGAGTTAGTTCAATGTGCTGAGCACATGGAAAAACAGCCCACCAGAAAAAATAAAATAAATAAATAAATTTTGGAAATGTTTCCATTGGATAGACTTGGCAAAGTGAATAAACTGGAGAAGAACACCCTGCCCACTGAGAATTCATTCAAAACCTCTCAACTGTGAAATGGAGGTTTGAGCAACATTTGTGTTACAGTAGCAGTTTGTAAACACAAAATTTGCTACTATTCATAAGAGCATGTACTTTATACTAGTATACTTGGGGTTTTTTAGTCACAGTATTACTCATATTTGTCTTTAGAAAGGCTAAAACTCAGGTAATAAACAAGTTTTGCAGAGTTTGGGGTTTTTTTGTTTGTTTGTTGGGTTTTTTTAGGCATTGGGATTATAAAGTAGTATTACAACACTTGAGACAGCATCTGTCAGGGCAATTTAGGGAACTAGAATGAGAATAAGACTGTTAAACAAAAGGTGGGCATGTAGAAACATTATCCTCTAACTTGGGGGAAATGCTTAAATGCATAGCATTTGTTTCCATTTTGTTCTGTTTGCTTATTTAATTCTCTCCTTACATGTGTTGCAGTCTCTTACTTTCAGGTCAGCTGGACAAGGGTAGTTTGGTATGGTAAACACACTGTGCAAGCACTGCAACAGTATGCGAAGGAATCCGTTTTATTCAGGGCAAGTCTAGATTGTTTAACAGGAAAGGCAATGTGTACTGAGGCTGGCGAGATAGATTTCATAGTATCAGCTTGTCGAAACTGTGTAATAAATGGGATACTCAAAACTGGACAAAGAGGAGAAATGAGTCTTTGCCCCTGATATCTGTATTACCGATAGTAGGCACTGCCCCTCTTGACCTCCCTGGCTCAGCATCCAGCTGCAGTTTTGAGCATTTGAATATGACTATGAAAAATGACCTGACATTGTTCTCCAAAGAGTTTACATTGTTCATTGTAGGCTTATTAAACACCATCACCACTCGTGTAGAGATCTGTTTGTTAAGCAGATATATTTGTGCCACTATTATGTTCTCTGGTTTCCCTGTGGAAACACAAATAGGAATAAGTGTACTCAGTTTCTGTACAAATCAGTTTCTATACAAACATATATAGGCCTGATTCCAGTCCCATTTACTCTTGTGATATCAAACACTGCTCATTTTAAGTGCTGGCATTCTCAAGAGCCAGATGAAGAATTTTTGTACAGATTAAACAGCAGCAGAAAGGATAGAGGTGTGGGATGTGTGGAGAAAGGAGTCATTTCCATTCAGCAAGCCTCCCACTTGCTACTGAGAAGCTCTCTATATTGCACTCAGGGAGTGCGGTGGAAAGAGTGCAGAAGATAGCTTTTAGATTTGCTTCAGCAGAAATGCATGACTCAGTTAATGCCAATCGACATTGATTCTCTCAGTGCAAAGTATTATCAGACACTTCAATATGTGCAGTTTTTAAGACAACACTTGGAGGAGGACCACAGGAATGAGCTGATAAAAGATGTCACAGTTCCATTTCCATTAGTGGAACCACCATACTGATTTATATCAGCTGAAGGCGTGCTAACAAGGCACCCACAGGAATGTTATGTCTAATTTAGAAAAGAACGACTCACTTTTCTATAGTATTTTTAAACAACCATTTAAGGTCTTACAGAAGGGATAGCACTGTTCAGTTTTGCATGTTTTGGATCAAACTGTACAAAACCATTTACTTATTGAACTTAATTTCCTTATGACAGTCCCATAAAAAGAGGCATGGTAAGTGTCAGAGAAAAAGGGTGGAGGATCATGTTGGGGGATGAAGTTTATTTACTTATTTTAGTTAAACATGTATAAAATGCCCAGATTTTCAGCCCTCCAGATGTTCCAGTGTTTTCTATAATAATTATTACTTAATTCTAGCCACATTCTAGCTATGAATATAACTAGATGGATGGGAATATGCCTCACAGAACAATCTAGAATAGGGAAAAATCAAGAAGAAACAAAAAAAATATATGTTGAGAACACTGAAATTTTAACCTTCTCTAAAAACTGTGAGCAAGTCAGTTGATAAAACTTCAGCACAGTTTTAGCTTTATTCTTTTGTGCATTTAGTGTATATAAGAATTTTTGAGGCATTGAATAGCTTCTCAGGGTTAAATCCCCACTTTTTCTTCCTTTTTTTTTTTTTTAAATTGATTACTAATCAAAGCCTTCTTATTGTTTCCAGCTAAGAATGTCAGCCATTTGACTACAATATATCATTCATTGTTTTCAATGGGCCTTAATGCAAGGTCATATTGACCTTGTGTAAATTTTGCTTTAAGAACTTACAACTATTAACAATAGACCTTTGGTGCATTTGTTTCTGCATGTCTTGTTGGCATCATATGAAAAGCATTTTGAAAGTATAAGTAAAAGCCATCAGTTCCAACAGAAATAATGACCCCATTTGCCATGGAAACTAAAGAACTTTATGAAAATGCACTGAGCTGTTTTCCATAATAAGGTAAAATAATTCTAAAAATAGGACTGGTGCTTGGTGTTAACTGGCCAAGTTGCAGAGACTTTACTTTCTGAGCCTTTTCAAGCAAAATATAAACACTTCTGAATATTTTTGAGAAAATCAACAACCAAATTCCTTTTTTTCAATATTGCTTTTCTTTCAAAGATGGAAGGAAAAAATCAAAACACGCAATGACTTTTTATAACAGCAGATGGCCAGTATAAGTAAACAGCTGAAATTTAAAATGACATTTAAAACAAGTTTGTAAGAAAGTTTTAATAAATATCTGTCACTATAGCACACCCTTTCCTTGCCTTGCCTTGCCTTTCTTTGCCTTGTCTTGCCTTGCCTGCCTTGCCTTGCCTTTTTCCTTGCCTTTTTCCTCTCCTCTCCTCTCCTCTCCTCTCCTCTCCTCTCCTCTCCTCTCCTCATATACATGAGGCTGAGCAGGGGGAGGAAAGGAGACTATGGTAAAACGATGACCTGTAACAAAGACTGTCAGAAGTACTGAAGATCACATAAACCAGTAAGAACTGGACAGAACTATATTAAAATAAAAGCAGAAGGAGATAGTAGGAAAAAAGTACTGAAAAGATACTGAAAGATTAATTTAAAAGTCATCAGTATAAAAACATGAATGTAGTAAAATAAACCAAATCAACCAATCAACCAACAAACAAAAGGGCTAAATTATTGCTTTGCTGTTTGACTTGCCTGTAGAGCAGCATGTCCCCATGGTGTCCCAGGGATTAGAGTGGGGAGTAATGTATAGCTCTAAATAGAAATCTGACTCCTTGTTCCAGTCCTCTGATTTAAAAGCAAATTTTTTGGGGGGGAAAAAAACCCCAACCTTCCATGTCAGCTGTACACCTGGCTCAATTGGTACAGCTGGTTTGGTCTTTGCCTCAAGAAAAGGTGCTTGTGGAAAAATTCTGAGCTCTCTTCCCAAAAGTGCTACCTTACATGTCTAAAATTTTGGGATCATGAAGACCTTCACAGCTGTCCACCTGTTTCCAGACAACATCAGTTTCTGCCACTGAATCCCCTCACAAATGTAATTTTCTATCTCGTGGCAGGCAGAAAGCCACTGAAACTGTCGAGCTACTGTGTGCCTCAATGCTTGTGGGATTCTCAAAGTAGGTTTTGCCATGTAGCAGAACAGCTGCATGTGCCTCATACTTCATCAATACCAATACTTCAGCACATTTGTCTGGTGTGTTGGCTTTTTTTCCAGACATTTTTTCTGCCTGATTTGGAGCTGGCACTTAAACCCAGATCTCCCCAGTGTTCTGAGCACCATGAGACATATTGACAGGAGTGTTTCTCCGTGTCTTATGTTGATGCTGACAACAGGTGTAAAGCAGAAACTAGTTTTGAGGATGGAAAGTATTGCTGTACAGCAAACTGTTTCACCAAGTTTGTCATTCCTATATCGTACCTGATTTAGACACTTAGAAGCATAGCAGTTCTCACAAATATTTCAGTATTATGTATTATAGTATGTTTCAAAATCTATTAGTTACTTGAAAATATAAATTTGGACAGATGTAGTCATCCAGTATGGTTGTGATGTAGTAGCTCATGGTACTCAACCCCAGTCAGGGTCATCAAGAGCATTGATTTTGTACTTGAAAGTCAAATTGCTAAAAAATGCTGTAGGTAGGAGTCATGAGCAACTGAAGGTGCATTTGAAAAGGATAAGAAACAGGAAGCCAGTTCAGATGACAGTGAGGACAGAAATAAGAGAGTGAGTGGCGACTTGTTTGTCAGCTGTCAGTTCACAAGCTGGATGAAGATGAACTTGGAAGTCACCAGGAAACTGCGGTGATAGTGAAGTCACTACAGTTGTGCCTAATATTCTTCAGTTCGGAAAAGGAGTTGTGGCATGCATGCAGCTGGGACATGTGTGGGTAAGTGAGACTAGAAAGACAGATAGGCTGGTAAAACAGGCCAGTACAAATTACACAGTTAGACCAGGACTGGTCTTCTGTCTGATTTGTTGCACCATACCTTCCTTCTACGTAAATTGGCAGGGTGGTTCAATATACAGAAATGAAACAGCAATTTGGATTCTTTCCCGTGGTGTATGTTAGCTCAAAGGATTTTTAAAAGGACCAAACTGGCAATAATTCTTTGCAGTTATGGGCCAATAAGGTGGGTTTAGAGTGGTCTTATGAAGAGTTCTGTGAAAAAGTTCCCCTCCAAGGAGGGATAAACTAGGAGGATGAGTATATGACTGAGACCTGCCAACCAGATGACACTGGGAAATCCCACAGCATCTTTGCAGAAAAAATCAGGTACACACCAGGGTGGACAGAGCATTTGGCTCTGCAGCACTTCCTTAGAGTATAGTATATCCTGGTCCATATATTTAAAGAAAAGAACAGTAAGAGAAGAAACAAAGAAAGATCCACCACAGGAAATCTATTCTCTTGGACTGTTTAGAGCAGCTGGAAACCCTCCACCCCCCACTCTCTTTCCCCAGAAAACTTGATTTCAAATCCTTTTTCCCATGTCACGCTGGACAAAAATCAACAAAGGTTTCTTAATCTAGTCATGAGGCACAGGCCTCACCTTCTTCTCAGAGTTAACTACCAGAAAGTAAAGTGGTTCACTGTGAAATTCTCCCACACAGCCTAAACTCCTCACCTTACTTTGCATTGTATAAGAAACTAAATTAACGAGAAAGGATTTTATTAGACTACAGGACATCTGAAAGTTAAGTATTGCCTGGAAAGTGTGGCAGTGTTTCAGTATCTCTAGGGATTTTGATCTTAGTGACCCTATGCAAGATATTACTTCGATGTGCAAGACAGGCTACAATTCTGCTGTCACTTTAACAATTTACCTTTATGGTGATAGCAAAAAAAAAAGGGGGAAAAAAAAAAGAAAAAGCTTATAGTCACATTCCAGTGTATATTTATTAATCATAAACTGATTAAGGAATCTGTCAAAATACACTTAATCTAAGCTTTGAGCTGTGCAGTTTAGCTGTTCAAATTTAAAAACCCACAGAAACTAGTAAATCTCAGGAAGGACAGAATTTGCCCTAAAGGCCACCTAGAGGATGAAAAGAGATAAAGTGATAGCTAAGGAATTTTCACTCTTAAAAAGGTATATCATCAGGAAATTATAGTGTTTTTTCTCTAGAAAACTTAAATTTTCAGAACGAGTTAAAAATGAGTATGAATACTTTTCCTATTTAGCTTCCTTTGGATTTCTGTGTTAGCAATGGCACCACCTTTTACAGATCTGTTCTTCCATAGAAGACATAGTTAAGAGGATATTTTATATGATCAGAAGTTGAAGCTGGCCCGGAATCACTGAATAATATTAATGTTCTTTCAACAGATCAGTAATTTAATTCGTTACATTCATTTAATGTAACTATTCAAATGGGAGTTGAGTATAATTATCTTTTAGTCCCTGGCTTTGCACCTCTGGGGCCACAAATCAATGCTTGGTGAGGACGACAACAATTATTCTAATCAAAGGGATGTAATACACGCTAAGTTAGTTGGTTTTATTTCTTAGAGGGCTAAAGTCTTCACAGAACTACACTGAGGTTTGGCACAGTTTGTGAGTTGGCAGGCTTTGCTCTAAAGAGACACAGTCTGAAATGAGCATCAGCAGAGAAGTACAGTCTCACCCCACTGGAAAGCTGAAGTGTGGTTCCACGAACAATTAACACAATTGTGCATTATGACTGTCTGTTCTATACCAGCCTCTCATGAGACTGTAAACCTGGTCTCAACTGCCTTGATCAGTAGTACTTTGAGCTCAAGTTCCTCATCAAAAAAGAATTAATGTAAAACCAGCATCAAACTGCAATAAGTGGAGTCAACCACTGCTCTGCTTTAGCATTCTGATTTCTCTTATTGCACTGGATTTCTTTCTTAATTCCGATTTGACAGTGAGCTGTGTAAAAAGATTTGGCTTTGAAATGTATAGTCAAGTATTTTTAAACAAGTATACCTTTTAAAAAAATCTTCCATAATGTTTAACCTTTTAGCAATTTTTCTTTTATCTATGACAATGAAATTAAAAATATAAGACTTACAGTAAATTAGGAAGATTCAGTACAAAAATAATCAAGGGATATATAAGGTTTTATTTATTTTTTTACACTACCAGAAGCTATATTAAACCCTCACATGGTTGTGTTGCCAATAAAATCACAGGATGTTTTCATAAAAGTAAATATTTATGAGGAACAGAAATGTTTAATTTGGATATACTACCTATTCCTTCTAGTTGGGTTTAGCACTGACATATGCTTGCTTTAGATGATACCCTTTTAATCCTGGAAAAATTGTAGTTTAGAAGACAGATTTACAAAATGAGGAGGAAAATGGGATTCTGAGAGACATATAGTAATACAGATTAGGAAACTTTCTTTCCCTTCCTGCCATTTTAATGTCACTTTTTTCATCAGAAGATTTAATTGAGCTTCCTTGATATAAGAGAACAGATTCAGATAAGGGCTTAGTATTAGATCAAGGAAGTGACTGAGATAGGTATTAGGTTTGACATTTCAGAAAAGGAAGATATTTGTCCCTTTTTGCATACAGAATATAGAATGATGATATAAGTGTACATGCAACAAGAAGGAATTCCAGTCTCTGGGCCTTGGCTCTTTGATGTTGAAACCAGTCAAGCAAATCTGTGCAAACCCTAGTATTTTTGCTGTCTTGAAGGTTTATGAGAACATTTTTACAATTTTGCTGAGATTTGAAGAGGACAGAATTTAGACTTTCCTTAAAGTGTGAATACAGATGTTTTCACTTATTGTGGGATTTAACAAAGCTGATATCCTGTTCCAGGGAATGGTTCTGTATTTCCTGTGTCCAGTACCATTTCATTGTCTTCATGTGATCTGCTGATCAGGTGGCTAAAACCTCTATTGTTTAGGAATTCTTCTAGTAAATGGGATAGTTTGTCAACTTGTCTGAGGATTTTTTAGGATTGTTCATATGTAAAAATTGCCCAAGAGAGTTTATTTCAGGTATTACAATTGCTGTATAATGCACTTTATGTACAATGCTTCTTCTTCTCTGGCAGGTGCTGTTTTGTTTAACTAAATCATAGAATCATAGAATGATTTAAGTTGGAAAAGACCTTTAAGATCATCAAATCCAACCTTGAATCTAGCACTGCCAAGTCCACCACTAAACCATGTCCCTAAGCACTGCATTTACATGTCTTTTAAATACCTCCAGGGATGGTGACTCCACCACTTCCCTGGGCAGCCTGTTCCAATGTTTGACAACCTTTTCAGTGAAGAAATTTGTCCTCATATCCAATCTAAACCTCCCCTGGCACAACTTGAGGCTGTGTCCTCTTGTCCTATTGCTTTTCACCTGGGAGGAGACTGACCCCAGCCTCTTTACGACCTCCTTTCAGGTACCGTAGAGAGCGATAAGGTCTCCCCTCATCATAATTGCGAGATAAATATCCCTTTTCTCCAGAATAAACAATCTCAGTTCCCTCAGCCGCTACTCCTAAGACTTGTTCTCTAAACCCACCACCAGCTTTGTTGCCCTTCTTTGACACGCTCCAGCATCTCAGTGTCTTTCTTGTAGTGAGAGGCACAAAACTGAACACAGTGTTTGAGGTGTGGCTTCACCAGTGACAAGTACTTCCCTAGTCCTGCTGGCCACACTATTCCTGATACAAGCCAGGATATTATTGGCCTTCTTGGCCACCCGGGCACACTGCTGGCTCATATTCAGTTGGCTGTCCACCAACAGCCCCAGGTTATTTTCCGCCAAGCAGCTTTCCAGCCACTCTTCCCCAAGCCTGTAGTGCTGCATGGGGTTGTTGTGACCCAAGTGCAAGACCCAGCACTTGGCCTTGTTGAACCCTATACAGTTGGCCTCAGCCCATCAATCCAGCCTGTCCAGATCCCTCTGTAGAGCCTTCCCACCCTCAGGCAGATCAACACTCCCACCCACCTTGGTGTCATCTGCAAACTTATTGAGGGTGCACTCAATCCCCTCATCCAGATCATTGATAAAGATATTAAACAGAACTGGCCTCAGTACTGAGCCCTGGGGAACACCACTTGTGACTAGCTGCCAACTGGATTTCACTCCATTCACTACCACTCTTTGGGCCCGGCCTTCCAGCCAGTTTTTTACCCAGTGCAGTGTACGTTTGTCTGAGACGTGAGCAACCGGTTTCTCCAGGAAATCTTAGGTGTCTCCTCCTTTGTAAGATAAACTTTAAGCATAATCTCTGAATATTTTTAGGATCTAGACCTGAGGGAGCTTAATGAGAGAAGTGCTTAGTATCTGTCCAGATCCTTGCTGGAATCCTGGTTGAAGACTTCTCAACCATTGCAAGGTGGGGATAGCTCTGAGACCACTGGGAGATTCTTTTCCAGACCACTTGTGAAACATTAAACTGCACACACAGAAAACAAACAAACAAACAAACAAATCCTAGTCATTGCTATTAATGTGTCTCTAGATTTAAGTGGAAACAAGCAACAAAATCACAGATTTTATTTGTGTTGTGTATGTACCAAATATTTTACTGCAAATATTACCTGGATGTGGACCTCAGTTGTGAAGTTTCTGGCTCCTATTCAGGTTTTTTTTTCCTTAGTTAATTCATCTGCATTACAGATAGTGGAGAGTATTAGCAATGACAGAGCAGAAAAGATTGCTAATGGCTAAACAGACTATTAGATATCCTCAAATATATTTTGAATAATGCTATTGAGACATCTTCTAATACTGAGCAGCGCCTTTTAAGGCAGTCTGCACAGAAAAACCTTTGACAAAAAGCAACCTCATCAGACAATATGTGAGAATTTTTTAATGTACATTATACTCTCTGAATAAAATGCCAGTGTGAAAAAATAAATGTGAAGTACTATACTAACTTAGTCAATCACTACAGGACTGATGCCATAAGGTAATTACCCAGCAAATCAAAGAATTTTTATACTTGCTATGTTGTTATCACAATGTGATTAAAATTGAGTGTATATTCATGCTTTGGCAAAGGTTTCACTGTATGACTCTGAAATTTTGCGCATAGTGTGCCTTTCAGAATCTTTCCAAGAAATTTCAACTCAATTCTCTCAGCATGCTTGCTAAATTTACATTATAAGCTTCAGCAATGTCAATGTGTTGTGGAATCAAAGAAAAAAATTGCCCTTAAAAATGATGTCTTGCAGGTAATAGAAAATTAATTATACTACTCTAGCCAGCAAACATGTGGGAGGAACAATTAAATCTTAAAAACATAACCCAACGAAACCAAACAAAATGCCATCACTACCACATCAACAAAAAAATGCCATTACCATGGAAAGGTGAACAAATATAAAGAATAAGGGAGAGAACAAGTTATGTCTATGTGTTTTTCTTGGATGAAATCTTCTGTATGAGACAGTGTTCTGAAAGTGTCGGACAGTGTCTGAATTTCTTTGGTACTAAGGTCAAGTTGATCAGAAAGATGAACTATAACAAAGTGAGTTATTAATGTACCTGTCTTTAAAATGTAGTATTTAAGTGCCTTTGCAATTCTCCTTTTCTGGACATAGTAGCTGTACACGGAGCCTAGATTGACTACTTCAGCTGTAGACCATCATAACTGCCAGATAAACATCCCTTTTTTACCTAAATATCCCTTTTTTACCTTTCTGTGCTGACACTGGATGCGACTAACTTGCAAGACAAGTGCACTTGTGTTGAGCCTCTCAGCTCTGTTCCATAACCAGCTGTATTACAGGACCTAATGAAGCCAACCATGCTGGCGTTCCTTATATCTGTGGGTTTGCTTTTTTTTTTTTTTTTTTTTTTTTATTTTTAATCTTCAGTGGAAACTAGCAGAAAGCATAGAAGAAATAGACAAGTTTTGGTCAGCGGAGTCTCATCCTGATCTTTCAGTCAAAATGAAGCCAGATGAGCATCCTGATCTGTTAGCTGTGAACTGTGTTTTATTGCATTTTAGATGTACCCTTTGATGATACATTGGTGATGAAGATGGTGAAGTGGACAAAGTAAACTAACCCCAGATTTCTGGTTGGATAATAGTGATCTGTAAAAATTATATATCGCACTGTACTGCACACATCTGATCAAAATCAAACTGAAAATAGTTAACTGGTCAAAGACCAGACAGTCAAATTTGTAAGGAATGTAATGTACATCAAGCAATTTTGACCAGATGTATGAGAATATATTTTTTAATAACTCCCTAAATTTTTTTCCAAAGAATTATTTTCACTTTTTTTTCAAGTTTTGAAGGGATAATTAAAGTTGTGAGCGTGTGCACAATACAATTTAGGCTTATAGAATTTATATCTACACATCTTTCTCTAGAGATATATTGAATATTGATACACATGGTAGCATGAACCTGTCCCTGTTATGAGTCTACTGTGAATATTTATTTCCTAAATATATTAAGAAGACTGGCATGAAAAAATAAACCCCATTTATTTCTCTGAACAGCTTATTACTGATGAAGTGATAAGAGAAACAAAATAAAAATACTTCTCATTCCTTCAGTACAGTTCACCTAACATACTCACATAGACTAAGAATTGGTCATCTCATTTCTATTACTAAATTTCTGAGCTTATTCATAGAATAAATTATTAAAAACATATAAAAACTGTAACTTAACAAAAAGCCTAAGCTAGAAAAAAACCACCCCAAAACTGTAAAGCTAGATTTTTATAATTATACTAGCAGATCCTTTTATTGTAGATGCAACTAATCATGAGATGCAAACCTCATTAAATTCAACAAGGCCAAGCACAAGGCACTGTACACGGTTTGGGGCAATCCCAAGCACAAATACAGGCTGGGCAGAGAATGGATTGAGAGCAGCACTGCTGAGAAGGACATGGGGGTGTTTGTTGATGAGAAGCTCAACATGAGCCGGCAATGTGCACTTGCAGCCCAGAAGGCCAACCACATCCTGGGCTGCATCAAAAGAAACGTAACCAGCAGGTCCAGGGAAGTGATTCTGCCCCTCTACTCCGCTCTTGTGAGACAACACCTGGAGTATTGCGTCCAGCTCTGGAGTCCGCAGCACAAGAAGGATGTGGACCTGTTGGAGCAGGTCCAGAGGAGGACCATGAAGACAATCAGGGGGCTGGAGCTATAGGCTGAGAGAGTTGGGGTTGTTTAGCCTGGAGAAAGCTCCAGGGAGACCTTATAGTGGTCTTCCAGTAACTGAAGGGGGCCTACAAGAAAGCTAGACAGGGACTTTTTACAAGTGATAGGACAAGGGGTAATGGCTTCAAGCTGGAAGAAGGTAGATTTAGAATAGATATTAGGAAGAAATTCTTTACTGTGAGGGTACTGGAACAAGTTGCTCAGAGATGTGGTGGAGGCCCCATCCCTGGAAGTGTTCAAGGCCAAGCTGGATGAGGCTTTGAGCAACCTGGTCTAGCAGGAGGTGTCCCTGCCCATGTCAGGGGGATTGGAACTAGGTGATCTTTAAGGTCCCTTCCAACTTAAACCATTCTATGATTCTATGATTCTGTGATATCATACAAAAAGAATGAGAGCTCTTACATTAAGAAGAGCTAGCGATTACTGCAGAACCTTAAAAAGTCTGTAGACATCTACGCAAAAAGTAAAGTTTGCTGTTTCTGCCAAGGACATGGGTTTTGTGATTTTAATTGCCCTATTTCCCTATCCTTAACATAAACGATAACTGACACTTCCTCAAAGTATTGGTAAATGCAAATAAGTGTCAGAAAGCTCAGAGATAATGTGCACAAAATAGAAGCAATGGAAGCACTTGAGGTACGGCAATAGCCCACAAGAATTCTGAAATGGGAAGAGTCTCTGGGAAAAAGGGGGGGGCTAAGAATTAATTTCCTTTCTTTTTATCCAAACACATGTATAACCCATACTCTTGCTAAATTGTAATCATGTTTTTGTATTCCCTCTCTCTTACAGTTGATCTACAGGTTTTATTTGTGAAAAATCTGATCTCTGGTAGCACACTTCAGAGAGCTGAAATAAGTATCATTTTGTTGCTCTGTTCTAGACAAGAGGGTTAAACTTCTTATGTTCCATTATACAACACTATTGTGTTTTCATTATGACACTTTGGTGTTTTTAGGTGCTTTCAAACCTCACAAATAATAAGGTACCACTTTAAAAAATCACACTGAAGTCTGACATGTAGAACATTCCTTGTAAAACTAGTTGAAAACTTTTGCAAAATTATATCTTTTTATTGGGAAGATATAATTTGTTGAAATTTACCTTTTCACAAAATGTTGGGTTTTATAGGCTTTTAAATTGAAAAATGTTGAAATGAAATGCTTAAGTAAATCTCTTATTTTTTTGTTTCACTTTAGCACTCAATTCTTTGTTTATCTATATTTGCATTTTAACTTTTTTTATTTAAAACAAACACTTTAATATTGTTGAAATCAATTGTTTGCATGTTTTGAAGCTAATATTTTGAGGATTTGATGTTTTTTGTTCATTAGGGAAAAAAATCAAAATGTTTAATACTTCTTTTTACTTGGGATATGAGAAATTTCAGGACTCCTTTTGGAATGGACATTTCTTTATGGAACATGAACTGTTTGGAAATCTGAGTTTCTAACCATGGCCAAGATAATAAAGCTCAGTGTAACACAACATAGCTTTACTGAATATAAATGTAGAGAAGTCAAAATGATGAGAGGGTCTAAAGTAACTCTACACTTATGCATTACCATTAACAGTGATTGCTTTAGGTCTTATTCCCACATTGAATGATGTGGTCATGATGATAAGACTGTTTACCCTCTATTTACATCTGTGTGAATTTGGCCCAAAAATGTATTGGAGAAGAAGTGTTTTGGAAAATTTGTGTCAAAGCCAGCAAAGATAACTTTAGATCATTTGGGTAGTGTTACACTTTTGGAGGGCTGCTGGAAAAGCTAGGAGTACATAGTGAAAGAGAACTACAGTGTTCACCTTAAAAATGAGATGTTGACTATGTAGGCAGAAACGGAGGCCAGAGAGCGAAAAGGAGAATAGCAAGAGTTGTGTATAAATAAAACTTACTTATTTCTAACAGCTAATTTAAATGTTAAAAAGTGGCCTCAGACACTTTTATTCTTATTTACAGAAAAAATGCGTGTGTCATATTGCATCATATCATATCATATCCTATCAGGTGTCTAGTTTTGCCTGGATGCTCATTTACAAAGCAGTTAAACTGTGTTGGAAAACAGTCTCTGTATTCTGCAGAAAAAGAGGATATTTACCATATGCAATGTGATTATGGCCACTGTACACAGGTTCAGCATCACTGCATAACAGTTGAGTGCTAAAATTATGAGTCACTTATGCTAGGATATTCTTAATTGGAGGAACTTTTGCATATGCATACAATATGCTGTACACTTGGTCATTTTAGATTTGCGTTACATTCTTTTTTCTCTTTCATTCAGCCCTGGAGTTTTTATGGCTTGGTGGGTGTTTATGTTTGGGGAAGGGAGGATGTTGTTGTGGTCTGTCCATGAAAAAAAATGCCCAGCTAGGAAGCTAAAGAGACTATTAAAAAAAAAACCAAACAAAAAAACCCCCCAAAACCCCCAAGCAAATGTGTTCAGAAGACAAGAAAAGACACAGGACTATATGTAAGGTAATGTCTTTCCTTCTACTTCTCTTTTCATTCATGAACTGCTCCTTTCATTTTGTCGTCTTCTTTATTTTACCTATGATTTTCCTGTAAGGTCTGGTTTGTACAATACATACATTTCACTGTTGCAGCAAAGTATTTTAATATATTTTGACTTTATATTAAAATTAGAATACACTTAAAATTGAAAGGAGGGAAAATTCCTTTCCTGCATATTGTGTTTCCAATCTCTTCAGGTTACAAAACTGATGTAAGTGCAATTTGCACAGGTATTACTGAGACTCAGCTTTGGAATGCTGACAGGCTGCCATGCAGTATTATACCTGTTCTGCTTTTGAGGTGTATTTGAAATGATTGGCAGGAGAATTTAGCAGCAAGAAACTGTACGTCTGTATGTTGCATGATGGGATGTTCCTTTCCTGGTGCCACACTCCTGAGGAAAATGTTGCTCTTTCTCTTTAGGTGTTTTCAACAAAACGTACTCTGCACAGCTTTGGGTTATGGAGACAGTGTGTTTGGCTTCAGAAACTTGTCCTGGAGGTGAAGCCAAAAAACGCCACAAAACACCCAACCTACCATCCTAGGTATTACTGAACACAGAGGGACAATAACCAGTCAAACGAATTCAAGATATCCATTGGTTCCCCAGATAGGTATATCTTGAGAAAAGCTATTTATTTTCAAAACTTAGTTTTTAAATCTACTTTCTCTTACTGTCCCTAGCTTGGGTAATTCCCAAGCCTGAAATTCTGCTTGTCCGAGACTCCTCATTCACCCTCCTGTCTAGTGTTACCGTATCAGATCTGTTTAAGAATCAGTCACAGACTTCATCTTTTCAGTCATGCCTTCTACACACAAGTGTTCACTTGATTTTCTTATATCTTGCCTAACATCAGGTAATCCCAAGATAAACGCTGACACAAAGTATACTATCTTTTTGTTATAAGAATCTTATTATTATTTACTTACTCTGATTTATGACAATGGGAACTTTAGTATTTTTATGTGGATGTCTTTCCTTCCTTTTTTATTTTAATAAAATATATCTTTCTGTGTATGCACCTTCAGAAATTTAAACAAATTATTATCTTTTAATGTTTATTTTTGTCAAATTTTGATTAAATAAAATATAGCGTTCTGAAGGTATTCTTCACAATTTCTGCCTCAAATTCCCAGCATGTGCATTAATAGATTCATAGACTGAGAATAGGTCACATTGTCTATTCTTTTTTGTGTTCTGTAAGAACACACATGTTAGATCCTGACCAAAGAAAGGCTTTCCCTTTCCTTTACTGTACAGGTTCACTGTAATATGTCAGCATAGGTGCTGAAAATCAATTTATCATATTAAGTAGAGAAGTCAAAGAAATGTTTCTTTTGGCAAGGAAATGATCAAAGATGCTGTTTGTGCCTTGACACCAGTGGCCAATGACTTAAAAAATAAGTGATCAAAAATCTGATATTGCGCTATTTTCCTGTGGAACACAATTTTAGTGTGTTGGTTAATGTTGATTCCCTTCATGTTTTCCACAGTGATCTCATATTTGATTTAGCAATAATGACAAAGGGAAGGTACAAACCCCTGGATTTTGTTTATTTATGCTTCTATTTATGGTTCTATTTGTTGCTGAGGGATCGGAAGTAGGAGGAGATCAGGGGTGAGAATCTTCAGCCAGCTCATACTTGCCAAAAGAGCTGATAATTTCTGTTTGCAGGTAGGTTACCATAGGTCCCTTTCAAATAACTTTATTGCACTCAAGTGGTAATGACAGCCATCTTAATCTTTTATTTCTAATTCTTGAAATTTTGCAAATATCAGGCACTGAAAATAGTAGTTTGGGCTGAAGTGACTTCAACCTTTTGAAAGTAGTTTTTTTAGTCTTGAACAAATGATTTATCTTCAGGACTGTAGGTCTGGCTGCAATCTGAGTGTTACTAATCACAGTCAAAAATATGGAGATTGCTTCTAGGACTGACAGTAAGAATCATGGTAGAAAATTAAATCTAATCTCAGTCGGAACTGAGTTGCACGGTTTCATTCTCACTATAAACCATGGGCAAGGAGAACAGAGGAGGTAGAATGGTTTTTCTTCTAAACTCATCTAATCTAACACCCTTTTCAGTTAAAAAGAAAGTTCTTTTCACCAGCCATTGCCCCTTTATCAGAAACAAAAGGAAAAAAAAGAAAGAAAGAAAAAAAGAAAGAATGGGGTGATATATTTTCTTTATCTGTTAAGTTTGATATTTATTATGATTAAACTCATTAAATAAATGAAAGGCCTGTTCCTATTACTTATAAAATCACCAGAATTCATTCCAGATGGTGACAGTATGAAATAATTTTGGCTCCATGAGCTCTATCAGATTTCCTTTACTGTCTCTTTCTGGCTATATTTTCATGTAGCTGATTATAAATTAAGTTACACTAAAAATTTCTCCAGCAGTTTACCAGATGTTAAACATAAGTAGAATAACAAATACATCTGAAGTTCGTTTTTTTTTTTTTAAAAAAAGATTATTTCTAACCCTTCTTAAGTCAGGATCCTCAGAAACAGAATTTTTGAAAAGGAGTTTGCAACAGTTGCTATGCTCTACTACTGTTGTGGGGAATCCCAGGTGGATCTCACTGGCTCTATACTCCTAAATATGTCCAGATCTAAAGATTACAGTATTCTCTTTCTTTCTTGATTTTGCCCTATGACTTCTTTCTCTCTATATAAGCTATCGTTGCATTGATACAGTGCACAGATGCACATTTTGGCATTGCTGTCTGCTCTTTGTAAGTTTTTTTTTTTCTTTCATATAATTAAGTTCTTATGTAAAATATTATTTTATTTTTCATCAGCATTTTTCATTTGGCTTCCTTAGCTGCCAATATGAAACTACATGATTACAGGCAACGTAGAAGACAAGGTTCTTTGTAAGAAAAGAGCTTTAAATGAAAAAATGAGGAAAATATTTACAGAAACAATGGAAATGTTGTGAAGATGCAAGAGGTTTGTTTGTAATGCCAGACCATACTTCTCCTTTAATAGTCTTAATACTTTTATATGAGTTGAAGGCTCAAAATCAAGGGTGAAAAACTAACAAAATTACTAGTGGTCATGTTTTCAGAGTAAAATCTTATATTTATTTATTTAACAGTAATTTTGGCACATTTATTCTGATATGTCCATGTATGATTTTACTGTACTCAACAAGAAGAAATGAAATGACCCAGAGGACGTATCTGAGATATGATTGCTGATGTCCACCTTGGAAATCCTTAAGTGGAATTAATTTTAACAGTATTTCAAAATTTTGAAGAATGTGATCATCTGTAATTGTTAGTCACTTTTGAATACAAACCTAAGGATGCAGAGAAAAGGAGAATAATATCTTGACATAAAAGATTAACTTTAACGTCTCTTTTATCCTTTCATATGAGGGGGGAAAAAAAAAGATGTTATGTTCTTGCAGTAGTCCAAACAGAACAACAGCAAAGCAGAATTTGGAATCTTATAAGAGCTTGCTATGTTGTTGTTATCATTAATTTTCAACATCTGCTTTCCATAATTTCTTGCTTTTTTCCATAGTTTCCTATTTTCCCAAAGTTTCTGTAAAACTCCTTTTTTTCCCTCACAAATTCTCTTTTCATCAGAGTCATTAATAACACAAAATGAAGGTTGTCATTCTCAAGATAGATAGATGTGAACATAATCTTAATAGCTACTTGTATACTTCATTTCATACATATGAATACATATTGCTGGAACAGAAAACTCCATTTATTTAGCACAAATTATGTATATATTTATTTTGGATTGAAAACGGCTGTATTTCTGTTGTTAGTGACTGCCATTGCAGCAGTGTAAGGTGTGAGCAGGTATGTTTTGTTTCTGTAACTGCACATGGAGTAAATTCACTGTTTTCGACATAATTACCGCACTGACAGGCACAGTTACCATCCTGATCTCACCTGACAACTAAAATGGTTCCTGTCGCCATCAGCAAAATTAAAGCTCACACAGGAACACACAAATAAAAAGAAATCCCATAAAATCCCTTCTCTGAACATGCCTGGGCCACGAAACAAGCTTCTGAGATATCGACTCTTGTCTGAGAGGTGTTTCCTTCAAGGTCAGAATCCAGGCATGTTAACAGCGTTTGGAAATCATGCCTGTTACCGTCTGTTTTATATGCTCTTTGTGAAGACAATAAAGGGCTCTCAAGCTGTTCATCCAGTATTCTGTGAAAGTGCACAAAATTGAAAAACTGAGAACACGAGCCTTGATATAAATTTGAAGTGAAAAATATATCAGACAACTACTTTCTTCATGAAACCAGTTGAGGAAATATTTGTTCGATTCTATTGAAATATGCCCTCTAGCAACTGAAAATCTCACAAAAAAATTGCTAGAATATAAAGATTCAGCACAAAGAGCGGGTGTATTGAGACTCTAGCATCTGAAATCTTCACAAAACAATACAGACTGTCAATTAATTCCTCATAATACACAGAATGTATGTGGACATTTTGAAGAAGAACCAAAATGTCTGGATATTGGTATGCAGAGATAGGTGTTAAAATATGGTAAAGATATTTTCACTACATTGGTCTGAGAAGGGCATAAGAAAGGCATTGAAGAGATAAAACACCTGAAACCTAGCTTCAAGGAAAAATCATTGCAAAAATAATAGCAGCCATGTACTAACAGCCTCCATCTGTCCCATCTCATAAAGGACTCGGGCTAAGAGCTTAGGTATTTGAAATGTTTACCATTTGAGTATTTGGTGCCGAAGTTGAATTCTGTGCTAGACATCCTGGCTCCACACAGAGAAAAGTTCAGAGTGACACCTACAACAGCTATCAGAGGAGAATGTTCAACTTTTCTGGAAATGGAGAAGGATGACTGGTCATTGCCCAAAGGTTCAACTTTCTAGTTTATTTTGCCTTCTTGAGCTAAAAGAGTTCAGATTCAGATCTTTAACTTTTTTTTTCCTAAAAAACAGAAGGAAGTAAGAGTTTCACTTTCCTTCCTTCCCTAGCGAAGTTCTTCCATGGGGAAAAAAGTAACTAAACATTGGATCTGATTGGTGAAGTCACCCACTGTAACTGAATGAGGCTGTAAGTCCCAGATAAGGTATGCAGATATACGACAAACCTGTGTTATACTGAGTGCATTAATGTAGCTTACTGCCTGTTTTTTATTCCTTTTCTGGCACAAGGGGAATAAGGACCTAACTTCTAAGCACTCAGGTTTGTCACTGCCTCTCCATACTTCCTTCTCAAGAGAGTCTTCATTTACCAGTCCAAGATTGTTCTTTACCTTTGCTCTTTCTTAACCTTTTCCTTACGGTGACATGTTAGGGATCAAAGGCAGTATCTCAGAGCACATAACTGCAGAGATTTCTTCAACTAAAGACAGTATCTGTATGACACATTGGTAACAAGACCGTATCACAGCTCTCTTTGCACAAAGTGCATGCAGGAGAAGGGTGGGTAATTCATTATATTCAGGATAGAATGAATACAGAAAGACAGATGTCTGGTAATTTGCTTTGCTAATCCATTAAAGGAAAATGTCAGTGCTGGTTACCCTGAGGAATGGACCCAACACTTTGAGATTTTTAATTAGAATTTAAAAAAAATAAAAAATCAAAACAGTGGAGTTACGATAATGCTTTGAAATTTGAGCGTTTTATAGTCATGTGATTATGTTAGATATGCTACGGCAGGAGAATGTGCTACTGCTTCAGTATACAATTTAGCCAGCAATCATTTTAATAGCCTTCGGCTTTTCTCATAGTTATTAATCTGTATGATAATATCTTCATTATTGGATTATGATAACCGAAGTAATGCAAGGAAATTCTTTGTTCTAGCTTAAGTCTGGGTGGGGTTTTTTGTGGATCTCAGATTTTTTTATTATGAATAAATGTATTGGTGAAGAATGATGTCTACGGAAAGCAGAGGGGTGAACATGCTACTGATGTTCATTTCTGAATCACTTTGAAACAGAATACAAGTTATATCCAAGCAGACTGAGCAAGCAAAAATATTGAATGAAGCTCAGTGATGATGGAATAAAAGTAGTTCAAAAAACTAAATAATACATTCTCTCTCATAGCTGACCACAGCCTTTTTTCTAGCAAAAGCCATGTACATACTGGGCATCTCCCCACACAGCTTTTACAGTATCTACCTGAAAAGAGAGGAGCTAGAGGAGGTTTTGGCTTAAATGATAGCTTAGAGTCAAGGTTGCATCTTCAAAGGGCAATTCAGGTATAAGGCTGAATCACCTTATTAACTCCCTTCCACTGATTTTTAGGTTTTCAATGTAGATGCCACAGTAGACACATAATACTGGGTACGAAGATTTAAACTAAGAACACACGAATACATACATACATAAAATAACTGCTCAGCATTTGGTTTTTGGTGTTACTCAAGTTGATTGACTTTGAGTGTGTCTGTATCAGTGTTTTTCTTCAGATCAGGGTTGCATTTTTGAAGTGGATCTCCCAAATGTCCTGACTTACCCTGCTTTGGCTCACATTGAGAAGCAATCTTGGAGTGTGAGCGTTAGGTTCCTTTTTTATGGAACAGATTTGGAAGATACCCTCCAAGAATGCATCTAGTGCACTTCAAGCACTGGTAGGTGGTCAGTCCATTGGTCCAGGGTGGAGCAAATCCAAAACACAACAAATGTAGATGTTAGGACCTTGGTAGAAATTCTAGAGATCCACTGCTGCAAATCTATATCATGACAGCTGGCAAAGCAGACTATGTAATCTAAATCACCTCTAAACACCTGCTCCGGTCATTGTGAAGCATTACCTTCAGCTTTTTTTCAATTTTTTATTTCAGTGTGGCTTGCCTTTTAGTGTAGGGATGTCTTAACTGTAGATAAGGCAGTGCAAATTTACATTGCAAAGTCTGGGCTGATACTTTGTTGTCTCTCTTTGTATCTTACGCGGTAAATGGAAAAATAAGATTATATTTTGATAAAATAACTATAATATTTTTGATCATGTTAAGACCGTGTTCCTACGCAAATGATCTCAAGCCTGAATGGGTATGACTTTCTTCATTATTTTTCTTATAATCATGTATCTCTTTCCAGGATACAAAGCAGGAGAAGGTCCCCTATAAGCTGTTTTATATGCTGTCTTTGCATCTTCACTGGCTGTCTAAACCAAGACAGACTTAGTAGTGTGCACCGTTCAGGAGTTAGTGAGAAGGTAAGGGATAATAACTTCTTGATCATGCGACAAAAGGAGAACAAATGGAAAAACCTGGGAAAACCCTTCTCCAACAACATTATTTGCTTCACTGGAATGGTGGCAAAACTGAGGACAAAAGCTATGGGGTTTTAAAATATCCCAAATATTTTTTTTCTAAGAATATACTCAATATACCTCCTTTTCTCTAACATTTAGAATGTAGGTCATGGAAAGTACAAGGCAAAATCCTCTGCTGTTGCAAATTTATATTGTGCTTTAGAAATCAGTGGAATTGCATATATTTATTTTCTTAAAATTCTATGCACATATAAATTTGATGCCATTTTGATTTTAGAAAACTAACAAGAGTATTTTTTCCCAATGTTACAATTTAATTTCTAAAATATACTGTTGTGTTTGTAATATTACAGGAACCTGTGGAGAGAAACACTAAAAACAGTAATACTATAGTCCCATGAAGTACTTCCATCCATTACTTTTGCTACAAAGCTGCCAGGTTTTTACATAATTATTTTGTCAATCCAGAAACAGATTTTCCTTCCCAAGTGCAATACAATGAGTACCCATGATTCATGTTTCACTCTGCAAAGGAAAGCAAAGGGGAGAGATAAATTGCATCCATTTGTAGGCTGAACTGTAGCTGATTTTGAGGTTTGTAGAAAACTTATTTTACAGCCAATGGTGTGTAGTTTCAGGCTGGCAGATTCTAGAAAATGCCTATTACTTCATGTGTTCATTTTGAAAAGTTAGAATAACATTTAGAGCAATTACATGAACTTAGAGCTCTTGAAGTATTAATACTACTTGTTAAGGCTAAATATACTTCAGACGGTGTTTGCAGGTCAGTCCTTCAGTTTTGGCCTTCTATGTAATTCCTCTCATTAGGCTACCTCTGAGGTGTGGTCATGTAAATCTGAGGCATGATTGTGTGATGTGGAAGTGTCATCCAATATTTAGATGGGTCCATGTTTTATTCACTGTAAATCGTTGTTATTGCATTGAGGGCCAAATTTTAATCTTCAAAGATGAAAGGATACTGAAAGGTTCTGGGTAAACTAGTTCTTCCTTAAAAATACCTTTAAGGACTGACTTTGGAAAATAGTTAGCTTATAAAGTATTGCTTAACATAAAAACCCTTTTAATTATAATGAATAGATAAGCAACGTTATATAAAATGTTGTCAAAGAAGGAAAGGTAGACACCTCAAGTTTTACACATGACCGTTACTTAGCAGTCGAAGAGAAAAAAGTAATTAAATGAACAAACTTGTCTAAACAGAACTGCAGTAGACATGTAGTTAAAATATAATTGCACATTTTCAGTACAACATTTGCAGAATGTGCCATTATGCTTTTAATGACCACAGGTGAGTAGGTGTTCTGTTTCCTGTCTCATAAAAAAACCCCAAAACTAATGTCAGAACAACAACAATTTCTGACCTTCATGCACAGTCTTGGGATTATTTTTATGATGTTTAAAATATGTAATGTACTCCTATTATTATTAGATCTGTGTTACTTCAGAATGCCACCTGCTGTCTTCCTGCCACTTTTGATACCTCTTCAGTATCTATACAAGTTTTTATACTGATCCAGTCTAGCCTCGTGTAGTTTAGCAAGTACAAAAATAGTGCTTGGGGTGCAATAGCTACAGGCAAATTTACTAGAAGAAAAACTGCTTGGAAGGATTTCTCCAGTTTGTTTCACTTTTCTACATCAAGAGAGTTATAAGTGGGAATCTATCTCTGAAAATATGTTCACAGCTAAGAAAGCTGGAGCTGGTCACCTTTTAAACACATATTTGGAAGAGAATTGTTGGAATTATATTCATACTGTAAGAGCTACTTATGCACCCTGTCATTTATGGTACAGGGTCAGAAGTGTTTGTCTTAAAACATGTGAAATAGAAGGTTCGAAAGAAAAAAATGAGTTCTGCCATGGGCTGGCTACTACCAGCAGTAGAAACTATAATATTATGTCTTTTCCTAGTTATTATTTTGGACTTTACCATGGAACACCTTAGCAGATACGAAGTGTGTCTGGAATGTGTCTGATTGCCTTTCTGTCTGTCCAATTTTTGCCCCACCTTTAAAGATAAGTTTAAGAGCTAAACTATCCCTTAAGACCAATACTGTTTTAGTCTGAGGTGTGATTGTACTATATTGTATAATAGAACAAAATGATTTGGTTACAATTATAACCAGAGTGTTGAGTGAAAATTTCATTCACCTAAAGATACACACTATTGTTTTTATAACTGACAATACAGAAATGTTCCATTTCAGTAAGGAAAAACTTTGATTTTTAATCTTTTCACCTCTATTTTTGTTATACATTAATTTAATATATTATTACACTTTTTATTATTTAATTCAAAATAAGATAACATTATTGACAACTCATACTGAAAGTTAATTTTATATTTGTGTCATAGGAGGTATAACATCATAACGTATATTTTGAGTTCAATATCCTGTTATGGAAAGAAGAAAAGCACTATAATCTATTTTATTTGGAATATAATAATTTTATAAGCTTTTTTCCATGTTTTGTCTTTTAAAGCTTACATTCATTCCCTAAAAGAAGAAAGAAGTAGAATTTTCCACAGAAAGAAATAAATTTGATTTTCTGATTGTTTCTACTTCATACCCTAAACTTCCAGTTTTCGTCCTTTGCTCTAAAACTACAAAATGATCTGTTACTGGTACATATGAAATGATAACTTTGTACTAGCTTCAAGTCAGCCATTTTTTTTGAAGGTACTATAGTGAATAAACAGGGGTAAACTGCAACTACACCCTTTACCACCATTCCTTATTCCTATTTTCATCACTCCCTGTCTGAGAATGAAATTATCAGATACTTTGCAGCTGTAGAAAACTAGAGACAGAACAGGTAATCCTGTTTTGCCTTGAGTCCCAAACTGCAACTTTGTTTTGCTGAGTTTCTAACATGTCATTTAGAAAAGGGGCCTGCATCATTAAGAAAACTAGAGAATTATGTGACAAAATGAAATTTAACACCTATTCATGTATTCCTTGCTGTTGTTTTTTATGTTTGAATACTTTTTTTTTTTTTTTTTTTTTTCAGCAGCAATCTGTGAGGTCATTTTGTTTGTTGACAGCTGAAAGCTTTATTCTAAATCATGACCCTAGGTTATTACTTTACATAATTGGTTTCATGATTCTCTGATGTTATACTGGAAATTTAAAATATTAATCCTTAAATAAAAAATAAAAAGAAAAGAAAATCAAGTGGCAAAAGGCCAATAAAATTGAATCATATAGTTACAGTAAAAATGAGGATGAAATTAATTTTTGTTAAGATTCATACTTTTTTGTTTCTTTAGAGAATTTGAGAAATCAATTCAAATAAATTTTCTGCTCTTTATTGAAATTTGTTGTCACAGCCATAGAGGAGGGTAGAAGTCAGTATTATTTTTTGAATCTAAACATATAATAATTAGGGAAACATGATCCTATTTTGAAATGTTGGAATCACCCAAACATCTAAAATAGCCACAGGACTGGGAAGAAGTCTGTTGTAATATTTCAGTTCTTCCATGCAATCTGAGCTCTTACAGTCTTCCTCGTTTTACACCATCTCTTGTGTATATTCTCCTTCGTTCTTCATACGGTTATCTTCTCAAAGTCATACAAAAGACAAGTATAATTATATTTATTTACACTCTTCAAGCAGATAAGTATAATTATATTTATTTTAATGTGGTTCAGCTGCACAGGTACTCATGTTTTCACAAGGAATTACTGCTCTGAATAGGTCTCCAAGTTTTTCTTTGTTCAGTTATTCATACTGTTCTTTCCTTTTGTTCCTGCCCTCCCTCCAATGGCCAAGAATATAAAAAGCTTCTATTTGCTTGAAATGCTATTTCTTTATTTAAATCCTGCTGTTTAAATTTGTTTGTAGCTCCTTCCTGTTGGCGCATTTTGCTTTTCTCTAGCTATGCTTTCCCTTTTCAGTTAAATTATTTTTCTGTGTTTTAATTATTAGTTCTAGTTCTTTAGCCAATATCAATTTTCATTACAAAGCTTTAACTTCTTTGATGCTTTCCATCATCATCTTTTTTGTCACTTATTTCCTAGGTAAGAAGGTGACCAATAAATCCTAACCTTTACAGTAAGTATTTGAGGGCAGGTTGAGGCATATTTTTGATCAAATATTTTAATATAATTTGCATCTTAGCAAGGACCGTTTCAGCTTCTTTCTATTTCTGTTCATCTTTGTACACTTTATCACCATTTAACAACATTCAAATACTAGTTTTATTAATATTCTTTCATTCACAAGGCAGATGTTTGATAGATGATTAAGGGACCTGGGATTTCAGGTTTTCCCACAGAGTGAATATTGTAACATACATTATACTTCTATTTCTGTTCTTGCTGTATTTTTCATGGAGGGTGAAAAAGGAATTCTGTTAATCTTTTCAATAATCTGTCTATAAACTCGTTTTACTTCTCTACCACTGAAAAAAAAATTTGTTATTCCTTTACCTCACAGTTGTAAAATAATTAAGATGCACCTCAGAAGAACAAAGCAAGCCAGATGAAAAAGCCATGTGTGCAAAAAATCACTATGGATTTGAACTGACATTTTAGAAAAGATTAGTGTATTTCCCTGTTATCTTTTGTTTTTGTAAAATTCTATACCTGTGTGTTGATTCTTTAGGATGCCCTGTGGGTAGAGTCTGATGAGATGAAACGTGTCATCCAGCTGTCTCCATCCAAGACTGATCCATGGAACTCCAATTTACTGTCAACTTTTAACTTTTCAGTACTATTTTGCTGTCTGAAGGTTTCTTAAAGGTTTAGCCAATGCAAACTACACCTTAAATCTGCTATTGTAGCAGTACTGGATAACTTTTTGTTGCTGAAGATGAATGGCCCACATACATTTGTATCTTGGATATTCTTAATGTATCCTGAATATTCCCCTCCTGTTTCTTCTAAACAAATTGAAGCATTAGAAGTAGTTTCTGAAAATGTGGGATTACTCAATGCTTTTATTTCACAGGTGTTACCTTTCTCATCTGCTTTCTAGAGCATATGCTGCTTCAACCTTTTACTTTGACCAGCTGTGGCTCTACCTAAACCTATGTTCCACCCTTATGACTCCTAGGTTGATATGTACTTTCCCGCGCACTAAGCAAAGGAAGCTCAATTAGAATAACACATCTCCCATCTTTTTCTTTTCTGAGTTAGTAAAAATACTACCTCTGCAGAAGAAATTTTTTGTACTCCTATGTGACCTGTGATAAGGTCACTCTTTACAGTATTGGTTTATTGAGTATCGAACGACGTTAGAAGACATGCTGGTTTGTAACATATAGCTGAATTTCCTTCACTGTGCTCCTTTATTTCTAATTACTGTCTGCTGGGAAAAAATAAATTTATGTAACACAGTAAATACAAAATATGAAACACAATGTTTTAAATAGCATGCGATTGTATCTAAGCCACAAGTACTAGTCATGTTTTAATTAACCAATGCTTGACATTAAAAATTCTGAGTGTACATACATCAATTTGTACTACCCTTCTAATGACTGCATTTAAAGGCTTGTAGTTTTCATTACTACCTGTCAGAAAAAGGAGAATGTGAAGAATTTGCTGTCCCTAAGTTTCTTGGAACAAAGTTTTTTCACTTACAGTGGCAACAAAAGTGAAAAATAGTATGATTACTGATTTAAAATTGAGTGGAAATCTGTGGAGAAGTTGAACAACACACTTTCTCCCTTATTTTGATCTCTGTATTTGTTGACTCAGAATGCATCTTTCAGGTCCTGTGATTATATCACCAGGGAAGTATTTTTCTCTTCTTCAAAAATACAGATAGATTAATTGATTTCACTAGACATGCTTAAATGTTCTTGTATCATAACCTTATATAAATATCTGTACCAGTTCCACCAGTTTTGCTATAACAAACACAAAATAGCAGTCATCATCATCACCACAATTTTTCAAACCTATTGTGTCATTTTACTGTATCAATATTTTACTGCTTTTATTCACAAATCATGTCAGTTGCCCTAATTTCTTTTCATTTCACACCAAATGTTTTCACACTGAATTCAACCTTTAATCTGAGGAAAACTGCAACAACAAAATACTCAATAAAGCCACCACCTTTCAGCTTTCCAGTCCTACCTTAAAAAGTTCTAATAATATGATATCAGTTAGGCAGGTCATGTGTATTTCTTGATGGTTCTCCCTCTCATCTCTCACCAAATCTATACTATTTACTAAAAAAAAATTACTATTGCAGTGACTGCAAATGTTCACACATTCAGGTCCAAGCAAAGAAGCATTTTCAGGAAACAACAACAACAAAAAAAGATGTAGAAGAAGAAAAAAGGAAAGAATGATTCCTAATGCTGCCTTCCAATCATACTTATTTTTTTCTAAAGTAGTAATTTTATTTTGAAATTAATCTAAATTAAAATGAATAATTTAAAAAATGGAAAGAAATATTTCTTGTTTTGTTTCATTTAAATATTTTGGGTGGAACAAAGTGTTGGGTGGTTTTAGTCAAATTGTTGTCAGTTTAGAACAGAGACTTGATCATTCAATAAAATTCATTGTTTGGATAGCTCTTGCCCAAAGCTGACTGATTAGGTAGTGATCACATAGTTATCCTGTGGTTAAACATTCTATTGTTTTTGTTGGTTTTGTTCACAATCTTATCTACCCTGTCCAGGTTCTTCCATTTACTTATTTGTTCTACCCAGCTATTCTAGCCTTATATTCTTTGGAGGAAAGTCTTATTCTCTTTATATCTGTACTGTGTATAAAATGACAGACATATAACCTAACAGACTCTAATATATTGTATACGTCAATAATAGTTCTGTCTTCTTTGTCACAGTTCTTATTATTTATTATACCAAGTTAGTCATTCTTCTGCTATAACCCACTGAAAGGATCAAGAGTATTCTTAGTAGTGCAAATAACTTTCTTCAGCAGTGTTTTAAAACTGTGAATTACCCTTTTTAAGGAAAATCTCTGATTTTATTGCCAGCCTCCCAAGATTTCACGGCTCATACCTGCAGCACTAAACTCATAGAAAGAGAACTCGGTAGACTGTGACAGAGACCTATATTTTTTCAGAGCATTTGAACAGGGATTTAATTTTAGCACAATTAAAAAGAAGTGCTAGCTATAATGATGATGATTAATCCTGTCTTTGGGCCACCACGGCATCACACAGAGTCTGGAGGAGATTTGGACTAATGCAGTGTGGATGAGACTGATGTACGTGAGATTTTCTCTGAGGAAAGAGGGAGTGAACCAATCTGTACCAACTGCTTGAGGAACAAGAGCTGCTACTTAGACAAATATCTGAGTTGGGCTGGAGGTGCTAAGTACAAAAATTAAAGTTAGCTAAGTTACCTGCAGGCAACCAAATTATGACCCTTCTTACTCTCCCCAGAGACTTCCACTCAATTATTATTAAACTATAGAGATGTGCAAGGTTCTTAGTGAAGTTATTTCCTGAGTTTTCTCTGTTCCTCCATTTATATTCATATACATGTGAGGGAGAGGCAGAATGAAAACCTACAGATATTCCCAAACTGGTAAACCTCCAGTCAGATCTCACACTTTTTCAGGCACCCACGTCAATCATCTGCAAAATAAATCTACAGAGAACCAAACTTCATTAGTTCTGCTGCTCAAAGAGCTACTTATTTTTCTCCTGAATTTCTAATTTCATATTCTCTCTAGAACACTATTCTCTGAAGGTGGAATGGAGCAGGTACTGTGGTTTAGATGGAATTCTGAGCCGTAAATCTGGCCTTTCCAATACTTATTTGTATTTCTTGTTTTGGAAAGTATCAAAAGATATAATTCTTGAAGACACATGTTGAATCTGGCATCACCTCTGTAAAACTACATGCCTTTAAGTTTTTTATATGTGTGTGTATATATATCTATGTATATTCATTTCAGGAAAAGGTAGTATCTCTGTATTGAAAAATATTTTTTGCTACATATGATATTGCATATTTTATCTATGATTATCTACATCTAGTACTTTTGTTTTTATTATAGTTGCCTCTATATTTTCTTCCAGTTTTTAATAAACAATGCACTAAAATTAATTAAGCACACATTAATAAGTTAACTAAAATTTTTCTATAGATCTTTGAGCCAGAAGTGTATTGGCAGCTGTAGCACATAGGTTGAAAGCTATCAGCTGTAATGTTATTCTGGTACTATAGTAACAGATTGCAGAGAAAGGCAGTAGTTCTAGGAACACTGCCATGTCTCTTCCTCATTACGTAGTGTGGATTTAACTGGAAACATTATATGCTGTATCAACTTGGCTATCTATTTCATGTCATGTGAATGTTACCTAAGTCAAATTTACAAACTTGAGCAGTATTAGAATGCCTTAGTTATACACACATGTACCTAGGGAGATAATTTTTAGCAAGAAAGAATAAACAAATTCACAGAGTATTTTGTGATGAGTGAGCCAATTGCTGATTACAAGGAAAACACCAAATAATAATCTGATTAGAGCTTGGTATTTAATGTGAGGCTCAGCTGTCCTAACACAAGTGACACTGACATGCAGCTGGAATGATAATTGGAGTAAGTTCACATGCACTAATTCCCCTTCTAATAATACCATAAAGAGACTGTAACATCAATATCACTATATTCTACTTGTGATAATGGCATAAGACACTCGACAGGCCAAAAAGATCACTGAGTCATGACCTCAGTCAGCCGGTATAAAACTTTTTGGTATGAAATTTAAAAATGTGGTCCATGTGAATAATTTTTAATGAAGATTGAATTTGGAAGTATCTGGAAGTAACATTATTTAAAAAAATAATTGTTGTTCTCTGTGTTTCAAAAACAAAAAATTGGCAATGCTCTCTCTTCTTTCAGTTACAGACATAAAATTAGGGTAAATTAAATCTCACTTTTTTAATAGCTCTTGATGCAAGACTGATCTCTGAAGCAATTTATGACATTCATTTTTAAGAAAACTTCTGCATTGCCTGTTTCCATTCTGTATGTGTTACCACTGTTATTATTCTAGTAAAATATTATAATTTTTCCTGTGTAATACTGTAAAAGTAATCATTCTTATAATATTTAGCTGATATCAAAATGGCAGAACCATACAAATTTTTGGATCTTTATCACTGAGGTGTCACTTATCACTTTACGTCAAAAATCAAAATAATATAGAGAGAAATGATAGGGTTTACCCTGTTTTTTAACATAAAACGGTAGCATTAAAGTGTAACCAGTCATTGAATTTCAGATCTAATTTAATTATACAAAGAAAGTTTTAAATTTAGTGAAGTATTCATCATACCAGAAACAGAATAATGGCATATAAAGTGAAATTACCTAGCATAGGGTCAATTAAAATTTTGCTTCAAATATTCTGGGTTGTTATATTATTTCTCATTCATTAAATATCATTAAGACCTCCATCCTGCAAACTGTAAAAATTCTATGCACTGCAAAGAGTAACTTTAGAGCTTCATTGGCCTCGAAAGTCCTCTGGTGCCTGAAGTTCTGTTTCTAGGCATAAGCAAAAGTTCTTTAGTTTAAGTCACGCAGAACAATTCAGTGCCTGCAACACAATAGAAGCCGTCCTTAAACCAAAACAATAGGTGTCCTGTACCTATTGCTCATGTCATATATAATCTAGTAGTTTCTTGATCACATTCATGTCAATCAACTATCAGGATTTTATCTACTTTTCCTTATAGACAATAGAAGCTTATATCCATTGGAATTAATGAGTCTACGGGCAAAAGCCCATGTGACTATGTAGGTCATACATATAAAAACGTATGCCTATGGTAGTCACAAAAGAGCTTTGCATTGATTGTACACACATTCAAGTGTATATCTAAGTGCCTATATAAATGTAAAATATTACATAATTTATTAAAAACAAAACATAAATTTCAAAAAATCTAGTCTGATGTATATCTGTTTGGGCGTCTAATTTATTCTTATTTACCCTATGTGTCAGAGACTTATTTTTTTTTCTGTTGATGTTGTCTTATTCTTACAGCATTGAATAATGTCAACATCTGGGATTTTATTTTTTATTTTTTATCACTTCACGCTGTAAAATATTGGAAAGAAAGTCCTTGGAGTTAAGCGTAGTTCATTTCTCAATATAATTACTTATAAACAAATTAAAAAATTAAACAAGTATTATTAACAAATTTGCACATACATAGTGGTTTAAAGAGAGTTAATGTAAAATAAAAATAAACTGAATGAATGTATGGCTAACAAAATTCTAAAAAAATGAATAATAATGTAACAATTGATGTATTTGAGGAAATATTTTGAAATTATTCCTTTGACATTAACAACAGGACATAAGTAGGTCTTGCTTACCAATTTTGCACACAGAGAAAAGAATTTTTTCTGTGAAGAATACTAATTGAGCTTTGAAATTTTCCCACATAGTACTTTTCTTGTCTTAATGACAGATATTTGAGAGGCTCTTGTCATTTAATTAAAATTAAAACTTTGTTTTAAAAATAATTACATTAACAACAACAAAACGAAATGAAACTTTTTTCAACAGATTTGAGTGAATTACAGAAGGCCCTGCATGAATATTCTTATATTAATGAATTTAACTTGCATGAGCTGTATTTTATCACCTTATTTTAATTTCTAAAAAATATTTACATTAAAAATGGAGAAGTAACAAGTTATTTTGGTCACTAGACTGTAGATACAGAGAATAAATTTTATTTCAAAATGACTGCAAATCACCTGATAAGGTTTTTATTTGGTTTTGTATATGATTTTTCTTGTTCTTTTATCTTTGGTTAGACTCAGAGTTGTCATTACAGTTAATTTACACTTTAATTGCAGATGTAAACCCAAGAAGAAAATTACATGATGAGAATGAAATGAGTATTATAAGTTGCAAAGTTTTATACATCAATTATATTTGCTTTGACCCAGCTCAGATTAAATTTGGTGAAGGAGACTGTATGGCAATATTTGCCATTACTTATTTTCTAATTGCTATGGAGTTCCATTAAATAACACTGTGGTATCCTCTTCAAATGCAGCATCTCTGCATGAGCAAGCAATTACATGTAAAGTGGATAATATGCAATTACTAAATATTCTGGACTGGCTGTTTTTCTTTATTTATTTATTTTTATAAAGAAAGACACTCAGGAAAAAAGATTTTATATTAATTTTTATAAGATAGGTTGATCTTAGATTTCTGCTCTCTAGTCCTTAACAAAATTTGTTGGAATTTTCATGTTGATTCAGGAAGGATTAATAATTATGGTCTGTCATTCATTTTCCTTGTGTTTTGCTGCTCCCTGTCATGAAATCACGAAGATGTGTAAAGTGAGTGTGTCACTTGGCCTCATGGAATTGAACTTTGTCTCTGAGGTGAAACACCTGATTTTACCTAGCAATTCTCAATTTTTTTAATTCAAAAATTTAAAGTTTTTTTAAAATTTCTTTTTCTTTTCCTGTGCATTGGTGACTCCGCTGACAGTCAAGGAAAATCAAGCAGAAAAATTACTGTTTTTCTTCATTTCATTGTATTATACTGTAATATGCTTTTCAGGTTACATTTTTCTTAGCAATAGGAGGTAGTGTTTACAAAAGTATAAATGATTTCTTTACGTTCAGGAAAAGAACACATAACATTAAAGAATCCTGTAATTCAGACTCTCTTTCCCTGACTCACTGAGAGCTGATTTCCTAAAACTAAGAAGGAGCCCAACCACAGAATCACAGAATCACAGGGGCTGGAAGGGACCTCTGGAGATCATCTAGCCCAACCCCCCTGCCAGAGCAGGGTCACCTACAGCAGGCTGTGCAGGGTGGCGTCCAGGCAGGTTTTGAATGTCTCCAGAGTCAGAGACTCCACCACCTCTCTGGGCAGCCTCTTCCAGTGCTCTGCCACCCTCAAAGTCAAGAAGTTCCTTCTCACGTTTAGATGGAACTTCCTATGGTCAAGTTTGTGCCCATTACCTCTTGTCCTATCACTGGGCACCATTGGTGCCCAGACTGATGCCATCCTCCCGGCACCCTCCCTTTAAGTATTTATAAGCATTGATGAGATCCCCTCTGAGACTTCTCTTCTCCAAACTCAAAAGACCCAAGTCCCTCAGCCTTTCCTCATAAGAAAGATGTTCCTGTCCCCTAATCACCTTTGTAGCCCTCTGCTGTACCCTCTCCAGCACTTCCCTGTCCTTCTTGAACTGGGGAGCCCAGAACTGGACACAGTACTCCAGGTGAGGCCTCACCAGGGCACAGTAGAGGTGGAGGATAACCTCCCTCAACCTGCTTGCCACACACCTCTTGATGCACCCCAGGATGCCATTGGCCTTCTTGGCCACAAGGGCACATTGCTGGCTCATGGTCATCCTGCTGTCTACCAGGACTCCTAGGTCCCTTTCCACCAAGCTGCTTTCCAGCAGGTCAGCCCCTAACCTGTACTGGTGCATGGGGTTATTGCTTCCCAGGTACAGTACCCTACACTTGCTTTTGTTGAACTTCATGAGGTTTCTCTCTGTCCAACTCTCCAGCCTGTCCATACTGCTCATACTGAATACAGAGATCTCTTTTGATTGCAGGTCTAGTGCTCTAAGTGTTAATGAATGTGTGTAAGTGTTTGTTAAGGGTAGGTAATTCCAAATCATGGGAAAACTTTGATCCACCTGGTAGTCTACTTTTCCCATTTTATTAAAGTTTTCTGGACTTCTGAATGTCCTACCATTGAATAGCAGTCACAACATGCCATAGAATGGTCTGGTTTATGTAGCAACAGTTTAAACTGAATTTAAGAGCTCAATTTCCTATTACATTTTGGCAATTTTAATTACAATACATCCTTTGCTTTTCTGCAGTATTTATTGTTAAAATGGTAGACACTCATTTCTCTGTAGTTTTGGGGTTTTTTTCAAACATTTGAAGATACCCTACCTTTCACCCTACCTAATCCTACGGTTGCCCTGCAAGGTTTATGTCTTAATTAGTTAAAAAACCTTTAAGCACATGCACCTGGGAGATGACATATTGATTTAGATACATCAGGAATATAGTGGATCTGAAATAATTTTCCATTTCTTGGCAGAACATCCTTCTCACTATAAGTTAAAGTAATTCTGAAATGGAATAACTCGGCTCTTGCTAGTGCTTTAGCAGATGTTTAATTATATAAAGGAAAAACTGAACATTATAAGGAAGAATTGATAGAACTATATTCCAGATACCATATAGTTTAGTTAAAAGCCAGCACATTGAAAAGGTGGAACAAGAACAGTGTTTCAGCTGTCGACAAAAGCATCCAAATCCCTTTACCATAGTTACAGTTGCTACTGCAACCCAGAAAGAATGGTATTTGTCCATTGCGTTGCCCAGAAGAATCACTCAGCGACTCTAAGGAGCAGTGAGATAGAAGAGGTGTACCTTAAAAGCCAGAATGATTCACTGCAGCTCTAGATAAAACATAGGTAGGAATTGGCAGAGTTGAATTCTCATCTTTCACATTTGCTTAGGGAAAATATATCTAAGGTGAATATCCCAGCTACAGAGGGGACTGAAGGTCGATATAACAATTTTTCTTTTCTAACAAATGTGTAACTTATTCTCTTCTCCCTTCCCTTCCCTTCCCTTCCCTTCCCTTCCCTTCCCTTCCCTTCCCTTCCCTTCCCTTCCCTTCCCTTCCCTTCCCTTCCCATTTTTATCTTAAGTAGAGAGGATTAAAAAGCTAAAATTATGGATTCATTCCAGCTAAGTGTAGGCACTTGGTTGAGGATCCTATGCTAAGATCCTAATCATTCAAGGTTTATCCTAAAGTTGCCTCCTGGGAGCAATTAAGACCTTAGTTGACTGAAATAACCAGCTGTAAAAGCCCTTCACTGTTCATATTATATCTGTAAAGCTTGTGGGATAAATCTGTACCAAATATTTAATTTGGGGTTTAATGGATCTGTCATGTTGAATGGAAGACTTTTTCCAAAGAAAAAAACTAAGCAAGCAGAAATATTTCAAACAAACCATTCTTGGTACTGTTAAAAAAATGAAAAATTTTCACTCAAATTACTTAAGAATTATATAGTCAGTTTATTATGTACAAGAACTCTTGTATTTATATTCCTCTTAAAAAGGTATTTATGTTGGGATGAGTTTCTGTTAAAATATTTACAGTAGGAATTGATTTGATCCCAAGTGTTTAAATAGTTGGTCAACTTTTACTACAACTTAAGCAATGAAGCAATGCAAAGTTTTCAGGTAAAAAAGTGGTACTGTGGCAAGAGCAAGCCCCTTGGCTTTCATTGAAATTGTAATTTCTTCTCACTTTTTAAAAGGGATTTTCAGTAAGACTTTTTAAAAAATGCTTTGTAAAACTACTAAAAATCTCCTGTGTTTCTGTTAGCATCTAGTATTTTCAGTTTCCTTCTTTTCAAGTCATTAATTTTCATCCACCTGGGTAACAGCAGAAGTCATAGCTGTGTGCTTCTTCAAAGAATAGACATGATCCATCATATTAATTTGTGGGGCCACTATTTATAAGAACTAATGGTATTGCTAATAAAGGAGCATAAGCCTGTGGTAAATTAAAAATAAAACAAACACAAATTTTCTTTGGCTCACCTGATATTGTTAATTTAAATGCCAGATACCACATATAAACTTAAAAGACTTGCAAGAACCATATAATTTCTTTTTTTGAAAAAGACTTCCATGTATCCTCTAATATCATTATCATCCATAAACGTGACCTTAGCACACCGATTTTTACTTCTAATACTACTATAATCTTGGAAGAAATCTCACACTTAATGCTTATACTTTCCATGATTTCAAAAAGCTGATGACCATTCAAACTACATTGGCTTATGAATTTCAAATTTGTGAGGCATTTCAGAAACACAGCAGTGCCTTGAAGACAAAGATATACTGCTTAAAAAAACACCATTTGTGTGCTGTCACAACAAACTGAAACAAATTGAAAATGTTTTCTTTCTAACAATGTACAAGCCTAGCCAAGGCTTGATTCAACACAACTCATTGAACAGTACCTTTAAACAGCTTGTCATATTTTTCAGCTCATAATTTTATATCTTGTATTGGGTTTCCAGAAAAATCTGTAAAATTTTATTTTCTGAATGATATTTCAGGTTGTGATTATCTGTTTTGATCATAGTAAATTCAGCCTTTTTTTTTTTTTCCCTAACTTGGATTGTTACAGAGTGTTCAAGTCAAATTAAGACATTTAGGATAAAATGTTCTGTCAACAGTGGTTTTACATTAATTTGGTTTGTGATCTCCAGCTGTCCTTCCCAACTGCCCATTTATGATATCTACTCTTCCCCCACCAACTCTCTCATGGTGCCCTTAGTTCTATACCATATTCAGGTTATTCCAATTTACAAAGACGTCTCCCTGAAATACCATGAGCTCATTCCCACGGTGTTTGCTCCTCCAGGTTCTCCCTGATACTCCTTAGGTCCACACATCACCATACTCTCAGCTTTTTCCATGTCTCTCACTACTAGGAAAAGGTCTCAAGTTGCACCAGGGGAGATTTAGATTGGATATTAGAAAAAATTTATTCACTGAGAGGATTGTCAGGCACTGGAACAGGCTGCCCAGGGAAGTGGCTGAGTCACCATCCCTGGAGGTATTTAAAAGACGTATAGATGTGGTGCTGAGAGACATAGATTAGTGGTGGAGTTAGCAGTGTTAGGTTGATGGTTGGACTCAATGGCCTTAAGGACCTTTTCCAACATAAATGATTCTATGATTCTATGATTTTACAGGTACTTTGCCTGCAACTCAAGATAAAGGCAGCAAATGCTGCAATTGTTTTGGAGCTATATGCAGTCTCTTTGGCTCTTTAACATGCTTATGCTTATTGGTCTTCTAGGTGCTGCCACCCAGTTGATGGTTGACCAGATGAACAGCTAATTCCACTCTGGAATGCTAGGGAATGCTCCCTTTCATTTATACGTATTCTTATAACTACTTACTTTCATAAAACTTTTGGGCTGGTTATACCTTTGAGAATTCTATCTTTCTGTCGAGTTTGATTGAAATTGGATAAGGTATTGGTGAGTTACCTTCAAGAACAGAGGAGTGCTAGAGAGGCAGAGATAAACATGAAGTAACATCAGGTGGTCTGGATATTCAGATAATGTTAGAAAGCCTTATTGTACATAGAACTTGGGTGTTATTTTATCTATGAGTAAAGCATAGTTCTTCAAAAGTGGATTTAACAAAATTGGTTTTTAACAAAAGACCCGTGTTACTAGCAGAAAATATCCCTTTAGTTCCCATGAGAGGCCACAGAAAATTCTAATTTACATAGACAGAAACCCTTCCCACCTACTACCACTGAAACAGCTGATATATATATTTTAAAACCTGATTTCAATGGAGTTTTGTAAGAGCACTTATTGTAGTCTAAAGGATCAATTTCACCAACCTCACTGACATTTTTTACTGGGATAAAATTTTTTAATAGTCTCTTGAAACGCCACTAGCATTTATTATTTTTACTATGCAGTTCAAGATTGAAGTTAATGCCATACTTTGACAAATTATTTTAAAAGTATTTTGTGTAACAGCTAACAGAAAAAACTTTATTGTATTTAAGTTTTGATGGAATGTTACTGTGCAGAAGAATAATACGGTCATTACTCTTGCATCTTATAAGAGAGGCAAGTTGTCTACAGAAGATAAGCTACAGTACCATTGAAAAAAAAAAAAGTAATTTTAATGACAGACTGCCCACCAAACATTAAACTGCAAAACCTAGACGTCATGGGAGTGACAGACCTCACTTCATAGATTTCTGTAGCATCTTGCAAACAGCTGCAGATCCAGTTATCTTGTACAACTGCTACCATCTGAAAATTTTCTAACATCACTGTTTATCACTATATTTTTCCAGAATATATATTAATATCTTGAACAGACTAGAACCTGGAGAAAGGTTCTGGCAAGCTTTCTGCTAACTTCTGTCCATGGTAGAAATAGCTCATGTTCTTCCACTGTTTGTTTTCTACCCTTTTATTTCAAAGTCTTGAGGGCATTTAAAACCTGTGTGAGTCACTTTGTGAAAAAGTTTTTTGAAAAGCTGAGTATGTGTACCAGATCATTTTATTCACATACTTGTTGCCTCTCAGACAACTCACACTAAGACATGACTCTCCCCTGCAGCAAGTTACGGTTCCTGATGAGTTACAAATTTTAAAACAATTACTTTTTATGGGTTTAGAAAGTTCTTATAAAGTTTTTTTATTTCTCAGCATTATTGTAATTTACACTTACATGTAACTTGTCACATCTTATATGCTCTTTTAATTTTCTTAATTTGTATGCATGTATCTTCCACTTGAAAGTTTTTTTCCTATGTCTATTAAGATCCCTTATTCAGCTGTTTAAACTGACTTTCAGCCACAGTGACTTTTTCCTTCTTTCAGAATTCCTTTGATCAGCAGCATGTTTTTAAGTATCTATTGCTGACATTTTAAAAAACTCTACAGCCTGCATGAAATCTTCTTGCCCTTTAAATGCTTCATTTTGTTCCTGTTACATAGCACTCTCGTATTTAATTTCTCTTTCCTAGATAGCATCATAGAGGTTTTGGGTTTGGGGTGGGTTTGTTTTTTTTTGTTACTGAGACAGTATTGATTTAGAGTGTACTGTGACCAGAGATGTAGACATTTTTTTGGGGTAGCTACATCTTGAACCAAAATATCAAGATCAAGAACTAAAGATCAAGAATGATACTGAACAAAATGACTGTGGATTGTCTAATCATTTTATCCAAGAAACAATCTTTTACTGTGTCTAAAACATGTTGCACCATGGAAAGACATTTGTCAGTTTATACACTGGCAATTGGACCCTCCTATTCATACTTGTATTTTCACAGCCTCTCCAATCGTGTTTAAGTATGACATATTTATGAGACGGATTATATCACATAGTACCTGTCATACTAGAGACTTGAGTGATGTCCTGTGAGATCTTTTCCAATCATATGTTCTCCTGATTTCATGAAATTCATTTTTTTGGCTTAAGATAGATACATTTGCAGTATCAGGGTATGTATTATATATTAATCACATTTGGAAGCTACCTGAAATATGTAAATATGATTACTCACTGATATTAAATACAATTATATAACTTAACTTTTGAAGGTATTTAGGTGATTAGTGAGAAAAAATAATGAGAGATTGCACAAGTAACTGTGCATAAAAAAATAAAATATTGAAAGTGGAATTGTGTGCATAAATAATGTTTACCAGTGGAAAAATCACTGTGCATGACTGAAAGCAGTGAGTTCTTCCCATTGACTTTGTATGGACAACTATCAAACATGTAAATATAGGAAAAAAAACCTTCCTTCCCTAACTTTTCTATATGATTGACAGAAGATGTGAAACTTACTATAGAAAAATCATATTCTTACAGAGGGACAAATGCTTTAATATTGCAGCTTGTTATACGAATAATATTTGTCAATATTTTGATATTTAAGAACATTTTTTATAGAAAAAGTTTTTCAATAAAAAGCATAAGTTAACAAATGCTTCAAGTTCTCATTTTTTACACCGGAAACCATAAATGTTAGAGAATTTGTCCTGCTTACTATATAGAAGCATCCGCCAACAGGAAAGCATAATTTTTCCTTGTTACATGTTTTTATATCAATATAATATTTTAGCTTTGCTTTTGCAGAAAACTGGAATTGCATAGTAACCTCTGAATTTGTAAATTACTCCACCCATCCAGTATTCTTACTACTGGGAATAACTACAGGAGTTTCAGAAAAGTTGGGCTTTTTAACTTGCCTGATGATGCAGGATATTTTCAAGTCAGCCACTGCAAAAGAATATATCTGTTTTACAAATAAGCAGAATATTGGAGATCAGGAAAGTGAAGTCATTTGTTATTATTATGTGATGAGCAGTGATTCTGACTTCAAAATTTATCTGTGAGGGCATTTTCAAACCTCAGTACACAGCTGTTATTTGTCTTTCAGTTAACCCACTCACTTTTATCAGAGTCTGGGCTAGCCCTGATTCTCAAAGCAAATATAATTCACTTTTGGCAAAGGTATTAATGAAAAAGCCCATCCCTTAGAAATAATATCCATCCCATACCAATGGCAGTTAATAGAGACTAGCAAAGAGTCAGGCTCAACATCCTCATTTAGAACTAAAACACTTTTGAGGAAGAAGATTTTACTTCAGACACTGTGGGACCTAAAATGACTGTGGACACATACTATATTGTCTAAGTTAAGAAATGCCAGGTGTCTCCTAGGACTGTAATTGGAGTTCTGAATACAGCTCTGAATCCCCAAAGATCCAGATATTTAAATAGATTGAGCAGATGAGATTAACTCCCTGCAAGGTCTCCCTGATTAATGGTTGCTGCCTCTGCTTGGACAGCTCCCCCACTCTTCGCAGTATTCAATACATTTTAATGCTTATAGCCATTTTCTCTGGCAATTTGTAGTTTCTCATAGTAAGGAGAGAAGCTTGTCTCATGTATCGGGTTTTAAAAAGCTCATGCCTACTCCAGCACTTTTATTAGTTATTTAACTACAAATAACTAACTACAAATTTTTTTTCATAATCTGTTTGTCCTATCACTAATTCAAAGTCATTTATTAATTGTTAATTGCATTAAAATACATTCAGATTCTGTTGATCAGAAATCCTTCACACTTTCAACACATGCTAATGACTCCTGTTTATCTTGACATTTATTCATTAGAGGAAAAGAACTACTATCAATACAAAACATCCAAGGGCAGGCTGATTCTTGTAGTAAGTTAAGGGAAAAGAATATTAATATAGTGCACATTCCATTTATAGCTAAGTTTCTCTATAGCATTGCCCCATCCTGGTAGAGCAGTATGCTGTGTGTCTTCTATGTTGGTCAGAATTGCATGGTGATAATGGAAGACTGGTGTCAACACCTTATTGGCTGTCATTCTTTCTTAACTATTTAGTATTTCATGCCACTAATTTGAAAAGTATCTCAGAATGCTTACTCTAACACAACGGATAAGAATCCTGAAGAAGGCCCTTGAAAGCCATGCACCAAGTGGAGAATAATGTTTGGTTCTGTCTCAACCACAGGCTTAAACTTAACCAAAATTAAGGTTGATTCTCAGTTGCTGAACCTCCAGCCATGGCCCAGATGAAAATGTACTCAGGGGAGAAATCTTTCTGCAGCCTGTCCTTTTCACTGGGAATCCATTAGGACACTCATGAAAAATGGTTCTCCATGCTCAGTCTCTCTTTGGGCTGTAACACTAACAGTAGTATTACACCTCTACGTGACAAGTTCCCTTGGCCATCCCTGTGCAGCTCAAAAAGCACTGGAGCATGAGACTTTGCCTTCTGCAGCATACTGATTCACTTGGCAGTGCCTTTGCAGTACCTCACCAACAGGAGCTATGGGCTTTGTCTTTCTCCCAACCCCAACCCCAAATCTAGGCATGGGCTGAGCCTTAGCAAAGAACCCCCAGCCGTAGAATCATAGAGTCATAGAATCATTTAGGTTGGAAAGGACCTTTAAGATCATCGAGTCCAACCATCAACCTAACACTGCCAAAAGCAGATCATCCTGGAAACTCTGCTAAGGCACATGGAAAATAAGGAGGCAACTGGTGGCAGCCAACATGGCTTCACTAGAGGCAAATCGTACCTGACAAATTTGATAGCCTTTTATGATGGGGTTACAGCCTTAGTGGATGAGGGGAGAGCAACTGACATCGTCTACCTGGACTTGTGCAAAACATTAGACACTGTCTCATATGACATCCTTGTCTCTAAATTGGAGAGACATGGATTTGATGGATGGACCACTGGGTGGATAAGGCACTGACTGGACAGTCACTCTCAAAGAGTTGCAGTCAACAACTCGACATCCAAGTGGCAAGCAGTGATGTTTGGTTTTCCTCAGGGGTCGGTACTGGGACCGTTATCATTTAACATCTTTGTTGGTGACATGGATGATGGGATTGAGTGCACACTCAGCAAGTTTGCAATGACACCAAGCTGTGTGGTGCGATGGACACACTGGAGGGAATGGATGTCATCCAGAGGGACCTGGACAGGCTTGAGAAGTGGGCCTGTGCCAACCTCATGAAGTTTGACAAGGCCAAGCGCAAGGTACTGTACACGGGTTGGGGAAATACCAAGCACAAATACAGGCTGGGTGGAGAATGCATTGAGAGCAGCCCTAAGGAGAGGGACTTGAGGGTGTTGGTGAATGAGAAGCTCAACACGAGCTGGCAATGTGCACTTGCAGCCCAGAAGGCCAACCGTATCCTGGGCTGCATTAAAAGAAACGTGGCCAGCAGGTTGAGGGAGGGGATTCTGCATCCCTACTCCACTCTTGTGAGACCCCACCTGGAGTACTGTGTCTAGCTCTGAGTCCCCCAACATAAGAAAGACATGGACCTGTTGGAGTGGGTCCAGAGGATGGCCATGAAGGTGATCAGAGGACTGGAGCACCTCTGCTATGACGACAGGCTGAGAGAGTTGGAGGTGTTCAGCCTGGAGAAGAGAAGGCTCTGGAGAGGCCTCGTAGCAGCCTTCCAGTACCTGAAAGGGAGCCTACAGGGAAGATGGGGAGGGACTCTTTATCAGGGACCGTAGTGACAGGATGAGGGGTAATGGTTTTGAACTGGAAGAGGGTAGATTTAGATTAGATATTAGGAAGACATTCTTTACTCTGAGGGTGCTGAGACACTGGAACAGGTTGCCCAGGAAAGCTGTGGAGGCCCCATCCCTGGAAGTGTTAAAGGCCAGGTTGGATGGGGCTTTGAGTAACCTGGTCTAGTGGAAGGTGTCCCTGCCTATAGCAGGGGGGCTGGAACTGGATGATCTTTAAGGTGCCTTCCAACTCTAACCATTCTATGATTCTATGATTTTATATTTGTTTTTTTATTTTTTCCCTCTCTCTTTTGTATTCAGAATACATTTTAAAAATGACATATTTGAACATTGGAGCCGTCTCCAGGAATGATTCACCTCTTTGCATGGTTCTTCTCCCAGGTAAATTTCCCTTAATAGCACTAAAAATGAGAACTGGTTTGACAAGTTGTGAGCATGTAAGCTTGCAAGTGTATTAAGAATCTGATCTACTTACTACTTCTAAAGGAAATAGGCACTGTTTTCCATTACTTCAAATGGTATATTCCTCAGAAACTATACTTATGGGAAACATACTGTAATCTCATAAAGTGCCTTTTGGTCAATCCTGGATGAGGGGCTGAAAAAGAATAACTATTCACAGGCAGTGCTTCAAGGTAGGATATCAAATCAGGGTCTCAGGCCTGAACTCAGCAAGCAGCGCTTTGAAATGCGCAGTTTCTACTGAAAGCTAATTCTCAGAAGGCTAGGTTTCAGAAAAGATTTTAATTTTCACTCGGAATTATTTGTACTTCTTTTACAAAGAAACTGTTCTCTCATTTCCACAGTGATCATAATCATGTTGTTCTGAAAGCACTAATTCACATCCCAGGCAGCTGTACCTCTGTCCAAGAAGAACTCAGTATAGTAGCCATTTTCCTCACTGGCAATAAATAATAAAGCTCATAAACTGAAAAATCCAGATTCATGGTCATAGCATTTGTCAATTTATTCCTCACTCTCAGTGATCATTCAGGTGAAGACTGACAATAAGGTTCATCTTTAGAAAAAGATTTGAGTTCAGCAGGCTTAAAAGACCATTTAGCATTTGGCTTCAAGATTGCTTTTTGCACTGCATGATTCAGGACCGCTTTTCGCACTGCATGATTCAAGACCTCACCAAAACATAAATATTGGAAAAGTAACGCCTCCTCAGAAGAATAAAGTACAGACAGATTTCTCCCCTGAAAATCTTTTCATCTGTGTCAGGGTTTGGGGTCCTTGGATAAGGTTCAGCCCATGCCCAGGTTTAGGGTTAGGCTTAGGTATAAGTTTAGGCTTAGGGTTAAGGTTGGGAGAGAGACAAAGCCTGCAGCTCCATTTTCTATGGGGCTGCCAAGGGGAGGGTGTTACTACTGAAAAATTTATCCCCCAAGAACATTTTCCTGTGGGCTACAGGTGGGTGTCTAAATTCAAGTGAGGAATCAGTGGACTGGTTTTGCAAGCAAACAGTGCAGGGCGATGTGGACAAAAGATACCTCCAAATCAGTAAAACAGGGTGGAAGGGGGCCTGTTTGTATGCATATGTGAATGCTGAGAGGGCAATGTTATGGGGGAAGATCTTGCCCTTTCCCTGGCAAGTCCACAGAACTGAGTGCCTACCTGAAGTGCCTGTAGGCTAACACACACAGTATGGGGAACATGCAGCAGTTAGAGTTGTGCATGCACCTGCAGGGCTGTGATCTCATTGGGATCACAAACACATGGTGGGATAGCTCACAAGAGTGTTGCAATGGATGGATACAGGCTCTTTAGAAGGGTGGGCAACTGTCATTTATGTGAGGAAGAAGAAGGACTGCCTGGAGTTCTGCCTAGGAATGGATGATGAGCCAGTTAAGAATTTATGGGTGAAGTTTAGGAGGCAGATCAAGGTGGGCAGTATCGTGGTGGGTGTCTGCTGCAGACTGCCTGATCAGGAAGAAGCAGAAGAGGGTCCTTCAGATAACTGTTAGAACCCTTATGTTCTCAGACCATGGTCCTCACTGGGGATTTGAACCACTCTGATATCTGCTAGTGGGACAACACGGCAACCCAAGAGGTTTCTGGAATGCATTGATGGCTACTTCCTCACACAGGTAATTGAGCAGCCAATGAGGGGAGGCACTATACTGGACCTGATTCTTAGAGGAAAAAAGAAAGAACTCATTAGGGTTGTGATGATTGGGGCAGCCTTGCCTGTCAAGACCATGAGATAGTGGAGTTAAGGATCCTGAGAGATGGGAACAAGGCTAAAATGAGAAATCCTTCCCTGAACTGCAGGAAGGTTCACTATGGTTTCTTCAAGGACATGCTTCTTGCTTTGAAGAACCTCATGTGATGTGGTCCTGTCTGATCAAGCTGACAACCTTAAACGATGAGAAGACTGGCTTGGTGGATGCTGGGAGAGCCATGAATGTTGTTTGTCTCGACTTTAGAAAAGACTGTCCACACTGTGTCCAATAATATCCTCATAAACAAAATGAGGGAGTACAGATTAAACAAATAGACAGTGAGGTGTACTGGAAACTGGCTGAATGGCTGGACCCAGAGGGTGGTGACCAGTGGTACAAAGTCCAGTGGAGGCCAGCCACAGTAGAGTATTCCAGGGTTAGAATTGGGGCCAATACAATTCAATATCTTATTTAATGACTGGGATAACTGAACAGAGAGAACCCTCAGCAAACTTGCAAATAACACAAAACTGGGAGGAGTGGCTGATACACCAGAGTTTTGCACTGCCATCCAGAGGGAACTCAACAGCCTTGAGAACTGGTCTGACAGGAACCTCATGAATTTCAACAAGAAGTGCAAATTCCTGCAACTGGTGAGGGGTAACTCTAGGCACCAGTACATGCTGTCTGGCTGGAAAACAGCTTTGCAGAGAGGGACCCAAGGGTGCTGGTGGACACATGAAGTTGAACATGAGCCAGCAGTGTGTCCTTGTGGCAAAGAAGATCAATGGCGCCCTGAGTTGCATGAGTAATATCATTGTCAGCACATCAAGGGAGATGATAGTTCCCTGGATGAGACCGTATCTAGAGTGCTTGGTCCAAGTCTGGGCTCCAGTACACAGATTGGAGCAAGTCTAGTAAAAGGCCACAAAGATAATAAAGCAACTGGAGCATCTGTCATATGAGGAGAGTCTGAGACAGCTGCAACTGTTCAGCCTGAGAACAGAAGGCTCATGGGGGATCTCATCAATGTGTATAAAAGAAGATAGAGTCAGACTCTTTTCAGTGGTGCCCAGTGACAGGACAGTGACAGGACAAGAAGCAATGGGCACAAACTGAAACACAAGAGATTCCTGTCAGAACACCAGGAAACACATTTTTATTGTGAGGGTGACAGCATTGGAGTAAGTTGCCCAGGGAGCTTGTGGAGTGTATGTCCTAAGACGTATTAAAAATGCAATTGATCAATGTTTTGGGCAACAGACTTAATTTGATACTGTGCTGAGCAGGAGGGACGGACTAAACAATCTCCAGACATCCCTTCCAACCTCAGGATTCTATGATTCTGTCCTTGGATAAAGCTCAGCACCAGCCTCGGATTATGTTTAACCTTGGGTGAGGGTTAGTATTCATAGACAAAACATGGAGCTCCAGTCAGAGTGAGGCTGCTAAAAGAAGGGGAAGGCTACAGAAAGATTTGTCCTCTGTGAAATTGTTCAGGTGGGTCTTGGTTGGGGGTCATTGACTGCCCCTCTTCCCTTCTGTGCATGCTGGTGTAGGAGTTTTTTGTCTGTTTGGCCATTGGTTGTTGTTCCACTTCAAACTGCACTTTGGAACCAGCTGTCTATCTCCTTCACAGACTCCTTGATGTTACGCAGCCTTCTCGCTGCCTCCTGCAGCTCAGCTACCTGTTGCAGGAGGTTCTCCACCTGGGCACACTTTTTGCAGACAGGTGCGCTGCCTATCTGCCCCAGGAGAAAGGTCTAAGCACTTCCTGAAGTCTCTCCCTTCATCAGCTCCATCTGGGTGGAGGCATCAGCCACCACCAGGGTAGATGGTGCAGGCCCTTCAGCCAGAGCTGCAGCCTTTGCTCTCAGACAAGTGCTCACCATTCTGCCTTCATATTTCATTCTCAATAAAACAGAGTAAAAAAGGTACAAGTTGTGGCACTGGCCACCTTTTCTATTATTTCAGCTTGAAATCAAAGTTATGTATTATCACAGGATGCATGATATAAAGGAGTTATTTTTTATTATAATTTACATTGTAAATGGGAGCTTGAGAACCTCAGCTTTTTAATAGTGGGAAATTTTTGAAAACCTAAATTTGAGATGTACTGCAGCAAACTGTAAATGAAATGTAGTTTTTAAATTTTTTATTATACTCATTTCATTTATTGATGAAGGTTCATTTTCTGTGGCATCTGAAGATCATTCTAGAACTTTTGTTTTCAGGTTTACAAACCTGACATATCTTCCACTCCGTGTCTAACTCAAAAGGCACCTCTGATTACTGCCAGTGTTCTCCTGGACAACATCTGTCTGCATACACTGTGTAAAAAGCCTCAGGGATCAGACTAACCGATAACTGATCTGTCTTGGCTGGATAATCACTTTTTTTTGTTGTCCCACTTACCAAAACAACATAAAACCAAGAAATACCAACAACAAAAATAAATATATGATATCATTATTCTTTAAAACTTAAGGAACATACTAAGGAGAATAATCTGCTGATGATGACAAAAAAGACCCATATCATTTAGACATTTTAAGGATGGTTCAGTAAGAACTAATTAAAGAGGCACCAAATTGAATGTTCTTTTTTTAGCAACTTAGGCAGAGTCTCAAAAAATATGTCGTGTATTATGCACACACAACTGGGTGAAAACCCAGTGATGCCTTTTAATCCTAAAACAAAACCCAGAAGCTAGTGGGAAAAAATTGGTAGTCAAATACCTCCCTTCCACTGAGTACTTTTTTTTCAGTTTACGTCTGAATGACCTCAATAAAGTTAGTCAGTGCTTAAGTGATTTTGACCTTTATTTAGCAATTTTCTAAAGATCATGAAACTGGTCTGCCAAGTACATAAGTATGAGCTTTACTTCAATCTCACAATTATGTTGAAATCAGTAGGACTCCTTACTTGGTGACGTTCTTTTAGAATGAGTTCATGATCAGTCAGATTCTTTAAGACTAATTTTAAACAACACATTTCTGGGACCAATGTCTCTAAAAATATAGGTGTAGGTTTATAAAGCTCTTTCTAATATTTAGCAAAGCTTATATAACAACTTGTAACAAAACTAAAATAAAAAGGGCCAAAAAAGGACAAAGATGTTTTCCAGTTTTGTTGAAAAGACATATGAGTACTCATTGCAAAAAAACCCTGATTTTTATTCAAGTGTTTTGCTATTTTACTCAGAAATGGACGATATTTAGAGCAAGTTTGGGCAAGTGGATTGGAAGCAAGCATATGTTGTGTATTCCCCACCTTGCTATGTAATTGTAACCTCTTGAAACTTAGAAATATATGTAAAAGTGTCAAAAATTAAAATAAAACTTTTTTCTGACAAAATCCGTAGCAATTATATTGAAATATTCATTCAAATGATTTTTTAATAATTATATTAAATACATTTATACAAAATTATCAAATTAAGATTGAAAAGTGTTATTTTCTTCAGTGAGCTTACATGTTCTACCTGACAAAACTAGTGAAAAGCAAACATACAATTACTTTGCCTTGGCTGATGGCTTGTAGCTTGCTCAGCTTAAGTTTGAGTAGTGTGCCTGTATTCTCAACTTTGGTAATATAGTCTCATTTATCACTGTACATACTATCACGTTGTCAGATTCACTTATTGCAAGACTTTCTGCACATAAGTCCCAGTTGTACTGGTCTAATCTTGACAGTGTCCCCAAATCCTTATCCAAAGGCGGGCTCTCTTCCCTTTGCAACTACCTCATAATTTTGTTCACAATTTGCCTCTTAGATTTGAATTCTCAGACTCACCCACCCTCATTCCCAGGCACCATCTCTGCTTCCACCCTGATTCCTTATCCTTATCTCCTTTTCTTCTCCCATTCCAGTCTGGCTCTCTTCCCACTGTACTCAAGTCAGACATCATTCTTTTCCTAATAACCTGGGAAACAGTAAAGAAAAGAAGGTTGAGCCAATAAAAGTGCAAAAAACGTTTTCATTTTCTTCTCTTAATTCCAGTTCTCAATCTCCTTCCTACTCACAACAAGAGGAACTGAAATTGCAAGATAGGGAATGTCCAACTGGATAATCCATAAATAAATATTTGAATAATAAAAAAAATTAAAATTACATAAAATAGAGTCTGAATGCCAGTTTTATCAACTTAAATACCTTTTGGCTCAAACCACAAAGCAGTAAATAAAATCCCCCAAATATACTCCAAAGATAAATCAGTAAACTACAATTTTGGATGTTCACATTGCAAAGTGTTTTTATTTTTTTTTTATTTATTTATTTTTACATTTAAAAGGAGAGTTACACACCTATATTGTATTGTATGTTAGAAAGAAACAGGAAGCAGTGCAGGTACATCTGAAATTAACATAAAGCTAGGATAGTTTTGCAGCTGACTTTGAAAGTAAACAAATTATTTATGTGCTCGTTCATTTCCTGAACAATATTCTTATTCTCCTTTGCAACTAAATGACTTTGTATAATAAAGAGTGCTTCCAGATGTACTTTTTTATATACATATGAATATAAAACTGGCATTTCAAGCTTTTTGTTCATGAATGAAAATATACATTGATATATTTTAGAAAATATATTTGTATGTAATATCTGTTCAGGAGGGATATTTTAATGAAATATAATTTATTTCCTTATGCCTTAGCAATTTCTACTCCTTCCTATGTGTGCCACCATGGAAATTTCATTATTCATATTAGCATTTAGACCTTTGTTTTATTCACTGACTGCCTCTGCTAAGAATTTGATGTATTTCCATTAAGCATCACACAAGTAAAAGAAAATAACCTCTGAGAAAAAGAACCCAAACACATTAGCTCTACAAAAGCAAAGGAGGACACAGCTCAGAATCCAATTTGGGAATGAAAGCTGGATTAAGGCAAGAATGCCAATGATTCCTACCCCTCACATCCTCATGTCTTCAGTCCAACACAATCACGATTTTCTCTTCAGCCATAAATTTAATTTGATGAGGAGAAAAAAAAATCCGATTAGAAACTCCTTGTTTGAACTCCATAGTGTTACTGACATCCGAAGCGATATCAAGAGCCAGAGAGCATTTGTTTCAGCAAAGGTGTCTGGATCAGAAAGTGAGGTAAACAACAGTTGACGTATGTGGGGTGAGTAAAGGAGCTGAGAGAGGGCAACACTCTCTTCTCACAAGGCTTCTAAGCATGCTCCTGGCCTACTGATAGCATTGGGATGCAGAACAAGGAGTGGGAATTGTGTAGTGTTACAGCGTATTGGCAGCCTCCCATCAGCTGACGCGTGGGGGAGCAATTCAAACAAGCGGCTGAGCTTCTAAAACTTTGACTACTGTTTTTAATAGCATGTTCCCAAGACTCCTACCTTTCGCCTTTTCCACCTTAATAATGTCATTCCTCTTCCATCTGTCTTCAATTTCTCCTCCATATTATGTTTTTATTCCGTTATGTGGTTTTGTCAGACAGGTTCCTTTGAAGCATTCTGCTAAGCAGAATGGAAGGGAAGGAACAGCAGCTGTCAGTCACCGCTGCCCCTCTCAACCAGCACAAGACCAGGCCAAGCAAATTGCTCTGTGAACGCGCTGCAGGGCAGCAAGCCAAAGAAATAACTTCATTTGCCATACGTTCTACAGACCAGCAATGAAGGGTTTATTAGCCTTTGTACGTTGCTGCACAAATCGGCATACATCACTCATATCTTATCAGTGTTGTACTGTTTTGTTTTTTTAAAGGAACTAAACAAGGTATTCCTTCTCAGTTCACTGACAATATTTTCTGACATGCCAGGAAACACGCTGAATTCATGATACACGGGTTATTGGTGGGTCCATATCTTATATGAGTTTAGCAAACAAGACAATACTGAAATGATGTTACTACATAAACCGGAGCAATATCACAAACATCCTGATTGCCTTCGTGTTTAAAATTCTCAGTACTGAGTGAAGAGCTGGTTCTTGTTCCCATTCTGCTCTATGCTGACCATTGCTGCCTTGATGGTTTTGAGGTGCAAATTAAGTGTATGACAGAAAAATGAAAAGATGAAACATATGAAAGCAATCAATCTGCTATGCACCCATATGCCTCAGAGATTTTTAATTGCCACTGGGGGATTTCAAGTAATTTCTAAAATTAATTGCAGAGATACATACTCTCTTGAGAATTGAATGGTTATGTAAGAGCACTGTCAACTATCTATAAGAACCAAACTTTTTCACATGATTGAAAAATGGCCTTTTAGAAGAAAAATGTTTTATTTAATTTAAAGATGCATAAACAAATAAATGCAAGCAAGTAAACAAGCAAAAATTGTCACCAAGGTATTTCATCCATCAAGAACAGTAATCGAGGTGAAAAAAAAATATGAAAACGTCAGAGGTGCTTACTGTTTCTCGAGTAAAGTCATATGACTGGTCAGCGTACGAATTTCTGCTCTTTTTAGAACTTAGTCTCCAAATGAATGCTTTCACTGCTGCCTTAGTGATTCTCTCTGGTTATCTACTGGAGGACCTGCTAAACCATAAGATGGTGTATAGTCCTAAGAATTCAACATCCCCAGACAGAGGACTTTAGTATAATAACTAAGCAATCAAAACAAATTATTGCTCTGGTTGTATTTAACGTTATTTTGTTTGGAACATTGTTTCTAAATATATATATATACATAAAAAGAAAAACAGTATAAGTAAAATGAAGAATTATATAGCAAATTAAAATCAGCATTAGTTTAATTTTTAAAAGATGATTTGTTGTTTTTGCTTGGAGATGTGGTATGGTCAGAACTTAAAAAGAATATTCTGCACATTTCAAGTTTATAACTATATTAGTTATTTGAGTCTGAATATTGCCTGTGTCAATCCCTGTGTTAACAATCCTTCCTTTAGTGATTCATATTCTACTTGAATTAGGTTTTATCAGACAAAAGCATGTTTTATCTGAAAAAAGGTCTACCTTTTTTGCCCAACTGTGATAACTGTGAGCTGTAGCTTTGGAGAAAATAAATACAAACTGTCGATCTGTATGCAAGTTCTGTAGCTGTTATTGGCTTTAAATTGCCTCTGGTTTCACTGGAAAGTAAAAGCAGAGGAAGAAAAAAAGTAATCTAGAATCATGTACGGTGTCTAGTAGTATCAGTGGCTTCCCTGTTAATTTTTTTAATTTTTATTTTATTTTGGCTGCAATCACTAGAATACATTGGCTGCAGTACTTGCAGATGGAAACTAAGTACAGATGTGCCAACATAGGCTCCAGGTTTGTGAGTATTCAGTCTCTTATTGTAAATAGAGCAAATAGCTTTCCCTGGATCATCCAAGTTGAAGTTGAAAAAGTGCCATATATTAAAGATTGCCCTTTGGGAACAGTTGAAACTCCATGCACAACTCCATTTTCAATGGAAGAAGATTATTTTTTGATGTTATTCTGGGGTATATTTGTTTCTTTTAGTATCTTAGCCAACACTGTGGTTTTCTTGAGAACATGTGCATTGCCTGTATGAGTTCTCCCAGACACAGCAACAGTAGAAAGAGTGGAAGCAAGTTTTTGTAACTGAAGAACGACAATATCCACTTGAACTTTTGTTGAGCATACCTCCATTGCAATGGGACATCAGCTGATTTTGCATGCCTTGAAGAGCTTTTGGGAATACTGATCACTGACGTTTTTCTTTTTTATAAGATTCAAATCTTGAATTGATTCTCTCATTCAAATTCATGACCAAAATTAAGTGGTTTAAGCTGCTGTACTTTTCTTTTTGAAACTTTTGTACCTTTTTCCAACAACTCCATAATAACTTAATTGAAAGGGTGATTTGATCTCAGACCTTCAGCCTTCTGTCTTTTTCTGGGTTTTCCAACTACTTCTGTAAGATTATGTAATAGAACAAATTATTGAGAAACAAACGGTATCTAGGGGAAAAAATTAGAAAAAAATACTTAACAGCTGACTGAATATGCAAGAAATTGAACTGTAAAATATGAGAAAGGAAAAGCTGTTTCATATCAATGTTTTTGGTCTCGTTTTCTTGTAGTTTCATATCTTAATATTTGAAATATTCTATGTTCCTAACTGATATTTAATGTTGTCTCTTTGCTACATTAATATTTAAAAAAGCCTAAAGAGTTCTTGCTTTTAAAATATTCATGATTGCTGCTCTTTTATGTGAAACAAATTTCAAAAGAGGAATTCCTAATTCACTTATTACCCGATTCACATTTCTTCTCACTTCCCTAAGCAATTTTTAGTGGTTTTATCCATGAATCTGAGTCAAAGTGCAAATTTGATAGTTGTACTAAATTAACCAAGGTTGGGTAGATTAACATTTGGAATCATGGCAATCTATTTTTTTGGCTTTCTTATTGACAACGGAATTATGTGACTTGGAAAAGCAGGCATATTTTCAGGGAAAAAATTTATTGCGAAGAGTTAAAGTTTATCTGAATCATATAGTCAAAGCTTACTTCTACGCTCCAAAAACTTGCTTTGATCTCTTTTAGTGACAAATATTAGAAAACTATTCTAGAGGTTTTAGCAGTGAAGGACCCTCAAGAAATACAGATAATTTCCTCTTTGGATGCAGGCTGGATAAGGAAGGGTAATAATTTGCAGGACAGTATGGGAAAGTAGGGGTGGGTAATGAAGGCAGAAGGAGTCAATGAAAATCGGAAATTGCAAGAGCAGAGAAACAGAGAAGACACAGCTTGGTGCTTCTCTGACGGCTCTAGGCAGCAGAATTGTCTCTCAGTTCTGGCTGCAAAGCTAAAAACTTAACATGTAACCCTACTACTCTTTCATTGGAAAGACTGTCCCAAAGAATGGGTAGGTAGCAGAGTTCACATGTTCATTCAACTCCATGACTGCAAGTCTGTTGGAAAGAAGACCAGCTTCTTTTGATATGAGTACAAGAAATGGGCGAAGACTCTGAAGCTACCAAGTCATTTCACATAGAGAGCAGATAACAGCTGCTGGTCCCCTTTGGTCACTACTGCTCTGGTCTGGATTTACCTTGGCAGCACAGGCATGACAAACTCATATCCCATTATTAGCAATATGTTCAGACAGCACTTCCCTTACTCTTGTTTTCATTTTCAGATGTAGCTTGTGAAATTTACTCTGCTTTTCAGATGAGCATCACAAGAGATTGATGCCAATCTGCAGAAGATTTTCCTCCAGCAATCTAAATTTGAGCCCATGGCAGACTCTGCAGGCAGTTTTCTTGGCAGCATCAGAGATACTTCTGTGTTTGCCACTTAATTAACTGTTGACGGACCATCTGGTCAGCTTATGCATGTCATTTTCTTTAGTTCACCTTGGAGTCTGTATAAGCAAGGCACATTAATTTATCTGAAAAAATTCATTATGTAAGTATCCTTTGTGGTCAATGTATAAACAGTATTTCGAAGGCCATATTGTACCAAAAAGCTGTTACATTAGCCAGTTTGTATACTTAGACATTAAGAATGGGGGTGAGATTGGTTAAAATCGATTTTACCTCTTTTTTCCCCAATGTCCTGCTCAGTTCCCACACAATTGTTTATCTTATTTCTCAGGGAGAAATCTACACTACCATATTCCATTGATTTCTTTAGTTTGTTATTGAAGGATTACAGAAGAAGGTGAAAACCCAAAAGACAGTTTTAAAAAGGAAGAGGAGAAAAAATTCAGATTAATCACTTTTCATGACATACACCCACATGACTCTGCAAAACTCCATTGTAACAAGTGTATAATAAAAGTCATCATAACAAATTTTCTTTCACATAGTAACTTTTCCAAACTAGAATGCAATATTATATCTAAGTTTTTTAAAATATACTGAAGCAGAGAGTGTTTATAGACTTATTTTAAAAAATTCTAAGCTCTAATTTAGGATTCCCAGTTTCGAAGACAGTAACAATAAATTCCTGATTGCAGGGTTAAGTAATATCTACAAGTAAAGCAAACGAGAAGGGTAGAATTCAACTCCTGTGAAAAAAATCCCAATCCAAACCAAAAAGAACCCCAAAACTGGATGGATGAAATGATGACCCTACTGAGATTAGTAGGAATATTGCCAGTGGAACTGAGATTTCACACCATCAGTGTAAAGTCAGGTAGTTATTGAGGGAGGAGTTCAAAATACATATCTGAGCTACTGTAGTCACTCCAAAGAAACCCAACTCTGAATGAATTGCCGTTCAGTTTACTTCTAGCATTTGTCCATAGTTGCATACCCACAAGACAAAATTACTTGTTAAAGGTATCTTGAGTGCTAACAGGTTTTAAAATTATGAGGTCTCATGAAGTCAGATTTAAAAGATTATTTCTTTTATAAAAATAAGAAATTTATCCTAAATGGTGATGCATTTGCTGCTCGTAACTGAGAGATCTGCGATATAAAGAATTTTTTTCTTTTCTTTTTAAGTATAAGATCCTTGCTGGAGTGGATTTTCTTTATATTGAAGATCTAAATTAGCTAGGTGGTCAGAAGTACTTTAAAATACTATTTGGAGTATATACATAATTCATTTCTTAACAAAAAGAAGTATCTAACCTGTGGACTAACTGTGGAAAGGGACTAAAGCACTTCATACATGAAGAAAGGCTGAGAGACCTGGAACTGTTCAACCTGGAGAAGAGAAGCCTCAGGAGGCATCTTATTATGTACATAAATACCAGAAAGGACGGTGCAAAAAGGATTGAGCCAGGCCCTTTTCAGTGGTGCTCAAGCAGCAATGGGCACAAACTGAAGCACAGGAAACTCCCTCTGAACATCAGGAAACACTTTTTTACTGTGAGAGTGACTGAACACTGGAACAAGTTGCCCAGGGATGTTGTGGAGTCTCCATCCTTAGAGATATTTAAATCCATCTAGACATGGTCCTAAGCAACTGGCTCTAGGTAGTCTTTCTTGAGCAGGGGAATTGGACAAGATGACCTCCAGAGGTCCCATCCAACCTCAATCATTCTGTGATTCTGTGAAAAACTGGAAAAGTCAAGACTTCTGTTTTATGCACTTCTACAAACATTTTCCTTGTCCACAAGCTGGGGTTGGTTATAGCATTTTGTGCCCTTGGTAATGCATGTTTCTTAAAAAAGGTATACAGGCCAGTAACATTGCATGTCCGCATTCGTCTGTGTCTTCTTCCTCTGGATAAGCCTATTTTCATATTTTGTCTTATTTTTTTGTTATTGGTTGATGTTATTTGTTTGTTTATTTTTCTGTTTCTTTGGGGTTTTTTGCCAACTATAGGTCAGAGTTTACTCAAATGTCTCCAGGTTGGCCAGTGTTCTTTCACACCTGCAAGCAGGTGTTTGGCAATATCAGCACTCATTTCAAGTGCTTTGTTAGACATATTGAAAACTGAATGCCACATTTCTCTTAGCACATCTAGGAATATTTTAAAAATCATCTCCATTATAGTAAGAACACACTTCATGGCTTCCATACTGCAACATCTGCAGATAACGGATGGTTTACACGCTCATTTCTTCAACAAAGAAGGTGAGGTCCTCGCTGACATGGAAGGGGCGGGTGGCAAAGAAGGCAATACGCAGCAGCCGCTCATCCAGGTTCTCGATGAAGACGTTTTTATTCTTAAGTGCTGAGAAGCAACAATTATCTGATAATGAAAGTAGCTGAGATGGTAGGATGTATATACTTCAAAATACATGTTGCAAGAGCCATAAACAGGAGTTTAGCTTAGCAACAGAAGCTTAGAAGTAAACTTAATGGATATGAATCTTCCTATGCCATGCAACTTCTGAATAGAAAATTTTTTCTTTAATTCCTTTCCACTGAAAACTTTTCTATCTTTTTTTGAAGAAGGCTGATTAAAAATAGGAAAACAGATATAAATATATGGACTAGAACCAAAAGAGAACTAAGGAGTCTAAATTAGAATTTAGGACAAAATTCTTAGTACCACAAACTATGCTTAAATTTTTAAATTCTCTCTAAAATTACTCAAATTCTTGTGGATTATTCAGCTGAAGACACTTAAGTTTTCCTAAATATCCATACAAAAACTCCTAAGCCCATAACAAAAACAATTAAGGAAACACTGAAGAACATAATCATTTTGCAGAATGAGGGCAGTTCATTAAAAATATTCTGATGTTCTAACATTTGTGACATTTGTAATATGTTTTTACATTGTTTGAAATGGATGTTAATTTTTTATGACTTTCCCCTTTCTCCATTGACCTCTTTGAACTTAATTTGAACTATCTTTAGTATCCGTAGCTTTCAGTGAAGTCAATGGAACTTGCTATGCTGACCACATTTCCTTAAAGGGCTCTAAATCAGAAGGAAAAGAAGCAAACTTTAGGTTTGCTCCAGAGACAATCTGACAAGATGTCTACACCTTGCTCCAGCACTATGTTTCACAAGAAACTGGAAGATGAGTCCCTTCCTCTGACATGTAAAGTTGCTATTTGAATTAACTGTGTTCATAATTTAGTTTGGAATCAATAAATTATATTTAATTGATGATCAGAGATGGTCATCATCAATCATCAGATGATTAATTTAATTGAAGATGATCAGAGGGCTGCTATGGTGACAGGCTGAGAGAGTTGGGGTTGTTCAGCCTGGAGAAGAGAAGGCTCTGGAGAGGCCTCGTAGCAGCCTTCCAGTACCTGAAAGGGAGCCTACAGGGAAGATGGGGAGGGACTCTTTATCAGGGACCGTAGTGACAGGATGAGGGGTAATGGTTTTGAACTGGAAGAGGGTAGATTTAGATTAGATATGAGGAAGAAATTCTTTACTCTGGGGGTGGTGAGACACTGGAACAGGTTGCCCAGGGAAGTTGTGGAGGCCCCATCCCTGGAAGTGTTCAAGGCCAGGTTGGATGAAGCTTTGAGCAACCTGGTCCAGTGGAAGGTGTTCCTGCCTATAGCAGGGGGGCTGGAACTGGATGATCTTTAAGGTGCCTTCCAACTCTAAACCATTCCATGATTCTATGATTCTGTGAATTTTGATTTGTTTTCTTAACTTCATGCTTGTTGTGGCATTACTCTGCATTGCAATTGCACTGCAGAAATAAACAAGTGGTTTACTTTGTTGTACTTTGTTGTTATCCCTAATCTGTTTCAGGTGATGCCATTGTATTTCATACTTCTATTTTTGCCTTTAAGGGATCCTACAGCAGTTCTGAGCTGTTTTCCAGTGATCACCAACTTTTTATCTTCACAGTATTACAAAGCCAGACAGAGTAATTTAAAAAATCTTCAGCCTAACACAGCTTTACTGTTTTTCCTTATTATTATTTATTATTTGTATTAATATAGTGCCTGGAAACAGGTTAAGACAGGTGGAAGATTTTATAGGTCAAGCCTTAACTAATCTACAGGCTGCAACCAAGTTATGAGAAGAAAAAGAGAACTTAGTATTTTGAAAACAGAAGTGATGGATGAGCCACAAAAATGTTGTCATTCAGAAATGCATTAACAATACAGAATGCCATCTGATCCTTCTGAATCTGTTAGGGCGTGTAAATTTAATCCTGGATTCTGAAATTGGATCCTCACAAGGAAACTCCACCTACAGGCCTTTTTGGAGGTTCCATTAACAAAGTGCCACTCTGCAGAACAGTAGGTCTTGCCTTTGCAAAGATCATATTGCAGAAACTGGACAGTTCATTAGGAGCTTTCACAGGCATGCTCGTCATTTCAGATCCTGCTAGAACAAGAAAAATAGAAATACACACCCCCACACAGCCCCAGCACTCCTTCCCCCAACAAAAAAAGAAACAACAACAACAACAAAACCCACCAGAGTTTATTTTAGTTATTTGAGATTTTGGGGGCATTGGAATGTAATAAATACTAGAGATGAAGCCACAGTACTTAGATCCAAAAAAGCTGTACAAGTACCTGAAATGTAATTTCTTGGAGAATCAAGTCCTTGGTTCTCGTACGCAGTTCTGAAAATGTCTTCCAACCCCTGTACAGCTGGAGCTGAAACCTTTTCCCTCTTCCTTATCCATAGTCATTGAAGAGTTCAGCAACAGAGTTCTGAGAACTTATTTGTTGGCCTAGGTACTTGTTGCTGTGACAAGAATTTTTTTTCCCTTAATATCCAAGAGGAGGAGAAGGAGGAGAAGACAATTTCCTGAAAATATATTTCACTGGATGCGGCTATCTCTTTACATTATAAGGTTATGAATATTATGAGCAATAAACTGGGATCAGCAAGTAATTACTCCTTCACAGGTACCATTTGTATTTAACATATGCTGGTGGGCAGATAATGATTACCCCAGAAACTTCATTAAAAATGCATTTTTTTTTCCTAATCTCAGGCAGTTATATGGTATGCCTAAAGATTTTATTCTCTTTCCTTTAAAAAATGAATGTAAGAAGGCAGGTACTTCCAGAGGATGATATATATCCCTGTTTATTGAAGACACTTATTTTTTTCCCCATGGACAACACAAATTCCTAGGGTGACTCGACTCAGAAGTAACTAGACTGAGAACTAACTCAGAAGTAAGAAGGTTAAGGTTACATATGTAAATTAGGGAAGAGGAGTCTGGAACTCTGGAAGCAATCTGTTTAAAAGCAAAAGTAAAACATAAAATCTGTCTTTTCTATTGTTGTCTTACTAATTTGTAAGTTAATCTTTTTGTCTTTTTGTCTGTTTTGCATTTAATAAAAATACAAATACTGCTAAATACATTAAAAACCCAAAGTTATAACCATATCTGTATCGTTTATGCTCCTTTCATGTAGCACTTGCTATTGTGTATCAGTCATCTTTAAACTAGATGATAAAATGTTCAGACTTCTAAAGCAGATTCAGTATCAGCTGCATTGTTTAAAATGAGACATGTAACGAAATAATACAGAAGTGTGGCTTTTTGTTTTGTTTTGATTGGGGTTTTCTGGCACTGAGCTCTCTAAATATATTTGATGTTGGCCTTACAGAATTGCTGGCTGGTTTTCAGATATTTTATTTTAATGGAAGGTTAACTCAGTGAAAAATAAAGGGCTCAACTCAGCAGAAAATTCTACTTGAATGAACAAATTCATTTTCTATGCATATCATATTAGCTTACTACAGACTTTATAAACTAAATTCTTTCAAAAATATAAATGAACTAGAGGCTATGCAATTCAAGTTGAGGCAAGGATTTAAACCTTTGTAACAACTGTAGATTTAAAACATCCATCTAAATAAGAGCATAATTATATTCTGATGCACAAAAATTATCACAATAATAATAGAAGTGTAAAATTAGGATTGTAATATGCATTTGTATGATATATCTGCACAGTAAATGAGATGGATTTCAGAGCCATGTTGCTAAGAAAGAGTTACGAGAAGCTTTTTACATAATTCATGGATGCAATACATTTTTGTTTTTAAACAGGGAGATAAGAATAACACCAAAGTGTGAGGCTTTAAATGGAAGTTAAAGACTCATAGCATAACATTTTATTTATTAGTAGTCTATTTTGGTTCTATTGTATGATTAGGACATAGATAATCAAGCAAAAAAATATATTTTCCTAGTAAGCTGAATTTCATTTGTCTTTTTTTTTTTTTTTTTTTTTTTTTTTTTTTTTTACTTGAGACGTAATTTGATGTTACAAGGCTATGTTAAGCTGTACATATTGCCTGCTTCACTTGGAGTAAAATCCCATTGTATCTGTACAGAACAAATATGTTCTTAAAAAAGAAAGATCTCTAGATTGGAACTTTCTACATAAGCATCCACAGGTCAAGTCAAACCAACAGGACCCAACATCATGGGCTGCTAGCAGTCATGGGAACTAGATGTTTATCTAATAATTTTTCAGAGTTGTAAGAAATGTTTTGGTTTTGTTTTTCTCTTTGATGTGTTAAAGAAGGACAGAAACATAATAATTTCAGTGTAGTATCTCTAATTGTCTTATTTTTACAGTCAGACTTAACTCCACGTTTGCCCACAAAAAACTTTGCTTTCCTTGTTTCAGTTTCCAGAAGGCAATACAACCTGCATGCATAAGAGGCCACATGTTAGAACTGGAAGAGTCACACCACTGGAAAACACATTCATTACGGTTTTTCCTAGACAGAAGTGAAATTGTGTTTTTTCCAAAACCTGGTGGTCCAACAACCAATGTACTTTTATTTTCCCCTCCCTTCACAATAAATAATTGAATACAGTACTTTCAGGGTTGTGAAAAAGAGAAACTTTAAGATACATCACAAATCCATCAAGACAAACCTTTTTTTTTTTTTTTTAAGAGAGTGCATTGTATAATAAATGTGCTTGAATTCTGTCCAAATGGATTGAACTAATGCTTCTCAGGACCTGTCTGCAGAGCTATATTATTGTGTAGGGAAAAGAATAATAAACAATGACTACAATAAAAGTCCTTTTGCACTGTGTATGAATTTATTTGAATACCTTCATTGGGCATTATTTTTGAATGAGTAGGATTTAACTTAAACAAAATCCAGAATGTTCATTTTATAAAGAAAATCTATACATTAGCTCTACTTAAGCATAACATTTAAAATAATAATAATAATTACCACAATAAACCTATCCTGGATCCTAGGGTAGAACTCTTTGCCCACAGTTTTTGCAGAAGTTCCCTCCCTCCATAGAGTTTCTTCTGAGCCTACTGTGCTTGTATTTGTACAAGCACATTGTATTTTTACATGGTGTTTGGATAGTAGTGTTTGGCTGTGGTGTGACAAAATACTGGCTATACTGTTTTCCTTTTATGTTGCTGTTGCAGTGATGGAACACAATGGACGTGGAATTGAGAAATACATAAAGTCAATCTGACTTTAAATCCTGAAATACTACATTTATTCTGGTAATCCTTAGACAGCAGGTAGTTGCCAACCTACCCACCGTATCATAAATAAATTCTTTGAAATAAATTTTTCTCAGTGGTATTTCAAATATCTTTCCTATGCTCAAACAGTAACTCAGTTGTTTGTTTTACTGTTAGTTCCCACACCTGGCTTTGTTTAATACTAGTTAGAATCCTCTCATTTGGCTTTTGTGTTTGAAGAAAACAAAGAATAGTTGAGGTGATTACTGAATAAATTAATTTCTTGTTGCAATTGATTGAAATTATATTGGCTTGGCATGCAGTATGAGTTTTTCTTTATTGAATGTCTTTAAAAAGGAACAAAAATCCAGAAGTTATGTTTGGTTTAAGTTAGAATTTTTGTGATTTGTAAGCAAGCTTACTTGACTGCACAAAGATAAACTCTGAAAAGCAGGTTTAGGGATGATTGATACACGTCTCTGTCCCTTAGAGGTATCATTAAAGAACAGATTTAGCATAGCACTAAGTTTTTGGATTGCTATCTCACTGTAAGACATCATGGAAATCTTTTCCCAGCACCCACCTAAACCTGGAAATGCTGAACTCTACAACTGCTCATGTTTCTGTGAGACAGTTCAGAGCATCCGTAGTCTTAAAATAGCTGAGGTCTCTAATAGTTAATACTCGATCTCACAGAAACCCCCAAAATTAATGTTCTTCTGCTAAAACTAGTCCAATTCAGTGCCTATCCTAAAAGCACATCCAAGAAGTTAAGGTCTTCAGAGAAGCCAGCCAAAACTAGTTTCTTTTAACTTACATCAGCAGAAAAAGGTAGTGCCCCACGTAGACATGAGGGTAATAGAGCACTTGGCCTGGGCATTGCAGGTCATTGGTAAATTTGTTCCTGTATTCTGACTTTGTTTAAAGATTGACTTATTTATCAGGCTATAAACTGATATAATGAGAAGCTTTAGTGGCTTACATTCTTAAATCTAGATCTTCTGCTGATGTGTAAGTGGGCTGTTGTAAATACCACTTGGGAATTTGCTTGCTTCAGAGACAGACTGCAAACTCAACAGAAAGAGAACACCTTTCTCTCTTACGTTTGTTTTCCATTAAAAATTACGTTTTCAGAACAGTGAAAAGCAATACAAAAATTCACATTTTTAAACAAAAACAGACTTTTTTTTCTTTATACTTCCCTCCCTATCTAATGATCTCCTTAATTATCCTTACGAGTATTTCCTGTGACATATTTGCAGTGTTGGTACTTGTCATTCTGGGTTATCTCTGGTTTTGTGTTGGTCACAGGCTGGGACTGAAAAGACTTTACTGAAAAATAGAATTAAACTTCATTGATAAATATGAAAAGCATTACTGGCAGATGATTAATAAAAAAGTTCATCCTTACTGACATCTAGAATATTGATAATGTTATATAGGAAGGAATCATAAATACTATATGAGAAGCAAACAATCAAATATTTAAAATTGAGTGAATGATTTAGAATATTGAGAATGGATTACAAAGCCTCTCATCACAAGGGTTATTGATCTAAATATGTCCAAGTCAGTAGGAAACATATTATTGCCATGTAAGAGCTTTTTTTCCCCCTTTTCCTTTAGTGACCAGGTCTGGACTTTTGGATTTAGTAGGAAAACTTCCATTGGCATCAAAATTTCAGGACCTTCTAATTTTCATTGTGCTTTGAGGACAGAAAATAGTTTCCTGAAACGAGTATGTTTAGGCAAGGGTTGTGGTGGAGCTGTTAAGGGTGACAAACCTCACTCTTGCCACATGTAAAACTAACAAGAATATCACTGTGATATATCTTTCATTTTATTTGATGATCAGAATTTTTTTTTTTTTAAACAACCTGCTGAGTGGAATAGAAAGCTAAATTATTGCTTCACATTCATTTTTATTTCAGAGAAAGGGAAATAATACATCAACTAAGATAAATTTTTAATGGAGCCCTTTAAGAAACCATCCAAGAAACTCCATCATTTTCCAAGTTTTAAGTAGCAGAGAACATTTGGGTGTTCTCCTCAATTAAAAAGCAGGCAAGTCATAAAAGTCATAAGGTTCTCTACATTAGTTGCCTCTTCAAAAGCAAAAAAGAATTGTTTTCTGATATTTCATGTCCCAGAAATGTTTACTGTAGTAAATTCAAATTTAGCACAAAGTTATGTTATGCATACCAGAGCTAACTTTTTACTCTGGCTGTTCCATGTCTTCTCCCTTCCTTTCCCTTCTAGCCCTTCCTTCCACCAGCAAACTCCCCAGACACAAGGCATCAGATTATTTTGATAATGAGGTTACATATTTAATAGTTTTTCTAAAACAATTGGGCAGGAAGTTAAAAAAATGCTAGTGATAGTAAAATATTTTGGCACTATTTATTAGGGAATATTCAAGTTCACAGAACATTGCTAGAGTTACAGACAATATTTTCAGACTGACAGATTAAAAGTAGAAGAAACCCCCTCCATTTTTTCAACGGCTTTCATTTGAAATATTATTCAGTTGCTCACATACACAGCAGGAAATAAAGAAGGAAAAACAGGCTTTCAAAAACAAATATTAAAACTAAATGTCTGTAGACTTACAGCAGATAACAAACAAACAAAAAATATTAATGACCTTTGATATAATTTACTAAACTATGACACAGCTGGAAACACTGAAGGAAAAACCCATAAGCAAACCTTTCAGTAAATACAAATTCTACTTAGCAGGGAAAGAAAAAGGAATGCTCTGAAAATCCATTAAAACTCACAGTATGAAATGGTACAAAAAATTAAGAGACAACATAATACAGTAGTCTAAAATCAGCATGTAATATGGGAAATTAATAGATATCACATCAGCTGAATTTCCTTTCTAATGGGAATTTACATTCCATAAATACTATCTGAAATACTTAATATACGTAAATATTTTGATCTTAAGGTAGATAACTTGCCAAAAAGTATGTCTAAAAACATCAGAGTTGCTTTTTTCTTCTGAAACTACAGGTTTTGTTGGGAGATTTTTTTAAGCTCCCATATAAACTTCACTGAATTTCATCAGACAGTTGACATAATTGGAGAAGTTATTGGACAGTATGTTCAAATTATGAGAATTCCTTAAGAAAATTAAAGTTTATTCTGGAAAATATTTGCAGGAAGGGACAAGAAGATAGGCAATCAAATCCAAAGTTAGTTTTGAAACAAGGAAACTTGTGACACCTGCTTTTATTTCTAATAATTCTAACCTTAAGTTTGTATTTACGTTCTTAAATATTTTCCTATGTAATTCTAAATCGTGCAATGTGTGTACTCATATATGTCTAGACAGAACTTCAGGGGAAAAGAATACTAGTACAACAGTAATCTGGTTCTGCATTTTCTCCCTCTCAGTGGGTTCATAATGTAACAGAAGTCTCTAAACTTACATTGTGTTTCTTCAGCTCACCATATGCAGGATACATCTGTGTCACACCACAGAGACTAGCACAGAGCTAGTCAAGTTAGTTTAGATATCAGAAGCAATGTAGCCATATTAATTCTGGGATTAATGTGCTGCACTTGATTGCGAAGCAGGGTACAGTCTTTTTTCAGTGGTGCCCGGTGATAAGACAAGAGGTAATGGGCACAAACTGGTACACAGGAAGTTCCACCTGAACATGGGGAAAAACTTCTTGACTTTGAGGGTGGCAGAGCACTGGAAGAGGCTGCCCAGAGAGGTGGTGGAGTCTCCGACTCTGGAGACATTCAAAACCTGCCTGGATGCCGTCCTGTGCAACCTGCTCTAGGTGACCCTGCTCTGGCAGGGGGGTTGGGCTAGATGATCTCCAGAGGTCCCTTCCAACCCCTGTGATTCTGTGATTCTGTGATTCTGTATCATTGCAATTCTATCCATTGTGTCCTATAGCCTTTGGTTATTGCTTTTAGGGCCCAGTACTTAGGCCAGACCTGGGGTTCAGCCTAGAGAAGGAAGAAAATGCAGCCTAAAAGACACTTTCCAACATTTGAAATTAAGGTGGTTGTTCCAGATTTACTCCCAAGCTTTCCTGAGCAGAGCTATATTTCCATGCAATGTGAGCACAGTAAATTCAGTGCCAGAATACACCAGACTAGCTGCTCGGCATACGTTGTAGTCAGTATGTGCGTTCACAGTAGCTATTAGTCCAGGATACTTGGACATTCAGCAGCTTGCTGATACTAACCTGAAAACACATCCAGAGATCCTGCAGAAATGCCTGAAAGTATTTTTTATCTTTTGGGTGTTAGCACATACACTAACCCATTGAGCTGGTGATAAATAATACCTTAGACATGAAAATAGTGAAATGACAAGATTAAAACAATGAAAGCTGCAAAAGAATTGGTATACAGTAGGCAGGGATTTTTCTTGTTTCTGCCATTGATTTTTACATTGAACAGAGAGAGAAAGAAGAGCTTTCTTAAAATCGTTCCTAAAGCAAGAAAGGGTACATAGAAGGATAAATGAAATAAAATTTCCCCTTATGTACCCAGTAACCCTGAAAGAGCTGTGGTGCTAAAAAAAAAATGATTACTTGCAAAAAAAGCCCCCTCACAAGCCAAGTCTTTTCTTGTCAAATGGGAGATTAATGCAAAGACACAACCGGGAGAGGCAGAGGAGGACTGTAAATGCTAGATTAAATAAAGGGTTTAGACACCGAAAGATTACACAGTGCAATGTCTAACTTTTAGGCACTCTCATAGGAGTACAAGAGCATGAGTTACAAGCCTCCTACTCAGGACATAGGAAAAATCAGAATGTCAGACCTTCAAAAACAAGCCTGAATACACCAGTCCCAGTTGGTCATACGTTTCTGACAGAACATAAATCCCAAGCCACTGCTATTTACTCCAGACTGGTAACTACTTGTGAGTAATCTTCTTCGACATACTAGCTATACTTTTATATAAAGGTTGGGAATAGAGTTTATTCTTCAAAAACATCATTGCGGGCCAATGAATGTTTAAAATAAGAAATAAAAGCAATCTTGGACACAGGTTGAAACCCATGGCACACGCTTATGTATGCAGATAAAATGCATTCTGAAGCAGAAAAATATAACGTATTTAGGGAAAAATAATGTCTTATGGGTGATTTCTTATGTAACTTCAAATAGAACTTCAAAATAAAAACACCCTTAAAGTTAAACCCAGCAGAGGAACAGAAAATTTCTTCATATCCATGTGGACATTTGAGAAGAAATTATGAAGATTTGAACACTTTCACTCTAGGAAAGCACTGAAAGCAGAAATCCCTGCTTTCCGGACGATATAGAAGTTGTGCAATGGTCTCACCATCTCTCCTGCTTCAGCAATACAATAATATCAACGTAAACGACAAGATCTCTTCAGTTCTTGCTGAAACAGTTGAAGGCAGGAGCCCTCCACAGAAAATTCCGGGTACCAGATCATGGCCAGATGCACTTGCCTACCAGCCTGGACTCCAGATGCATTTTTTGCCAGCAGCAGAGTTACACAAACTGCAGGCTACTTCTAAAATGCCCTAGCCCACTTGTCTTATGTTTAGCCATTTGGCCCCTTTTGCTAGAAGAGGTATGCCTCAACTCTGACTGTTTAATTAATTTAAGTCTCACACAGAACCTTACCATCTTAGCACACCGCTGTCCTTTACATTTCTGATCAGACAGTCTATGGTATGTTCAGTTTGTAAGTTTTTCACATTGTCCTTCTGAGTCATCTGCTAATCATAGTTTTATGACAGTGCACTCACTCTGAAGTCACGGCATCACAGCTGATCGATCCGCTGTACCTGCCACACCGAGGATTCCACAGCATCATGAGCACTGGTGTTTAAGCATAATCTACAGTGCAAAAACAGTAAAGTCTTTTGGAACTTGTTTTCTTTTCTAGTACTCATTAGGATTACCAAATAAATCTTTACATGTTCAGCCTGCTTTGAATGATTTTTTCAAACGCATGTACATGCGTATATAGATGTGTGTGTCTGTCTATTCATGTATGTTGGTATCTCTAAGTGTGTATAAACATATATGTGCGTGTGTATATATGTATATACTCACACATTCTTAGTCATGGGGTGGATTTTTACTTTCAGCTTTGCCTCTGATAGGACAGACCATTAGTATATATTGGCATAGCTGAGCCAAAATCAAAAAGAATAACGAGCTTATGACAGCTGAAGAGTTGGCCTTACATTCAGATTTTGAAGAAGTCATTCATATTAGCCCTTTCAGGAAAAGGCAGAATAGACCACTGAAGAAATTTTTATGTTCACTTAGTATCGTAAAAAACTGTGAAAGTACGTTTGCTCACCACACTACCTGTGTCACTGCAATGGTGGTTAAGGGGTATTAAGACCCCAGACAAGCCTCAAACTCTCCCTTTCAGAGGGTCTCAGCAAAAACAGTCGGCCACTCACTGGAACTGTATTGGAATCAGACAGCACAAATCTTAGCAACACATTACTGAAGGCTTTTCCTCAAACTTATGTTTTGCACTATATTCTGCTCCTGTTTACCATCTTTCAATCAATTTCTGTTCCAAGCAAGTTTGAATTACTGCTGGCTGCGTTATGAAAGATAAATTAAGAATACTTGATTCAAATCAGTGAATCATTTTACATGGACAAATTGTTTCCATATTCTGTGTACACTGTGGTAGAATAAAATTAATTTAATTCATTTGAAAGACATCAGGATTGAGAAACAATTTAGAGAATATTTGACCAAAATACCTTTTGTAAATATGCTATTATAAAATGTATCTAATTCTGTAGTAGAATCCAAATACATCTCATTCTGTGAGGCTCATCTGCTTCTTCTCCTATCAATGTCAAACAATTTCCATTAGTTCTTCATTGTTTATTTCATATCAATTTATTATTTTTCTATCGTCATAATTGATTTTTTCTCTTAATATTAGTTCCACTATTTTATTGTAATAAATACCTTCTTCCTTCATTTCCTCTGGTCTTTAAAAAAAATAAAGGGAAGTTTTTCTCTTTAGAAGAACTCTCAACTTTTTGATGACTAAAAAGATCATTAGTAAAGACATTTTTTTACCTTTAATAATCAACAGTCTACTGGTTTGATTTTATTGACAGGTATGTTTTGCCAAACCTTATCACATTTTCTCTCATCAGAGTTTATAGATAAAAGTTCTCAATAAGAAATAAAATGTGTTAATATTTAGGAGTGCTAAAGGAAGAAGAGGAATAAGTGCTACAAAATATAAGCAATGAGATATGGAGACACAGTTGAATTCTGAATTCTTCAGGATTTCTTTGAGATATAACAGCAAACATTTTTTTAGGTAGTTTTTAGTCTCTTAATTGCATTTTCAGTACCATCAGGGGTTTAATATCTGGGAGTCTGGTGAGAGGAAGGCAGGGGTTGTGATTGTTCTAATTTTCTGTCATCCCACAGTTTTTCTTTGTGTTACATTCCTAGTATTTATTTCACTCTTTTATTTCCCCCACTGGAGAAATCGTATCCTGAAAAGTTATCCCACTGTTAAGGCAAACCCAAATGACTGAAAAATCCCGTACTCAACTTTTTTCCCCTTTTCATTTTGACTCATTACCTGTTTTAATTCCACTGAAATTGCTGCCCTGAAATATAGCCCTTCTACAGCAGTTCTTGAAACCATTCCTTCCTATGCCATCTTTCAATAGCTAAAGATAGCTTACCTACTATTTATTATGATCACTCAGTTCTTAACACATGTAGATAAGTGAAAATGTGTAGATATATCCCTATATGTCTGATCTTTGTTTTTCTTTTTTTAGAGGGAAGAGAAAAGATCAATTTCTGTATGTCTAATTTTAAAAACTTTTGTATTTAGTAAGCAAATATTTATGTTGACCTCTACATGTATCTAATGTATTTACTCATTAAAGCCCCATCCACAGAATTTCCACTATCATATGTATAATTTTTATTACAATTGGCTACTCATACGTATTTTTGATAGCTTTTCCTCTTTTCCATCCTGCTCCATAGAGTTTTAAAATCTGTACCAATTATTCAGCTTAGTTTGTCATATTATCAGGGTTTTCCTGAATTTCCTATTGCACAATCACTTCTCAATGTAGTCTTAAAGTCAATGGAATTTTAGAAAAATATTTTTTTATCTTGAACATCAGAGAAGAAATTGCACAAAGTTCTTTTAATTTTTTTAGTTTTACAGTTAAGAAAGGTAAGGGAACAATTTGTTATAAATTATTTTGCTATTAATAATAAAATGAGGATGTGAAAAGTTTAAATAATGGTTCAAGTCAAATAATAATTCAAATTATGTAAAAAAAGATAAAGGTGATTTCTCAGTAAAATTGTACAATTGTATCTTGTTTATAAGTCCTCCTGATATGAAAATATAAGTGGAATAATAAGTAACTGATGATTATTATTATTATAAAAAGAAAATTAATACAATTTTCAGTTTAACTTATTAAATCATTGTTGACCCAAAGGACAGATTATATTGATGGCAAAGGAGATGAAACAGTACTTGGCTACATCTCCTAACGTTAATTCCTGAAAGTAATATAACCACTCAACCATATTTCTGAGGATAATTAATAAGTTTTTGAACAGGTGTATCTGAAATAATATTATTTCCTAGATGTGTATTTAAGCTCAACTTGAATCATTCCATGGTTAAGTGAGGGAAAAGTCTGAATATTACTTTCTGTATATTGTGATATCCCAATTTATTGCAGTACTTTAGAAGAGTTACAGAGATTGAGTCAAAGGCTTTATAAGCTAATAAGAATTAAGGAAAGGGGAAATATTAAAAAGAGAGCATATTAAGAACCTTGGCTCAAGTAGTATGTATTTTAACTCTGTGGATGACAAAGGAAAAAAAAATGGTTTTAGCAGTATTTCCAAATGCATACATCTCTGTTGAATTCAACAGAACTGTACTGACTTGCATCAGCTAATCGGTACATAATTTCTTCTTTTGCCACACTCCAGGTACTTTAGAGTAGACCTGTTTGATCTGTGGATTGCTTGCTCTGTAGCTAAAGTATTTAACTTTGAAACTGAATTTGTAGAGAGTGACTGGGGGCATTACTTGTTCCTTTCAGCTCGTCTATTTGCCATCAGATGGATAAAGACACTAGACTTAGAAAGAAATGCATGGTCAGCAAAGGTTCTCAAAAAGACAATGACAAAGAGGGTTTAGGTTTGGGTTTTTTTTTGGGGGGGGGGTGTGTCAGGGTTTGGTTGGGGTTTTTTGTTTGTTTGTTTAATAAGTGCATCCACTGTTTCCAGTCCTGAGAGAAAACAATCTCGGTTCAATGGAATTTATATAGACCACTGTATATGTATGTGGAAGCTTCTTTATAATCCTCTCTTTTACAGGATGTAATCTGCAGTGACAAATGATGTTTTGTTCTAAAGAAGCTTTTCAGTGCATCCCTTTGACTGACTGTTTTCACAAGTCTTTTGAGAAAAAAGGTGTAGAAGTTAAACCAAATGGGTCAACTGATTTTAATAAACCTGTGTACAGGTACAGGGAGCTGAAGGTGAGTAATGGCTGTATTGGTGTACAATATCTGTTAGGGAGGAATGAAGGTTTGTCAAGCAGAGACATTAAAGGGAGATGAAAAGGGCATTAAAAATTACGCTTTCACTTAGAACTGTGGCTTTAAAGGCCATGTTTGAAAGATACAGTTTCAGTGTTATGAAAAACAGCAGTGGCAATAGCATTACATTTTTGCAAGGCAACTGAATTGCAAGTAAAGTTGTATTGGAGCAGGTGTACACAAGTGATACTAACTGTGTGTCCACTGGAAAAAGCAGTAACTGGTGCAAAAGTTCAGAGTATAATGCAAAACACCCAAGTCTTATTTCTTTGTCCCTGGTGATAACCTGCTCCAGATGTCGCAGAGCAAGTGTCTGGGAGCGGCTGTCATTCACACGAATTGCCGTAGTTATTTGTCTCAGCTCAGGAGATTAACATCTTCCTCTACTACAAGCCTCTTTTGGAAGCCTCTTAATGGAAATAAGGGTGGTAAAGGCTAATCTTAAAACTGGGTTTAATCTCAGCTGACTTCACCTGCTTGTGGTATAACCCCATTCCATATGGAAGATATTCTGGTTATCTAAACACCTCTCTGTGGAAAGAGAGAAAGGTAACACTAAAATTGTCTTCTGGCAATCCCGCCAAGCTCCTGGCCTAAATTGTGCTGGAAATGGCAGAATGGAGAATACCTGTAGCACTAGAAAAAAATCGAAATTTTATTAAAAACAAACAAAGACGTTTAAAAATATTAACTATCCCACACTTTCAGTGGGATCTACCAGGAATCAGACAGTATTTGCACAAGTGCAAACACTTTGAACTCTGCTAGGCAATATGGGGATAAGAAATACACAGTGACAGAGGTCATGAACAGGCATGATCTTTGTTAAACAGAATGATTCAGGCTAGAGATTTTCAGCCAGAGTTCACTGTATGAGCTTTTGAGCACAAACTTTCCTGTGCAAGTAAGATTGCTGTTTTCCAGAGATTAAAGTGTTCACTTAAGAGCTGTTTTCATTTGTGTGAAGAGCTGGGAAATTTTGAATGTATATTTCTTTGCCTGAACCTGTCTCCTTTCTGCCTTTCTCCTCAGACTCCTGCAGCTCGCACTGGTATTTCACCTTGCTTTGGAGGACTGAGGAAGGCATTTTCCTGGCACTCTTTTCAGAGAAATGCACACTGAAAGGATAAACAACAATGTACACAAGCTGCAGCAAAGGAATTTTCTTTTAGATAAGTGGAAAAAAATCCAGAGTGACACCGGTCAAGGAGTGGAATAAGTTGCAAACAGCTCGCTCAGAGAGTCTGTCTCTTTGAAGAAATTAAATATTTGACTAGACAAGACCCTGAGTAACATCATTTAACTCTGAGGTATGCCTTCCTTTCAGTCAGCACTACACCAGGTGATGCCCACAGGTCCCTCCCAACCTAAATTATTCTCTAATTCTGAAACTAACAAACCACATCTGTTGAAGACAATTGTTGAACTTTTCAACAAGTATACTTGATATGTAAACACGCTTCCATATTTCTTATTATAAGAATTCTTATTGATTGTACAAGGAAATAAAAAGGAAATATCGAGAATGAGAACATGAAAAACCTAGAGCAATGTCTATTATACAGGAAATAACAAACTACACTTTTGAGTTGGAATTTCTTGTTTTATTTTCTTTTTACTTTCAATCTCCTTGAATGTTAGTATTCTGTAAAGTAATCTTCACCAGTTTATCTGTCCAAGTTGTTTTGCTTTAATTAGACTGTACCTTTTAAACCTTTATAAAAAACTTGCTGTTAAAAAAGTCTTCCTTGGGAAACTAATTCTCGTAGTATTCTGTACACATAAGCTGCATGCATTGTTAAATGAATTTCCTATGTCTTTATATCTTTTCCAAAACCCGCACCATGTTTAAGATTTAATATTTTCCCCTCACTACCCAGAATGGTGTTGCTCTGGCAAATGGGGATTACAGTGCAATAGTATCAGATGTTTTCTGCAGACTCCTGCCTCCATCAGACATGTGTTTTAAATAAAAGTTACCGTAGGTCCCACACCATATCTATTTTCTTTTCCTTAATTCTGTTGTAATAGTTATTCTATCCAAATTTTATCTCCCAGCAATAAATGTAAAACTTAATTTAAGCTATACCAATTAGATCTGGGGTTGTGATTTTATCTCCTAGTTACACATTTAATAGTTGATTTAAGCTACACAAATTGCTTTAGATCCTGGAGAAAGAGGGGGTGTGATCCTGATAAATCATACCGGGTTTCAGATGAAGTGCAAATGTGCTTGGTTAGGAGTTGCTGTTACTCAGGTTCCCTATGGTTTTCTTTACACTAGTAATTGAGCAAATTATGGGTCCAGTCCTATAAACCCTCAGCACATGAAACTTCTGTTTCCAATAGAAGCTCCGATTGCGGAGGGGCTTGCTCCTAATCCTGGGGCCAGCCAAAACCAAGGGGTCATGAGGGAGGAGGAGGGGCAGCACAGAGCAGCTCTGTCCCAGGAGCAGACTGAAGAGGACAGCCACTCTTTCACAGCTCCTTTTTTGCCCTTTTCTCCTTGCCTTGGCGAGGGAGTGGAAGGGAGAGTAAATAATTTTACTCCTCCTTGCTCTCCTCATTGTGCTCTTTGTCTTGCTCCTCCAGCTAATATGTGGATGACCTTGACTTGATCTTACCTCTGCTGGCTTCTGTGTCAGAGGATTAGTAGCATTCCCACTCCTGACTGCAATGACAACATGAACAGGGAAATCCCAGGGGTTTGAAGAAAAGTGCCTTTTAGCAGGACTGAGTGCTGTGTTTCTGAGACAGCTCTAAAGAAATCCACTTTGGAAATGAAGTCTAGGTGTCTAGCAGGTAGGACAGTGCCTCAGGTTGTCTGCATGCTTCACTCTGTTCATACCACCTTATTGCCTGCTGACAAACCTATTTGTCATGCTGAGGGATCATTTCAGCCCAAGTCCATGAGATACTCTTCTAGACTAGGCTATAGCTTATTCCTTCATTCACATACATTTTAGTAGAAATGTATCTTTCCACAAATGAGCACAGATAGTATGGAGGATTCCAGCCATTCCCAGTTAACTCAGTTATCCAGTTTGGGATTCTTGTAAATATATAGAGGGAATCCTAATAATGCAATTTTAACTGGGATGACAAAAGCGCATGCCAAAAGTGATTTTAAGGCACCTGTGTACTCTGATACCAAAACTGGATTGAACAGTTGCAAGACATTGGTCACATTAGGTGGTCATCTCTTAGGTACCTCCATAGTGCCAAGCTAGAGGAAGAGCATGTATTCTGAGAATGCATCCACTCGCAGGTACCGGTCGTCTGCTAAGACAGTTGGTGTAGGGAAAGACTTTTTGCAGGAAGGATTCTAAGATGGAAGTCTACAAACTGCACCCAAAGGAAAACTCTTCTGAGAAAGCTTTCCCAGAATTGGTTCTGAAAGGTCTGACGACTTCTTTAAGGAGTTAATTAGAAAAGACCCTGGAGAACTAGCTGACAAGCACAGTTACTATTTAAAATTAAATGCTGTTTGGAAAGAAAGTCTCAAAAAACCGAGATACAGGTACTGAGCAAATTCAGAAAAAGGATTTATAAAACTTGCAGACTTTCTCTCTGCTCAGTTTTTATCTCAAACTGAAAATCAAACCACTTCAAAAAACTACCCAAAACAACAAACTGAAAAAGGTCTCACAGCCAAATACAATCAAGAAAACTGCAAGCTGCATTCTTACTCATAAACTTTAACCTGCATGCTCCTTTGTAGGTGCAAATGGCATTAGTTATATTTTTATATTTCTCCCTTGAACTTATGCCAGTTAAGATGGGGTCACTTTATGTTAAATAGCTCATTGAGCATAGTAGCATAGTGGCACTGTGTAAGGTAGAGGTGGCCATTCTCATATGCTGCAGATGTCGACAAATGATGGCAACCAGTATTTCATAGTTAAATTATAGCTAAGTGCCTCCTTGTGAAATTTGCAGATCTCACTGGATTTTATTCTGTAAAATCTATATTTAATAATATAGTTTCATTAAATGACACAATAGCCAATATCTTTATAATAATCGGGGCATTCACAACCTGTTAATAATATATTTTAAGAAATAGTATAGTTAGATGTAAATGATAAACCTCTTCAGCACCTACTATCATCTGCTTTCCCCTTCTTCCTACACTGAATCCGTAATACTTATGAGCGCTGCATATATTGCTGTTCCTTACAGAGGAGTATTCTTCTGGACTTTTTTTTTTCTTCCAGGAGGTATAACTTTGCAGTAATGACCGACTCTGTTGTTACTCAGAAACTTTTTGCAAGTTTGAGTCCCAAATACGTGAACAAGAATGCCAGTGTGAGCAGAGATGTGCAGCGCGTGGTACATACTCAGACCAAGCAGCTAATTTCGAGACTGTTAATCCCTTCTCTCTATAGTTTGCATATGGCTACAGACAGGTAGACCAGGATTTACAAGAGTGGCTATTCTAATGTCTTTCTTTTGCTTTGAAAATATTTCCTTTCAACATTTCTTGTAAAGAAGTAGAAGAGAGCTGGAGAAGAATCACTTTTGTCTATTTTGAGATGTGAAGTTTATTCTCATGTCACAAATAAATACTAAAACAGATGGCTATTTTGTCACAGGACTATATATAGTTCTGTATAGACACCACCCCACCCCCACCCCTCCCCCCAAACACACAAGATTACTAACAGAGTATTTCTAATTTAAAATACTTAAACTGTGAATTCTGAGGAAGCTTGGACTCACTGCAGTAGCTGAAACCCCTTATTTATCCCTCAGCTCCCTTTGATCTGGGAAAACCATGGGATGAAAACAAAGGAGAGAGATATGTTGGACCAAAATGTACCAGGGGACGTCAGCAGTGAGGAGTTACAGCATATATTTGCTTTTGTAAGGAGTGTACCCTATAATTTTTAAATAAAGAATATTTTCCTGTTTCATTAAATTATACAAAAATTAGGTCTGTTCTTGCATCCTTGAAATCAATAGAATTTTCCATCTCTATTACCAAGAACAAAATCCAGCCAAAGTGAAAATTCACCTGGATTTTTACTGATCTGAACCTGGTAGAAACTTATAATGTGCAAAATGTCATCTTACCCTTTTTCTGGAACTGTGCCTATATGGTAATAGCCTCACTGAGATAGGTACAAACTGGGCAGAAAAAATTACTTCAGAAAGATAATTTTCTATATTCTGTCCAGACTATTAAAGGCTTAAGAACTCAGCACCAAGCAGATTCTTATTTTGACCGCTGTTCTATAAATAGAAACAGAAAATGAAAATTCAGTTCACTAGTTAACTTGGGTATTTCTTATTTATGATGCTGAACAGTCTGATGAATGGACAGGCCCTGCAGAAGATTAGATACGTGCCCAACAAATCTTGCAGAAGCAGCCAAGGGAACTAAGCAAACAAGGCAGAGACGAGAAAGGCCAAAGAAGCAAAAAGATTATGTTGGGATATCAGAGTGACATAATGAGAACATCTCAAATAAAAGCAAAATAAATAACTGAAAGACATTATGAGAATGCAGAAATGTTCTTACATAGCTATTAGGTAAAAAAAAAAAAAAGCATGATCAATTTTGAATGCATTCAATTGTTTTACTTAAGAAACTATTTAAGAAGTTCAATTATTTCACTTTAAAAAATAGTCCACAACAGCCTAAGCCAAAACATGAAATATAGGCTCACTTATTTTCGAATTACAGAAAAAGCTTACTTGTTGTGACTTATGGTCTATGAAAAGTCTTGATGTATGAGATAATTTACGAAAACCCATATTTCAGCACAAGACAGCGTTCTTTACTAGATGATAATGAACTAAATAAGGAAGTAAATACAGTGTATTTAAGCATTGCAAATTATCAGGGAGGATGCAAAGGGAAAGGACAGGAAGAAGGCACTCATAAGATTTTATGAAAGTTTTTTTCACCTATTCTTGCAAATTTATATCCAGCAGAATTAAAGAACTCCAATGTTTTTGTATAAACCAGTGAGGCAATATGACACTTGGTTTGCATTCTGCCATCTTTCATTGAGCTTCCTCTCAAAACTTCTTGCAAAGAAGTAAGAGCTTGGTGTTATGAGAAGCATATATCCTTGTAAGGGAGTGTAAGTAAGAATAAATATATTGTATTGGTTCTAAGGTTGAAGAAGCTGGTCAGTTCAAATAAATATAGGGGCTGCTGACCTGATACCTAATTTCATCCCAACATTTAATTTCTTTCTGTTAATTAATTTCCATTAGCAGACTCTACTCAATAAATTTTTGGAAGTGCCTTTGTGCAACACATTATTTCAGATAATTGGCACCCCGACAGGCTGCTAACACTCTCTGTAACAAATGCTATATAGGCAAATAAACTGCAAGATTTCATAGCTACCAGCAGCCAGTGGTTTTACAAATATTCGCATGCATGATTAGAAGAAAATGGTTACTTACTGAGCTGTCCATTTTATAAATCTGTCAAGCTGTTGACAATTCAGTTTCAGAGCCATTATTATTATTTTTAAAATATGCTTAAATTCCAGAGCAAAACAAAACAAAAATATATTTTAAAAAATTGTTGAGCATAGATTTTTGCCATAATGTTCCTTTTCAGTTCAAAAATCTCTTTTTTTTTGGAGAGAACAATTATGTGCCTGTATACTGGCATGGGATGCAAATGATCTAAGAGCTTCATATTTAACTGATTTTATCTCACTTTGAATGAGGCAGAACAAAGTCTTGAACAAAGTACCTCCTGAGCTAACTTATATCTCAGACCTGTCCTCTCTGACTGTGAAGGGATGAAAAGTCCAGATTTAGATGTTTAACTCTTAGCAGGTGGATCCCCTAATTTTCTCTTTTTTCCTCATCTTCTGAATGCAGAAATGTGAAAATTTGTATTTTTGTTTATACACAGTCTTAGTAACAGTTTTTATACAATCAGCCTCAGAGCTTGGGAGGCAGGCAGAGAATCACAGAGAGACCAATGCTCTGGTTTATTATGCATTCAGGGGCGTGAAAGATGGAATTTATGCCTAAAAATATTCTCATAAGGCAGCCATATTCAACATTAGCCCCATGATTATTTCTGCACGAGCTAAAAGAAAGTGTATAAATTACTCATGCTACGTTGTTAAACTGAATTGAGGTAGGTCTCTGACCACTTTTACGGACAATGGCCATTCCTGAATATCTTAGAAACTCAGAGAAACGTGTATGTATGTCAGTTGTGGGAAATGAGTAGGAAGAAAGTATGAATATATTCCAAATTTACAAATTAGCATGAGGTTCATCTCCTCTTACATTTTTAAAGGCTTCAGTTTGTAAAGAAAACATCTATAACACCCTTTAGCACCTCTCACTTGGTGATCCATGATCAAAATTAGAAATAGCTTTGCAAAGTACAAATCATTCCAGACAAACATGAATACGTTGTTTTGATAATGTGACAAAACCGGTTGATGAGGGGAATGAAGTAGATGTGATATATCTAGCTTTTATTAAAGCATTTGATATAGTGTCAAATGAAATTCTACTCACAAAATTAATTCAAATTGGCATGGATATGAACACTGTCACACAGAATGAAAACTTGCTGAAGGACTGCAAACAGTGCACTGATAAATGGCAATATATTCAGCTGAATTTACAGCATGTAAATGAAATTCGGAGATAATACTAAATTCATTTGGGAGGTGTTATGAAAGCCTCCAAGGAAAAAGAAATAGTACAGAAAGAGACCGAGAATTAGTAATATGCACATAAAATATCAAAATGTTTCGCAGTTCCATAAATTTTAAGACCAGCAGGAACTATAATGATCATCTAGTCTGACCTCCTGCATAACACAGACCATAGAATTTTAACAAGTGATTTCTATATAACTTTAGGATGAGCAAGGCCCTCTATTTGAGAAATATATCTATTCTCAATTTTAAAACTTCACATTTTAGAGAATTTATCATTACCCTAGGTACATTGTTTCAATGGCTAATTATCTTTACCATTACTAAAATAAATTGCACTGTATATGAGATTCAGAACAGAGAAGTTGCAACTCAATACATTTGAGAATATATAACCTATAGCAAGGGTATTAAATAAAAAGGAAATCTTGCAAAACACTAAAATGAAAAAGCCCTTGGGATACTGAATAGCAACTTCAATTGGAATTTGGCCTTTCCAGTGGCCACAGTGATTCGTGACAAGGACACTTTGAGCTGCAGCGATAATAAGTCATAGACCAAATGTATGATCTCATTTGTGATGTATAGTTTTGTTGCAGTCACTATTTGAATTCAAATTTAGGTATTTTGGAACCAGCTTCATCTACACTGCTGTTTTAGATTGCACTTTGAAAGTAATATCTCTCTCATCCCCACTTAATTCTCTTTGGTTTGCGTACACAACTGGGTTGCTTTCACATAATTCTGGACAGGAAAATGGATTCAAACTCAAGGGTTTTGAGTCTGCATAACCAGAGTAATTCTGAAGTTATGCTTTAGAACAAATCCAGTGTGAACATCAGGTGCTCAACATCAGTGGTTTTGCTGTACCAGTTAATTCCTGTTGTGCCACTCCACCAGCTAATGCAGACATTGCTACAGAAATACTAACTCTTGGCCAGATTTCCAAGAAAAAATAAGTTTAGGGATTAAGCAGTGATTCATTCACTTGAGCATTACACACATAATTAGCTTTTCAGCTTGCAAAAGAGAGGATATTGCCATGTGAAGCCTTTGGAGGCTACATACACCAACAATAGAGGAAGAATTACTTCAAGTGTTATCAGTGGTATAAGATGGTAAGAATGAAAGTTCAGGAGGGATATTTTGTTTGAACATCTGTATAAACTTTCTGACAATGAAGTGTGATTACGTTGTCAAAATGACTGTAAGAAAAGTGTGGAGGCCAAAGCGTGTAGGGCTCTTAAAACTCACCTGAACAAAGACACTGTAGGAAGCAATATTTCAGTGTGACAGAAACAGAGTGAATTACTAATTAGAAGGGTTCTTTCTCTACTATGGTTCCCTTGAGTACACAAGTTCATAATTAAATATTCATCTATTTCAACAGTGGGTGATAAAAAACTGGTAAAGGAGTAAAGGAATGAAGAGAAATTTAAGTTACAGTAAAGGTAAAAAAGTCTAAAGCATCCATTATTGCCTTAGCTTTGAATATTCCTAAGCCCTTCCACTCTGCCTTTGCCCTGCTCCTCCCCTCCAAAAAGTTTCTGGGCCAGAATTCAGAGCAGTTGTACAATATACATCAGCTCAAGCCTCATTGTTGCATTATAGCACTATTCTGTGTACTACTGTCACTGTGATGCAGGACATCAAAAGATTTTTTCAGAACAGCAAACAAATCCATCTGAAAATACGTACTGGTCAGCTGTGCTGACCGATCACCATTAGGAGCCTGATGCATATCATAGGTCAATTGTGGACTACCTTCCAACATCATTAGTTATTCTGTCCCCAGGGCCTACAAAACATGAGCTACTTGTTTGGTTGGTTGTTCCCGTGCCAAATTATATGTCATATGAGAATGAAGGTGCTGGTGGTATGAACAACCAGCTAACAGCATTGCCCAGGTTCTCTATAGACATCTGGAGACTTACAACAATAAAATCCATCTGTTCTGCTCAGATACTACTTCACACAGTGATCAAGGACACTAATTGCAGCTAATAGCTAAATAATCAGTATGGACACTAAATCTTGGCATAGACTCCAGATACACTGATTATGTCATATTTAGAATTAGATTTTAAAACTAGATGAAGATCGTGGAAATAGGAAGAACTGATGTATTGCTAGAGTAGCCATATCTAAGAGGAGGCAATACTTGTTAGAACTATCACAAAGACAGAAATATCTTCATTAATGGTTAGGTAGCATGAAAGAATAAAATAATTTGTTCAAAAAAGTGAAACAGTAGTATATTAGCTCAGAAAAATATATGACTGATCTGTTGCGCATGTCTTAATATATAATTGTTGCCACAAAGGAATCTGTTCTTATTGGATTAAATGTCTATTTGTTGTTTACAAGGTGAGAAAGAATACCCAACTTCAGCACTTCTCGCATGAGGTCGGGTTATATTTGATTTACTTTTTGAGATTTACTTTGAAAGTATAAAATATTAAGTTCTACGTTAAAAAACTCTGAAAACCTAAACAAAAGCCTAAAACAATTTAGTGAAATAGTACATTCATCAATGTCCTCATTTGAGGTAAAGGAAATTGTCTACCTTTGGTATAGATTTTCTGAAGTTATCTTTTCAACAGCATTGTCTTAATCAGGTTGTTGCTTTTATAGGTGAGACCAACAAGGCTTCTTCAACTCTTAAAGAATGTAAGTCCTTAAAAGTAGCCGTAACAGTGAATGAGTCATGTTCCCTAATGAATATTGTGCTGTTCCTCAGAGAGAATAAATGCTTCCACCACTTCAGAATTCTGGGGAGTCAGGAGAAAGGAAACAGGTAGCAAAACTTGTTTTGATGGATAAGCAAAAGATGTACCTCCATAAAATGCAAAACTGAAGTATAAGCAAAAGGGTACTTTTTACAGAAATTAGCTTCCAAACTCAAAAAAGAAGAAAAAAAAAAAGGAAAAAAAAGGACAAGTATCAAATTCAGTCTCTTTTTTTCCTAAAAATTGCCATCCATGAGGATTCTTATTTTAGAGGAAAGATATTTGAAAGAAAAAAAATAAAACAACAAAACGCATTTAGAAGAGCAGTTCCATCAATGAGCAAAAGCAGCGTTATGCAGTAGTAAAAGAGATCAAAGCTTCCTGACAAATGTTGTACCGGTTTTGGATGAGATAGAGTTAACTTTCTTCATAGTAGCTAGTATGGGGCTATGTTTTAGATTTGTGCTGAAAACAGTGTTGATAATACAGAGATGTTTTAGTTACTGTTGAGCAGTGCTTGCACAGAGTCAAGGACTTTTCTGCTTCTCACACCACCCCAACAACGACCAGGCTGGGGCTGTACCAGAAATTAGAAGGAGACACAGCAGGGACAGCTGACCCCAACTGACCAAAGGGATATTCCATACCATACGATGTGCTTAGCAATAAAAGCTGGAGGAAGAAGAAGGAAGGGGAGAATGTTCAGTTACGATGTTTGTCTTCCCAAGTAACCATTACATGCGATGGAGCCCTGCTTTCCTGGAGATGGCTCAACACCTTCCTGCCAATGAGAAATAGTGAATGAATTCCTTGTTTTGCTTTGCTTGTGTGTGTGGCTTTTGCTTTACCTATTAAAGTGTCTTTATCTCAGCCCACAAGTTTTCTCACTTTTACTCTTCCAATTCTCTCCCCCATCCCACTGCGGGGGACTGAGCAAGTGGCTGTGTGGGGCTTAGCTGCTGGCTGGGGCTAAACCACGAAAAATGTACAACCAGAATAAAAAAATTAAGCCTGTAAGTGAAGAATTAAGTCAGAAGCCAATTTAATGCAATATAGGCAGTACTGGCAAGAAAAGGAGTACTCTAAATTGCAATAGTTTTTCTTGGAACCTCTTACCTGCTGAATTCCTGGCACCTGGAGAGCTTGAGAGGGATTTCTCCACAGAGCTTGAATCAAAGCAAAAATACTATGCAGAAAGAATCAGAGATAACTCAAAATTTTCAACAAGGTCATAACTGTAATAGTTAATCCTGTCAAGAAAATTTTGATTCATCCTTACAGTTTTGGTCAACCATTGCAAAGAAAACGCAATGAGACACAACTTATTTCCTGATGGTATTATCATGTAAATTAGCAGGAGAACATAACATAAAACAGATGCATTTTTTATAGGTCACTATTGATTGAGTTCCAAAGGTTTATGTTTAGAAGAACACAAGAAAAAGGTAAGAAAAAGACCTGAACTCCAGCAGGAGATCATGTGAGCTCAGGCACTGGTGTTTTTATAAAGATCCCAGCTCAAGTTTCTGTCTGAGTTATGGAGCACAAGAACAGGTGCAGACCTCACTGCAGTTTGTGGTTGCTGTGGATTAACCCTGGTGGGCAGCTAAGTACCACACAGCCCCTCTCCCACTCCTCACCAAAGGGATGGAGGAGAGAATCGGAAGGGTGAAAGTGAGAAAACTCATGGGTTGAGATAAAGGCAGTTTAATCGGTAAAAGAAAAGCTATGTGTGTAAACAAAACAACTACTTCCCATTGGTAGGCAGGTGTTGAGCCATCTCCAAGAAAGCAGGGCTCCATCACACCTAATGGTTACTTGGGAAGACAAATGTCATAACTCCAAAAGTCCTCCTATTTCTTCTTCCTCCAGCTTTTATTGCTGAGCACAGCATCACAATGTGTGAGAGATATCCCTTCGGTCAGCTGAGGTCAGCTGTCCCAGCTGTGTCTCCTCCAAACATGCTAGTCACTGGTGGGGCAGTGTGAGAAGCAGAAAAGTCCTTGACTCTGCGCAAGCACTGCTCTACAATAACTAAAACAGCCTTGTGTTATCAACACTATTTTCACCACAAATCTGAAGCATAGCCCCATAAAAGCTGCTATGAAGAACATTAACTCTATCCCAGCCAAAACCAGTACAGTGGTTCAATTTGTTTAGACTTTATACAATAAAAGAAGTGCTTAAACTTAGGAAGAACTAAACACACTTATACCCATTTTTTACTTCAGTCTTTTTCCTGCTGTTCAGCTGTTACATAAGCTCAATAACTACCTGGATATGTACTAAACTGGATATCTACTAAACTAACTTCTGTAGGATCAGCCAGAAGTTTTCTAGCACATCTACAACTCTCCATTGTAAGTTCACTATAAGATAATAGAATAGCAAATGTGGCAAATAAATGCAAGCATTTTGAGTCTTCATTGGAATAAATGCAAGCATTTTGAGTCTTCATTTCTGTCTAATTCTTCCCCTTCTCCCACTGGGTTGACTGAAAGTCACCTATCAAATATCAGTAACAAGGGGAATAAAATGAAGTGAAATACTAAGGAGCTGCTGGTATGAAATAGTACCTGCAGTAGTGAGAGCAGAAGCAAAGAAGCCGGAACTGAATCGAGTGTTAAAAATACACCATTCTTTCCAAAATGCCAAAATGTTCCACCAGCTGATGGAACAACTTCAAACAATAGAAAGTCTGGGTGGGATTCACTTCATTTTAGACATCTGGCCAACTTAGGTTTCATTTTCAGAAGCTGAAAGAAATATACATTTCCAAGGCACATGTCATCTAATGCTAAAGCAGAAGTCCAAAACCTGAAGTAAATTGCTCCTTAAAAGTGTCTGTTTCTTTCATGGACTGTAAAAGGAATCCAGCTTATTTAAAGAGATTTGCATTTTGCTGAATGAACTTTCACTTTCATAATAGCTAGATCAATGCAAAAATGTGACAAACCACTCTTTTTTTTTTGTGTGTGTGTGATGTTCAGAAGTAAATAACTGAAATTTGGGATAATAAAATTTATTTTTTATTATTGCTTCCTGGGTTCAAATTTTGCAACAGCTGTGGGAATTTCTACAGCTTTAAGCTAAGAAACTAAGATCAAAGAATAGGAACCCTGGTGAGGCTTTCTTTGGATAATATTATTTATGTTTCCATTGGTTCTAATAAGTATTTATATTCTTGCTGAAACAAGCTATTACCCTTTAAAATGTTGATAAGACATGTAAACAAACATGAACAATTAAGGAAAAAATACAGAGTATATAATTTTATGTTGCTACCTGCAATAGCTCTTTTCATTTTCTATCATAATCAGAAATATTAGTGTTAATATGAAATCTTTGACTGTAAGTCTGTATTTTCTTAATATTTGAAATACTAATAATTTCCAGGATTTTGCAATATCAGTTGACAGTCTGTTACATGTTTGTCCTGATCAAAAGGTTCCTTACAGAAAAATCTCATCTAAGAAAATCTTTAACTAAGATAGTTAATGAAAATAAGTTTATGTTTTATACTATGCGGAGTTTTTTGTGAGTGTATATTTTATTTCAGATGTGATATTTTAAAGGTGATGTTGTATGCATGAGACATCTTGCAGGCTTGCAATATTTTTACTTTATTTCTTTATTTCTGAAACTCACAGTCAGAAGTTTTGTAAACTTCAAGGATTCTTTTTAACTGACGTTAATATGAACGGCTACCACTCTCTTGGTAGAGTTTGCTAAAGGTTCTGCACTGCTTCTTAAAATAATAACCAAAAGTATTTGCTTTTAAGACAGTGTCTCAGTATGTTTTTCTATCACGTTCTTTAAGAAAATTAAAGATGCCTTGGAGATACCATGTCAACTTCCTCTACCTATGTGTTATGTAAAAAAGGTTCTTAAAAGGACATTAACTGCAGTAATGGAATGTCAAAAGTTTGGGTTTTTTTCATGTTTTACCTAAAAGGAAATATTTTAAAGAATTGAATCTATTTATTACCATCATGTCTTTGAAACAATACAGTTTAGAAAGGGGAATGGGAACTGATATAATCTAAAATTGTTTTTTAAAATGAAAATTACTCAAGGTAGCACTGTATACATTAATTGAGAAGCAAGGTATAAATATCGTATTTGTACCATTCTAATTTGCAGATATCCACACATGTACTTTTAAGAGTTTTGATGAAGCTGTAGATTTCTTTGTACTGCTCATTAAATTTGTGCCTTTCTACCGAACGAATTAATGACCGGTTCACAGTAATGGTACAGAAATAGAAAGTTACAATAAGGGTATGTAGTTTTGTATTAGTGTCTGCACTTTGTTCCTCAGATTTGTCATCTTCCGTGTTTGAATTTTAACATGATACATAGCATTCTGCCAGGATTCTCCCACTGGGCAACCCAAATGTTCATTAATGCATTAGTGTAAGTTTTTCTTCTTCTTCCTTGTATAATGATGTCAATCATTATACTATTAGCTACTACCCGTGTCAAATGTCAACCATTTAATGGCTTTCCTATTATGAAGACAAGGATCTTTAAAAAGAAATTTAGTAGGACTTCTGGGGAAAAATGAGTCTACCAGGTTTGTCTATACATTGGGCTTCTCATAGAACAAATAGGTTGCTCAAGAGTAATGCTTTTTTCGTCTCAGTTAAAACCTCTGACAGAAACTAGCCTCTTCTGCTGCCATATTTTCCTTTCCTGTGGTCTACATTTGACCTGACTTTGTATTCAGAAGACATTGCCTCAAATGGATGGGTGTTCTAAGAGAAAAATTCAATTTACCATTAACTGTCATCTGTCAAAAATTAGACGAAAATTTCTAAGAAACGTGTTAAACTCCCCAAATGACTTTCTGTACACTTCATATTTTTAAGGCAAACCAAACCATGTCTTGGGCAAGGTCTACTTCCTTTTCTCCCAGAATTCCTCTCTCATGTCTCCTGAAAAGCCATGCTTAGTTTCTGCAAGTGCAATTCAACATACAGCAGCTGTTTCATTTGAAACAATCAGGGATATAAACCTTTTCAGTGAAGTAAAGAATATTATCTGAAGAGTTATAAAAGTTCACATAACCCTACCCTCTTTCTGCTACTAAGCTACATGCCTTCAAATTAGTCAGCTCTCCCTGTTATGCAAACAAATTTATTAGCACAGTCAGGTTAGGTGGAAAGAAACCCATCGAGGCTGAAGGGGTAGAATATAGACAGCAGTTATTTAAATACTGGTCTGTAGTTGAGGAATCACAGACTACAGCAACTGTGAAAGGATTCAACATGGCCCAGACCGCAAAGATGAATTAATCAAAATTAAAATACCGATGCAAGCACACAGGATATCACTGAGACTCAGCTGACATGCAGTTACTTGTTAAACTATGGTAACTTGACCACGACTCTGACCTTATCACAGAATCACAGTATCACAGGGGTTGGAAGGGACCTCTGGATATCATCTAGTCCAACCCCCCTGCCAGAGCAGGGTCACCTAGAGCAGGTTGCACAGGGTGGCGTCCAGGCAGGTTTTGAATGTCCCCAGAGTCAGAGACTCCACCACCTCTCTAGGCAGCCTCTTCCAGTGCTCTGCCACCCTCAAAGTCAAGAAGTTCCTTCTCACATTTAGATGGAACTTCCTATAGTCAAGTTTGTGCCCATTACCTCTTGTCCTATCACTGGGCACCACTGCAAAAAGACTGGTGCCATCCTCCCGGCACCCTTCCTTTAAGTATTTATAAGCATTGATGAGATCCCGTCTGAGACTTCTCTTCTCCAAACTCAAAAGACCCAAGTCCCTCAGCCTTTCCTCAAAAGAAAGATGTTCCAGTCCCCTCATCATCTTTGTAGCCCTCTGCTGTACCCTCTCCAGCACTTCCCTGCCCTTCTTGAACTGGGGAGCCCAGAACTGGACACAGAACTCCAGGTGCGGCCTCACCAGGGCAGAGTAGAGGTGGAGGATAACCTCCCACGACCTGCTTGCCACACACCTCTTGATGCACCCCAGGATGCCATTGGCCTTCTTGGCCACAAGGGCCCATTGCTGGCTCATGGTCATCCTGTTGTCCACCAGGACTCCCAGGTCCCTTTCCACCGAGCTGCTTTCCAGCAGGTCAACCCCTAACCTGTACTGGTGCATGGGGTTATTCCTCCCCGAGTGCAGTACCCTACACTTGCTTTTGTTGAACTTCATTAGATTCCTCTCTGCCCAACTCTCCAGCCTGTCCAGGTCATGCTGAATGTCAGCACAGCCTTCCGGTGTGTCAGCCACCCCTCCCAGTTTTGTGTCATCAGCAAACTTGCTGACAGTACACTCTATCCCTTCATCCAGGTCATTGATAAATATGTTGAACAGGACTGGACCCAGTACTGACCCCTGGGGAACACCACTTGTTACAGACCTCCAACTGGACTCTGTGCCACTAATCAGAACCCTCTGAGCTCTATCTGCCAGCCACCCCTCCCCATTTTCAATCCACACGCCATCATAGAAGGCTATTAGATTAGTCAGACATGACTTCTCCTTGGTGAGTTCATGTTGACTATTTCTGATAATCTTCTTTTTCAGTAAAGTGCCATGATTTTCTTGATAACAAAAAGTGTTTAGTATTGTTTTTTTATATATTTTACAACAATTGTATAACAAAAAAGAAGGAATAAATATTTAATTTTAGTCGATTCCTTACTTGTGGAACTTAGATCCTCAAGATAAACTGGGTTTCATGTTCAGATTCTTAATGAAACTCTTTGAGTTTCTTTGATTTTTTTGTTTGTGAAGATTGATATATATATAATGGAGTAAAAGTAATCATGGATGAATATTTGACATCTGGTGTTCAAAACAGGATTTTTTTTGCATGATACAAGTTATTGGTATTTTAAATTCAATATTTATAGTCTCTAAATGTATTCCATGCTGCAAATAGCTAGAGAAGTGATAATCCAATGATTTAGGCCTTAATATAAGTTATTTCTATTCTGCAAAGGCCATCTTGTGACAATTTGGCTAATTCAGTTAGGCCAGGGAAACAACAGCATTTTTGTGCTTAACTAGGTATTCAAAGTCCAAGTTCTGCGTGCAATGTGTGGGGAGAGTTTGGCACATAGAAACGTTGGTCAGAAGAGCAAAAGCAATGTGCGTGAGGGATGCACAAGTTTAGCAAAAGCACAAACTATAAAGGCATGTTTGAAATCCCATTTTTTTTTCCTGTAATTAACTGCAGATTGCAATCCTGAGTGACGTGGCCCTGTGAGGTTTGGATCACAGCTATAAACCAAATAATTACCTTGGGTGTAGACATTTAACTTATTCATTCTTTTCAAAACAAGTGTTTCCAGCTATATTTAACAAGACATCACTTTGAGCTTTGTGGGATCAAACTGATGTTGCCACATAAATATCAGAGGGGAATAAAGCTGCGGTGACCTAGAGGAAGCACCAGTTGTACCAATATGGAGAAAGAAATGAGATTCATGGGTCAAGGAGAGGAAGCAATCAGATATGTGATTCCATAACTGAGTGTCATGGACATCCAGACCCCTAAAGCCTGCGTCGAACTGCCATGGAGAAAAACACAGAAACTTTGTTATGAGCAAGAATTGGAAAGGAAGCTTCCATCACTCACATGAGCTCTTTCATGATATGGAGTCAGGCTTCTTCGTGCTCACTACTTTTTGCAACTGCCATGAATCCTGGATTCCTTCTGGTACAGTGGGACATATTTGGATGAATGGATAGATGTTGAATGATGGGGGGATGCTGAACGATGATATCTACTTTCCATGTCTGTTGACCTCAGTGGGAGCTGAGAATGCTCTGGTAACTTCAAGTTGGGAGGACTAAATGATTAGGTTGCAAAAAAGATCATATTTGCTCCTTTACAAGGACCCTGTGCACTGAAATTTAGTCTTACATCTTGTATGTGTTCTGCTATAGGTATAATTGAATTTGCCATCTTCCCCCACAGACTTAAAAGTCATTTTGAAAAACTGCTTGAGGTTTTGAGTGGCAGACCTTTATCAATAATACTGCATTCTGAAAATGGTATAAGGGTGCTAGATCAAAGTAATTCAAAACAACTAAAATGGAAAACAGTGCAATTTATTTTTGTATAGTTTCCTTTAAATGCTATATTAAACAATGATTTATAAAAAAGCACTAAAAAATAAGAATTGTCATTCTTTGCAGATTTAATTTTAGGATTTTTTATTTTAATGTTCTCATTAAATTAATTGCATGCTAATTAATCATTGTAATAAAAAAAAAAGAGAGAAAAATTTTCTATTAGTTCATTTTTTTCTGCATTCTGCAGCTCACATTAATACTACAGTCCAAAGAGAATAATTCTAGCTAGTTTAATGAATAATCTGAAAGGGAATGATTTATCTACATGAACCACACACATAGCTAAAACTCCTCCTGTGCCAGACTTTAAACTTACATTGTCTTTGCTTTGTTCTTTAGGCACACACATGCACACACTCAAATATTTTCACACAATAAAAAGAAAGTTACAAGACAGCTCCTTGGAGAGTTGGTCATTGTATGCTGTAGTGGATTAAGAATACTCAATTCCCAGTTCTTTGGAGAAGTATTTCTCAACCTAGGAGTGTAGCCTCCTGGGGAGGATTGCAAGCAAACCCCTTAAAAAAAAAAGATCTTTCTCTTCTTTTCACTTTGTTTTCAGTTGAAACTCAGCAAAGGCTAAGTCATAAAGGCTCACCATGAGAAGAACATGATGAAGAAAACAAGGAAAAAAATAAACCAAAGCAAAATGACAGACAGAGCTGGCTACTTTGTGCCTTGTAATGTATAATATCAAACTGTGTTTTGAGTTTATTTTGCCATGTCACCCTCTATAGAAGCTCAGGGACTGATTGTTAATTTCCTCTACTTAGAGGTGGAGTTAACTAAGTAAGTTTAAAGTATCCTATTGTAAAATCAAAAAAGTGTGTATCCTTAGCATTATATTATTTGTCATACATTTAAACATAAAGGTGTATTTATTTTTCTAAAATAATTATAACATCAGACAAACACAGGATTAAGCCCTGCTGATTCCTACTTTAGCTGATAGTGTGTATTCACTTAAAAATTCCATTTAAACAAACTTATTCCACTTTGTATAACCTACCGGTAGGTTTATGCCTAAAAGGCCACATTTGAACAGAGCAGAAAATGGCACTATGGAGGTTTACATGCCTATAGGTTAAAAGTTTACTGAGTGATGCAAAGTCAAGCTTTCAGACCACTGCGATGTGGAGTTTCACTGCATGATTGTATTATTATTTTCCCTCACAGAGCAACACTGCTTTCCACATAAGCTACACATTGTTTGATCTCGTTTGTGAAAACATGCATGCCACTAATCCTAGGAGATACATTACAAAACAGAAAAATATATATTACCTGCAGTAACAAATGTTGAATAAGTAGACAATATCAAGTTATCTTATAATTCATGAACAATCTTTACCTTCAATGATACCCATGGTGTAAGGATGGTGTACACTTACACTAGAAAATGAACACGTGAACAGCAACCTTAACATAAGTGTTTGGCGCCAGATATATAGCCATCTACATGAAAGGGTAAAAAAAAAAACCAAAAAAAAAACCAAACCAACCCAAAGAGGGAGTAATTTAATATTTAGGGAGGCACCTGACATTCCATAAAATGCTATGTACTTAACTCTCCTCTGCTTAACACTATAGTCTGGCTTCCTATCTGAAAATCCTAAATGAAGAGACCCACAATCACCAATGGTTCTTCTCCCATTCTATCTACTACAGTTTCCTTGTCTGTAATAGACTTCTGGTTTAGTTTTGGAAGGACTGGATGTCAAAGTGATTTTGCTGATCACCTTTAAGATATTTTTTATGTGAACATTCATTTTTTTCATTCTCATCTTAATCACATTTCCATTAAAACGTGTAAGAACAGCTACAAATGCAACTGACCTACAGTCCTTTGTGCAGCCCTCTGAAAAGCTGTGTTGATGGAAATACATTGTAAAATCTGCAAACGTCAGTCAAATAAAAGATATAACTAGCCTTGATTACTGCTTGTGTGGAATCAATTTCTTTTTCTTCCTGAATAGTCCCTGTATTTATATATAGTTTGTCTAGTGAGAAAGCATCTAAAAATAATAAACCCCAGAAATACTGATGGTTTCCTTATTAGTTTTGTACATTTATATTCATATACATGCTTGTTCTGAAGTCATGATCTTGGAAATAAAATTTTCATGACCTAAAGGAGACAGAAACTTATTGTAACACTTCCTCGGATTATATTTCAATAGGTGTAAACACTACTCTAAATTTTCATTTAACAATATGGTTCCAGTCACATTTGTATCCAAACACTTGCACCAGGATATGCTGAACCTTTAATTTCCCTCAGAGTTAGCACCCTAAAAACAATATTGACAGATTTTTTAAAAACTAACTGTAATAATATATTCCTGTCTCCTCCTCCTCTTTTTTAAAAAAAAAAAAAAAAGTCTTCCAGATGGAGGATGTATGGCCTGGAACAGGAAATTGCTTTCTTGGTGACCTCCTCTAGGAAGACATAATGCCTCACAGGTATCCTTAAAATTATACAGTTTGACAGATTAATAAGCAAGTTTTTAAGTGGGTAATAGATAGATTTAGGCAGAGGCTAGAGAATGTACCTAAACGAAAGCTGGTTGTGTGCAGGAAGGGAGGGGATAGATAACATTTTCTTATAACCTGAGACTGGAAATCCTTTTCATGTAAAAATATCAGAAGAATATGATGAACTTGGAAGAAATGCAAAGGAAATTAAATTTACATGAAAAACTACAAGACTCTCCAGTTGGATACTGGCAGAAATGTCACTGGTAAGCCATATGCCATTCGGTGGGAGCTTTCCCTCCAGGAAAACAAAGACCTTAATGTATTTAATGATATTAGGCTGTGATAGAATGTAGCTATGGAAAACCAGATGAATTCAAAACTGTATTTCCAATACGGCAGGAAAATATTGATGCTGTTAGACAACATATTCATAATACCTCATCTGGAAGGTTGTGCATAAGTGATCATGCATCTTAAGACAAGACTTACTCTGGCTTTGACAGAAAGGCAGGTTAGGAGCATGATCAGGGGTGTGGTCACAGCAACTGTAACGAAATACTGTCAAGTAATGTGCATTTTAGGCAGAACTGTATAAAGACAGGACATCATTAGGAAATCGTTGGCCTAACTGTTTGCTGGATCTTGGAGTATTAAGAAGCAACAACAACTGATCAGGTGTTTGGATCAGTAGTACAGGTCACAAGAAAAATCTCTGCTTCCACATGTGTAATCAGAAAAAGAACAAAACATAAACTTCTGTGAATAACTCCGTGTACCAATTCCATACATGTGTTTCAAGGAGGATGAAATTAAGGTGCTAAATAAAAAGTTGCCTAAAGATTCTAATGTCGTGTTCCCATTCAGCTGAACCATGTTTGACCATTTATTTTAGATATCTGCGTATAGAATATTTTGGCAGACAGGTACATGTTTTTCTATTCTTTTTACCTAATTTTTAAAAATTATTTTCTTTGGCTTCCAGCCTTAATGAGTTGTTCATATTTTTCCCTAGTCTTTGTACTTTTATAAATAGAATCAATATATTCTCTTTTTTCCACATCACTGTACTCTACTTTCAATTTGGACCTCTCTTTCAGATCCTTTCTTTAAATTTTCTGTATTTTTGCCTGTACTTGATCTGTATTTTGTATGTGTTTTGTCTGTATTTCCTCACTCTGCATCTTTGTTATCATCATTATATTTTTTGCCAGGTCAATAGCTGGTTCAGCTTCTATGGCTGCCCTCCCTGTCTTACAGATCTCATAGAAAGCGAACTGAATTTCAGTTCCAAGCATTCTTGTATTTTCCCATGGCTTCTACAGCAGGCATGTGCCTAAATTTGTGCTTGCAGAGTTACATGCACTTAAAAATAAGCAAACAAATGTCTTCCATTAGATATATGACAGCTCAATTAACAGGCAATTATTCAGATTGTACTTTATTTTTATTCTTAGAAGGAATCAACATCACAATGAAATTATATATCACCCTTCAAGTGAACATAGACTGTCTGCCAAATCTGCCTTACATAAAGATAATGCCTAGAACTCCATCTATCATTTTTCAGCTTTCAATGGTTTTAGTATTTGCATTAACAATAGTGGCTGCTTTTGTGAAGGCTCAGTTTCAATTTTGAGCTCTTTTCACTGAGCTTTTCAAGCCTTTAAACCGGCTGGACTCAAAATTATCTCTGGAAAAACTAAGATGCTTCCTGTGTTCAGGAACAATCTTCTGGTATAGGCAATCTATGACTTGTAGTGCTTTTTGGCTTATTTTGCTGACTTTCTCTTTAGGGTTGTTTTTGTTTACACAAGAGTGAAAATCCTTCTTGACTGCATGAGTTCTGAAGTATTTCCATAAAATTCACCACCTAACAAATAAAATACACCAACAAACAAACTTGAGAAATGCAGTCTCTTCCTGCAAGGAGCTTAGGAGAGAAAGATGGATCTTAAAGGTTATTATCCTTTCGGCCACAGATTCACAAAACATAAATGTTCACCTCCCACCATACAGAGGCCCCATAATTGAGCAAAAATGGGAAAATAATATTTAGAGGCTGCTTTTAAATGATAGTCCAAGTAGGAGAGGGTTTTTGTGCAAATTATGAAGAAAACAGCTTATGTGCCTGCAGCTGCATGCTCTAAACCCATTCCTGGTTTGGAAAAGCCTGATGCTATTTCTTGTTCACTGGCACAAATGGGGTCTATTGTATTTCAATGCAGTCTTGAAATATATTTGGTGGAAATATAATCTTTAAAGAAATTTTGATCATAAATGCAAGCACTGATCTGCTTCTGATCTGCACTAATGCAGCAAGGGAATTATTCAACTAGATACCTTCCTGCTTTTAATATTGTAATAGCTTTTGTAACTTCCCATCACAAAATGCATGCTTAAGTCCACAAATTAATGCATCCGGTCTTGTTCATAGCCTTTAAATGATTGGGAGAATGGCTTGTAACACTATTACTAACATTTTTCTATTTTATTACTGGGCATTGTAGGATCTTTGTGACTTTCACCTCAGTTGACAGATTGCAGGCACTCTCTAAGAATTTTAATGTCTACTTATTTATTTATTTTATTTATATTGCTACCAAAAAGAAAGACTTATTCCAGAGAGTTACTTTATTTGTCAGATCTTGCACTTTTCAGACTTGTGCCACTGAGACACTTCTATGCTGTGTCCCCCTGAGTACGTCAAACTGAGCACGTGGATAATTTGGTGTGTAAGAGCCATGAGTGCATATGACAAAATTCATGGTTATAAGATTTTTCTGTTTAAAAAAGACTTGATTCTTGGAAGCTGATGGGATATTCCCTGTACAGCGTCAGGTTTAAAGCTATCAGTCTCCTTAAAATGTTTTGTTCTGTTAGGTTGAAAAAACTTATATTGAAGTTATTCATTATATTAGTCAGTTGGAAATGTATAAGAAAATCCCAAATAAAACTTGGCAGATGGTGAGGAAATCATCTTCTGAGAACTTACTAACTTATCTACAGTTCAGAATGAAGAACTGTTTTTTGACACCCCACTAATGCCAACAAAAGCAGTGCAGTAGCCTCTGACTGGCACTGAAATTTCTTAATTACCTCCACGTCTTTGAGTTACTCTGAGGAAGAGCACAGCTTGTCCTAACATACTGTATTGCTTTCTTGTATGCAGCCTAGTTCTGCATTGTACCAGTTTATTGAGATATAGCTCAGGGTCCTGACATAATGTACACAACTATATGATGGTGCACTCAGAACTTTAATCTCAGAAATCCTTCTGTGTACGTTTAAAAATGAATAAGGCCATAACAGTAGAATCTTCCAAAAGGTTCATTTAAAAGACAGATCAGTAGCTCTTTCACACAGCGTTTTGTCACTGGAAGACAAGCTGTGGTGAACGTTAATTTTGCAACCCAAAAAAGTGCAGGCTGCACATTAAAATGTCACAGAAGGACCTGTATTTTGCATAGAATTTCAATATATTTTGCTCTTACCTTTCCCATGCTATAACCATCAGTCTGATATCAGTATGCTTCAAATTAGCTGGTATTTAAAATACACGCTTCTAGATTAGAGATCTAAATGGTCTTTTAGGTGGTTTCCAGGGAGGTTATAAACTCTCAGGTGTTAAGAAAATTTACAACTGGAGCCTCAACAAAGACAGAAATGGAAGAAATGAAAAGTTGAGGGTAAGGGTGAGGCAACAACGGGAATAGAAAAAATACAAAAAGAAGAAAAAGACTGATTGGAAAGGAGAAAAGAAGAACCAAAAAAGCAAAAGGATACTTGGGCTATAAGAACAGAAAAACATGCAGTAAGCAGATGGTGAGAATGAAGTGAGAACTAAGGCAACAAAAGAAAACTCTAAAAGTGAGGAGTGGGAAGGAAAAATAGTATGAAACTAAGTGGTAAGCAACAGGAGAGAAATAAGTTAAGGGTAAAAACTTGGCATTCCAGAAGAGGACACTGACAGAGTAAAAATGAAATTAAAAAAAGTCTTCTGGGAATTAAGCCCAATTTCCAGAGAGGTGTTTAATGGGGACTGTCTGTTTAGATCTTCTTAAGTATTTTCGAAAATCACCTCCATTCTATTTCATTCGTGTTTTGGAATAACTAAATCTTTCTCATATTTAATTGGTAAATGGTTCCTAATGCTAAGTATGGCATTTTAATTTCCTCTCAAATATATCATATTTCGTCAGCCCTCTAATGGGACACATTTACCACATCAACACCACACAAGAAAGGCAAAGCGAGTGATGGTAGAAATTTTCCAATGCCTTCCCATCGAATTAAATCCTCTAATTTGAATAGCAATTTTTGGGGGAAAATAGAAGCAAAGGTATAGCTCATCACAGAGCAAGCCACTTTGCCAGTAATAGAGTGGAGCACTTTAGAGGGTGAAGACAAACAAGAAAATAATTGCGTGACTCTGTCCTCAAATATACTGACATTTAAATGATACAATCTATGAGAGCCTTGCCTGTGGACTTTTTAGGAGTGAATTCTGTTCAGTTTATGGTTTCCAAAAGAGAGGATGAAGACTGCTGTTTTGACAGGGCTTTGTGACCCCTTAACAACAGCTGTCCATATAATGCTCGGACACCACTGAGTTCTTAACTTAAAAATAAAGTCCTGAGACCACTTTGTGAGGGCTGAGCTCATTAGCTTGCCACAAAAGGAATCAGTATCAAATTTCTGAAAGCGTTTCATCTTAATCCATTTACAACTGAAGGTAGAGTCTCCCTACCATTGGTTGGAAACTGTAGAGATAAGTATTATTTGTTAAACATCAATCTAGTGCATGATTAATCCCCCTGACTTCAGCAGGATTCAATTAAGATCATGAAAGTGTCAAGATGCTTTTCTACACTTGTTTGAGTAACATACACATCAGTAAGAGAACAATAATTTAAAATCCATTGCTATCAGATATTCTTTTTCATCATACAAAGGAGAACAGTTTCATGTTCAGGGAGAACACAAGCAAGAAAAATCCTGAACCTGTTGCTTTTGGGGGCTGAGCACTAAGATAAATGGTGGTAAGGTGCCTCAGTCTTTCACTGCATAATGTAAAGTACACGTGTCATCTAATTATTCTCCAGCCTAGTGATTAAGGAATTATCTAAAGCTGCTGCAGATGTGAGTTTGAATCTCCTCAGGCTCAAGAGAAAACTGAACATTGGCCTCCCACTTTTTTGGTAATTACCATGTCATTCTAAAAGTACACTTCCCACACCACCTACATCCCTTCCTGCATTCTCCCCCGCCTCCAATCCACTGTGTTCCTCATAGATTTCCAGCTTTAGAGGAGTTCTCCAGCTCAAGAACATGAAGAGGCTGCTAAACAGATCCTCAAATCTTTGGAGAAAGAGTGCTTCAGGATACCCTTGTTACTAGCATTTTCTATGTGGCCCTTCCCCAGTGCTGCATTCCTTGAAACATCCTTTGCCAGCATCTCCTTCTCTAAATACACTGTATTTTTTGGATGGAGTTAATCTAGATAGCTCTGCATCCCATTTTTAAAGGGGTGCCTGCCTGCATCCGTGACATGGGTACCCAAACTCATGCACACATTCCCTTTGCCACTCAGTTTCCCTTCGTTCCCACTGTTCTGATTCCAGATTCAGGGGCCTGATTCCTGCCCTTTCCAATGAATAAGAAACTGTCTCAGCAAAGTAAATTTCACTGCCACAGCCTGACCCTAACAATTAGGTGGTGCAGCTGTATGTGAGAGAACAAAGTTCCTTTTGCAAACCTAGGATTTATGGCTGAAAGGATTCGGGATCAGAAACAATACTTTTCACAAAATTGGAATGTAATTGCATTCAACTACTGTACTGGTAGTTCTATACGATTGTCAATGTAATTGTCCAAAATCCAGGTTTCTCTTGAGGTTATAATTATACCCTACGTATTTGTTTCAGTAACTTCTAATTGCTTTTTACTTAAACTCTGTCTCCTATTCTCTCCAGCACTGAAATTAATATTTCTCCATTACCTCTTCAGTCCTGTCCATGTTCACTATCTCTTTCTCTGTACTCTTATCCTTAGGTTACTCTTTTCCCTCTTCCCACTCCTCCCCACCCTCCACAGCCCAGATTTGGTATTGACACTTCAGTCCCTTTCCAGGAATCATCGCCTTTGGCTACTCTTCTAAGTCTTTGCTCATCTCCCCCTGGAGAAAAGGAGTAGGATAGGGCTTAAGCTTAATAGCTGGCAGGAAAAGGAGTATAGATATTGCATATCTTTCTTTCAGCTGATGACTGGAGAGAAAAAGCCAGAGATATCTGCTGAGAGGTGTATAGGCGGAAAGAACATCTGCTCAATAGCTTGACACTAAGCCTGTGAATAGATTTTCTCTGCAGACTTCTTAGGGTATGCAAGGAAACAAGGGAATCAGTTGAAAGGCAAACTTCTGTCTGTCACACATCATATGGGTGGGTATAGGAAATCTACTGTCAGGTATTAGCCCTTTTTCATCATCTCTAGAAATTTTCAGAAAAGATGTTGGTTTATGGGATTAGGCTTCAACTTCACTTCTTAAGGAACATTTAAATCAGAAAACTGTAAGTAAAAGTCATTAAAGTCTCCTTGTTCCTGAGAAAACATTTAACAGGGTATGTTCACCATGTTTATTGAATCTGTGTTACTGACATGTCCTACCACTTCTGCTTCACAACACAAAGACTATCTCTTAATTTAAGCAGAGCTATGTCTCCAGTTTTTGTCCGGGCAATGAGTGTCATTTTTTTCTGGCCTTATATATTCAAACTGACCCAAAGACATTTCAATCGTAGTTCCTGCTTAGAAAGACTTTAGCCTTTTCTGGTCAGTAAGTCAACTATTCTGACAGAGTTCACTGAAATTTTGTGTAAGATATTCCACAGCTGTTGACTAAAAACCTGACATTTTTGAGCTTTTATGCAAAATTATCCAGAGAACAAAGCAAAAACCCTACCACAAACTAGCAATTTGATCATTCTTTTATTCATTTTGTTTTACGGAATCACAGAATCATGGAATTTTCAGAGTTGGAAGAGACCTCTAGAGATTTTAGGAAGATAAGTGTATACAAAACTATCACCATCAATAAAGACAGGAAAAAACTTCAGTTTTTTTATGTTTCCCTAGGTGTTGTCTGATTCTCTGATTTTATTGCAGATATCAAACTTGCTAATACCAATCTCCTCTGCTACTCACATAATTAAGCTTGGTATACTTTGACCCTTCCCACATAGTTTAAAGACAATCCATTAGACTGCTGTAGGAGCCTGTAGGTAGCCTACGAAAGCTGCAAAACTTTAGTCTGCTTTGGGTTTTTTTTGCCACTGTGCATAACTATGAAAGTATTTTTTCCTCATTTTTTGAATATTAAATTCAGTGTTTTTCTTCCTTGTTATACACAAAATATTTTTTCCCCTTTCACAGTTATATTCATCAACATTAGTCTATCTGCAAGCATAAATGTTTTAAGAAGTCTATAAAAAATTAAAGATCAGCCTAGTGACAGATACACCTGATGTATAAAATCACATGCTCAAACCTACTTCTGTATACTCAAACCTACCTCTGTAACACCCGTGATCCCTTTCGGATTCTTTCCTCACCGTGACGTGCAACATGAATGCTTTTTCCACATTATAAAAAGCATTCCCTATCTATCTAGTCTGAATTTCTGTTCTCAGCTTTCATGGAGTATTCCATGTGATTTGTGTTTAAAAACAAATAAACAGAGAAAACTCTTAAACTTAGGGAAAAACCTGCCTTTGTGCTCTGTAACCATGAAAGTGAAGAATTTACATACTAAAATGTCTTCATGTGCTCAAATCATGCAAATTCCTAAAAACCATTTCCCAGGAATAGAAGATTTGTAAATTGCTTCTATTGCAATAGGAAAGTATAACATCTGCACCTGAAATCAACCTTTGGCTGAGCACAAGAAATCAGAAATACTTTTCTAAAACCAGAAATAACTCTCTTTAACAGCTTTTGGACAGCTGAATTTTTTGTCCTTTTCTTATTTTCTCCCATCTCTTTCTCCTTCCCTTAAAAAGTAAATGTCTAGATTTTTGGCATCTCATTAAGCTTTTCACTTCACTATTCCCATCTTCTGTCACTTACTAACTTAGATTTTTATACCATGATTTATATAATCAATATGATAAATAATATTAATGTATACTAATTATCATGTATAAACAATGTTATAATCTGGTCATACTTTGGTTTTCACAACATCAGAACATGTTAAACAGCATCAAAATACATGTCTCCATCGGCTGAGAATGTAGATTCAAGTAACGTGCAATGATACATGAACACTGAATAGTGATCTGCTATAAAATAATTACGTGTGTTGATTCTTTTTGAGTCAAACATTAGCTTAAGCTTTCATTCAAAGAAGCTTTTTGCACTTGCTGCTGGAAGGGTGATTATATGTTACTGGCACCCTGTAGCAGTAACATTTCTCAGCTCCCCTGGCCACAAGCTCATTGGGTTCATATGGTGGCAACAGTCTCAGTTTGCTCAGCCTGCATCATTCCAGGATTAGACAAGAGGAACTTCAAATTCAAGCAGGGTAAAAACACTTAACTCAGAGAGAAACGTGATGGATGGAAGGTAACTATCCTTACTGCACAAAGGGACAGTGCTTCAAAACAAAAGTGGATTCCTCTGAGATTTTGTGCAAGGTTAAGCAATTGAGACAACTGTATTTGTAACTATCATTGTATCAGGTATGCTGGTGGACACAGGCATTTCAGTGAGAAGACACAACATTGCAAAAAACAGTAGGATAGTAATAGAAGTGAATTTTGTACATTAAAAACTTCATCAACTTGCTTTGAAAACAAAGCTTGTCTCATACGGACTTCAAAGAGTTGGACTAAGTCTGATGCATTCTTATTGAAAATAAAACAGAATAAACCTATACAAAAAATCGAAGCAGGGAAACCTGAAAAAAACATAATCTGACTAAATATTTTTTTTTCCCCTTGGTTCAGAAAGATGCTCAGTTTGGAGAGATAGGACAAAGTACATTAAAAAAAACACACGTAAGAAGAAATAGTAATTCTCATTTTTATTCTATATGTTAGAGCAGTGGGGTTTTTTGTATACTATAAACATTATGACACTATAAGAAGAATTATATTTATAGTCCTGACTGTGTCTGAGATACACAAGCAATACTCACCGTATGGCACTTCTGGAAAATGGCATTACATTTAATCATGCAAAAAGTACTGCTGAGGGAAAAGTCACAAAGAAATAAACCAGTCTTTCTCTTTCCTGTTCTGCTGAAATGAACCATACTTTTGAGTGGCTTTTGAGAGGCATTTTGTTCGCATTTTGCCCTTTATGAGCTTCCTTTAGCCCACCTGACATGGTAATTTCTGCTAGAACTACAGGGGTGCTTGATGCAAAGGTCTGAAACCAGCTGCACTTCTGCCCCAGAGAGTTTTCCACAGCTCTGTCAGCAACCTACATTCAGCCACTTCAACCTAAAAAATTGAGTGCTTTCATTAGGAAAGTGGTGCCAGTGTAGCAGCCAAAGACTGTGCCAATTCATTGCATACACCTTCCCTCCAACAGCCATTTTTTGGATCACCCTCAACACAGCTCCAAGAAGGGATGAAAACAGTAAATGTTCATTTGGAATGGAATACAGTTATGTGATTATACAACCCAGTGATGTCCCTCCTTCCACAGTACTGGTTATTGATCCCTGATCACCTGTTTTCAGAAATGGTATTACAGGATTTCAGGGTGTTCATAGAAGAGTGAAAAGAATGATGAGGAAATGGGGGGAAAAATCCCACATCAGGAACGACAGAAAATTCTGAGGGTGTTTTTGGAGCTGGAGAAGGTGCAAGTCAAATAAAATAATTCTTATCAATTATGGTGGGATTACAAACTGTTTCAAGCAGGGACTGTTTTTTGTTCTAAGCATCTGTCATTGAGTTTCCTGACAATTTGCTCATAATAGCGACAAACTATATACAGAAGGCAGAGCAGTATATTCCATTTTCTTGTCTGTAAACACTTTGGAAGCTTAATGAGAAATTAACAAAGAACTATGAATTAAAAAATGTCAAAAGATGGTAACTTTTACTGTATCTGTAGAACATGTTGTCATATCATGTTTTTACAGTCAAGTAGTTAACTAGACTCAAAGACAACTGGACATTTGTAAGAACAGTAACTGTTAAGGGTATAACTGTTCTACTGTTAAAAGCTTCCAACAGGTAAACCTGACATCACCTTTCATGGCTAGCTGTCATTTTAATTAGTAAGAACTCTGTTTGAACCTGTAAAGAAGGAAATGATATTGAGAGGTGTATCCATCTGTTACAGAATTCTTGTACTTTCTCCCACGTTAGTATAGAAGAAGTCAAAGTATGCGATAAAATGGACTGTGCATTTGAATCAAATTTGGAGATTTATTTCACCATCAGGAATATGCATGGCAGCAATACTCTTGCTCGTACCATTTCTTAGCAGAAAACAGCAAGTAACACAGGATCTTTCAAACAGTTCAGGAGGAAAACACACCTAGACGTTAAGAAGTATATCTAACTGTTAATTTGCATATATCTTCAAATGTTTTAACATTAAACCCGTATAATTTCTCTCACTGGAGGTGTTTTAAGAACAATAATAATAATTTCTAGGTGATCAGAATGTTACTGGTGAACATCTTATTTCTTAATATGTATGCAAATTAATATTCCATATGCATGCACCTACTGTTCAAGGTTGACCTTTATCCTCTTATAAATTCCATTGAGATCTCATAATTTTTTGATTGATATTTGGTTCATTAAGGGCGTAGCTAATCTTCTGCCCTAGATTTTTTTTCTTTTTTTCTTCTTCTTTTTCTTTTTTTTTTTTTCAAATTTGTATCTCTCTTGGTCTGCCAAGCTTTTATAATTATCTTGGTTTGTGTCTACTAAAATAGCAAGCAAACTATCCATGTCAAATAATTACTCATGGAACATAAAACCAGAGATTAAACATAAAAATACTCACATTCTTTTCACACGGATTTTTTATTATCTTAACCTCTCTGAATTTTTGGGTTGTTTTGTCCCATTGAAAATAAAAAGTCGAGTTGCAACTTGAGTTGACTATTGGACTGCATGTGCTATAACCAGAATGCAGAAAAGAATCTTTCTCTGTGGACACCTTAATTTATTTTTCATAAGATTAAAGTAGGTAGTAATGGAAATGTACTCTTCCCTTTTTTACCTGAACAGATCACTTTTAATAAGAATTCAACTTCAGGAAGCAGGAACAATGCATTAGGGTTTGCAATGGCAGTATTTAATTTTTTTTAAGAACAAGAATTATAAGCTTTTTAATTTTTTCTTTCCAACTTATATTTAGGATTTTTGTATATTTTAATTATAAATTGTTGATATATGTGCTATCTTTAAAATGTATTGGAGTTTGTTAGACTTACAGGGTTGGGCTGTCTTTAATCTTCTTCTTACTGTGTAAGACTTTTTTCTTTGACAGCTTCTGGCAATAGAGACAAAAAAACCCAACCAACCCAGTAACAAATATAGAGACATGAAAGGGTTTTTTAGGGATCCATGCAATTAATTTTCCTCAAAGACTTGCTCAAACTAGCAGCATAGGTCATGAAAAGAGGAATGACCAAGTAGAAAGTGATTCTCGTACTAGCAGGAAATAACCATATCCTACAATCTGATAGCACACACTAAGCTCTAAAATCCCCAGCTCTGCAGTCCAGGACAACTGTTAGCAGTGATAACGGTTGTTGGCATTTTTAAACAAATGGAAATACTTTTTTTGCTAGGCATATTTGAAAACAGGTGAATAATGGGAAAAGTCTTTTGGGAAAGGAAGAGTAAGTGACCTCCAACTAAAATTATGGTAAGTTGCCATTTGTTTCGCTTTCCCCCAGGGCAAAGAGGAATTAAAGAAAAAAACAAGTAAGTGATGTTTCTGTTTGTGCTAAAACATAAGTTAAATGTGATTTTGAATACAGTCATTCTAGTGTGCAATCATAAGGAATACCTGCACATCAATGTATCCTATTGATTACATTAGAATCATAAAACATTTCACTTTGTGGATGGCCTGGGGCATTCGTTTTATCATGCTGTAACGAGGTCTATAGTGCACATTGAAATGAACTGCTAGTTCAGTAATAATCTGTAAAATGAAGCTAAAATGGCACAACAGGCGCAGCTGTCTGAGCTTAATCAGTAAGTATTCTTTACCTACTCTTAAAACTATGAACTACTTTTGATCAACCATTCTGTAGGAGTATGTATTTAACACAACTGCCTAAAAACATGCTGGTGTGTTCAGTCAGCACAATATTCCCAGTCTAAATTGTCACATCTTCTTTTGTATGTTTTGGAGCCATTCCTTAAGTCACAATCTTAAATGAAAGTCAATAAGCGCACCAAACAACCGAATGTGTGTGCCTGTGTGCTAGTGATAATGATTAAACATTAACCTTTTTTCCCTGTGTATTACCAAAGGGACAACAAAATCAAAAGGAAAAGATATATTTGTTGCCAGTGTCCTCCTCTCTCTTTCAGCAGGCAGGCACAACTCTGGCGAATTCTGTAGCAGAACTGCAGCTGGGCACAAGCAGCACAAGGGAGAATTTTGTTTACTAATCAAAACCTTTGCCGTAAGTATTCTGATGAACACCTGTAGTAACACATTCTTTCTTCTCTGCAGAAAATCAGCAGAATGCTCAGGAAAACAGAGGCCTCAGGGTTTGTTGGGCTTTTTTCGTTAAGAAAAAGCACTCTCCACAGCATCATAGCTTCATAGTCCCTGTCTAGTTTGTTGCTCCAAATGAACATGGCAGACGAGAGTATCCATCTTTTCTTGCCTTCAACTCCTAGAATATCTTTGTATATTTACAATTGTCACCTCAAAACCCCATAGTCTGAGGCAGTATATGTTCTTTTTCAATACCTTATATGAATATCATAGTTACAACATTTCCATGCTCCTAGGGATGCAATAGGCTTTTTCCAATGCTGTGTGTATTTGAGACATATCATCTTCACTATCCAATTCTCAGGAAGTTTGCTTTTTAAAATATAGAAAGACATGGAGCTTTACTTTTCGAATTGCTTCCAGTAGTTCCTGGAAAATTTACTATTATATCAGCCCTTAGCCCATCAAAGCACCTAAACATGTGTTCCATGCATATGACATAGCCGTTGAAGACAAGCCTATTCTATGCTCACAGAAGAATGTCAACAGTTAAAAATAATCCTGAAGGTTTTAACTGCGATGTAGCTTTATTTTGTTATTTCAGCCTTAGTTGCTTAATGCGCAAAAGATTTCTATCCTTTCAAAGAAATGGCTTCCTACTTCAAAATCTAAAGAGCTTATTGCTGTTTAATATTCACCAGTTTCTCCATTGAATATTGCTGATAGACCATGTCAGTGTCTGATGATGAGAAAAAAAACAACAAACACAAAACCACAGGCTTTTCTTCCATCTTTCCAGCTGTCTCGGTGGTTAACGCAGATATAACAGTGATAGACAATTAAGAATTTATAATGGACTGCTTCATGTATGATTAGCATTTATCATTGTGAGATTCATAATAAACAGGCATAGGTTTTAAAGGACAGTAAGAAAACTATACAATTTAATACTGAGTTTCAAGGCATGTACAAAGGTAGAAGCTCGCTTAATAAAATACAGTCATTTAGAAACTTTGGTATTCTGTATTATACAGAAACTAGTATACGAGATCACTTTCCGAGAAGTGCCATTCCTAATACTGATGACGGCATAGTTGAACTTAGTGTTAATGCTTACAGTGGCATTTGCAAGAAAGAACAAAGATGAGTAATCACATAAAGGTAACAGTAATTGATGGCTTTTACAATTGCAAATGAATGTACTTTACTATCTGTAGACAAAGACTTGAAAAAATTGATTTGGCAAAGCAACAAATGTAAATGTAAAGTACCACTCCGTAAGTTTCCTTTGGTATTTTTCAGTTTCTGTCTTAAACTTGAGTCAGTTTGGTGAACATTTTGTTGTTGTATTAATTCATAAAGGACAAAAAAAAATGCTGCCCATGTCACAACATCATGTATGTTCAGTCTTTTCTTGCCTTATTCCTCAGTCCATTGTTACAATGACAAATAATTAGATGCTTTAAGTGTGACATACACAACAGCTAGCAATCACAGTCATTTTACCTGTGTGCACTCATGTATTAGCACCATGGATAAGTGTGATATTTTTATCACTTATTTTTCTGAACAAAATGTATTTTTCTGGTCAATCTCTCCAGAAATATCCTTTTTTAAAAAACAAATAAAGAATATCTTTAGTATCTGGATTTCTTGAAATAGAGAATTCTTTTGTCAATCTTTATTGTTGTGAATTATGTTAACACAGTGAGGGAGTGTGAGCAGTACTGTCATAAATAAAGAACCAGAGAACAAGCACAAGCCTGAAATCCTTGTTTCACACCACTTAGCTGTTGTTTTACTCCCTGGCTGATTTAGGTTGCCCAAAATATGCTCTCCAAGACAGCATCTGGGTATGGTCTAGGGATGGTTCACTCCAGATCTGTTCATGATGGTATTGTAGCAATTGTGGTTGTGCTCCCTCTTTCAAGTCCTCCAAAACTTAACCCAGCAATCTCTGTATCTTCAGAAGCCACCTCACATCCTCACATCAAACCCTTGTTTCATGTATTAAAAAACAATGAACAGTACAGCCGTCACATTATGTTGCATTCCTTGAACTGAAAAAAACCACACACGAAATAATATTCATGTTTCAGGGATACTCTATGGAGCCAGAGAAGCTTCAGGGCCAAATGTTTTGTAATATGGATGTAGCAAGTCTGATCCAAGAGAGGTTATTCCTACGCACTGTGGACATGAACCCCTCCATGCTCTCGGGCCTGAAGGGCATGATTACTTAGAAACTCACGCAAAGCCAGATATCTCAAAATCATGCAAAGTGAATATTGTCCTTAAAATATTCATGAGTAAGAAACAAATAAATGACAGGTTTTAAGAAAGATACTTGTAATGGTTAATGTAAAACATGGAAAATTAGTGTCCCAGTGTAGCAGGATGGGATAAAGCCTCACTGCTGGCTTCAGTTTCTTTTGGACCCCTTTCTGTGCAGCAAAGCCAGAAAGGCTGTTATAATCTACTCACTGTCACCAAAATTACCAGTCTTTTCTAAAGTAATAATAGTAACGTGATAATAACTCTTATTGTGGAGATACAGGAAAGACATTAGAGGATAGATTACTTTCCAGCATCTGCAACTCTTATTTATCACAATTTTACGAGAAGATTCTTGAACTTCAATTAAAAGGGTAATGCTAAGCAAATCATATATTAGAGTATGTGCTTCTAAGTTTCATTTTCATTACTTATTTTAAACTTTTCTACATGTGTGACAGCTCTGTATTTGAAACGGACACATGGACAGTAATCCCACCGTTCTTGCTTTGGATATGTTATTGGCTCTTTTCCCACTAAGCTAGAGTTCGGTACTTGAGACATACATCTGGTGTGTTTGCACAGCACTTAGCAGAAGTAGAACAATATGTATGTTTTCTTCAAATATTGTTAGTTTAGGAAGCAGGCCACAGAAGGCATGATATAGTAGCTATTATCCAGCACCATGAAATCCCACCAAAATATTGGGTTCTGTGATTTGGCCAATCATTCTGTGTCAAACTATTATTATTTAGTCATAATGATAGTCCCAGGCCAGTGATCACAGGGGCCGTTCATCCATTTGTTCCCTCAAGGCCATGTTTATAGTTCTCATGTCTATTTGCATTACCTGTGAATGAAGAATATAGAACATCAACAGTGCCTTATTCGTCCCAATGCACAGGTTGAGAGGGAAACTGTGGCACATTCTACTGTCGACAAAGGCATCACCATCTGCCATTTGATAAAGACTTTATAGTCAATGGAAAAGATGTTTTAAAGCCTCCATGTTAGATTGAAATTATTTTCTTCTGGCAGCCTTTAAAAGCCACTTTCCACTGACTGTAGCAGAATGTAATATATTTAAGGTGACAAATGCATTAGGCACACAAAATTTAGACAAAAGTTAGATGTCTAGATACAGTAGACTAGGCCCTAATTCTGTTTTAATCAAGAAGTCCTGGAAAATTCTTGATCTAATTCATGGCTGAATATCTATATATATTTATTAATTCCCAAGGGAGTTTTGTTTTTCCGTTCGTAAGTTGTTTTTCAGAAGACAGCAGTTCTATATGACATATATACATAAAGAATTTCCACATCAATGTCATTCTAAATGGTAAACTAATATGACTGCAAATTAAATCTTAATACAGTGAGAAGAGCATGACAATAAAAAAATTAAAAATACAGAAAATGTTTTTAAATTTCTGCTTTGAAATCTGTTTAAAACAAGTTTCATTGCGTTTGTTGTCTATTGGGAGATTTGAATATAATCTTGCCAAATGTGCCAGCTATTAGATTTTGTTATTCAGACTATGATTTATCCCTTATTTGTTTTAAAGGAGCAGATTCATATAGTTTTCACAAATTAATCTAATATACATATATATAAGGAAATACACAATGACTAGTTCTAAAGCCTTATGACTGTTAATGTTTGCTGCTATTCTAAAAGAGTTGACATATGTGCTATCTGTGCTTTTTATTATGGTAATAACTAATAGTTTGTGAGGCTTACAGCACCTTCCCCAGTACCAGATATCATGTCTCTACAATCTGATGCTTGCATAGGTGCATTTGGTTTTGGCTGCTAAAGAAGCAGTGGGCAAAAGAATTCTCTGCAAAACCCTCAGGGGTGTCTATTCATCATGGTGTTTGGTGTTGTGATCTCTAAGGAGCAGTCTGACCAACAGAAGGATTAAGGGTAAGAATACGAAAAGTGTGCTCTACAAAATAAAATGATAAGTCAGCATTATAGAATCATAGAATCGTAGAATCAGAATCGTTTAGGTTGGAAAAGACCTTTAAGGTCATCGAGTCCAACCATTAAACAAACACTGTCAAGTCCACCACTAAACCATGTCCCTAAGCACCATATCTACATGTCTTTTAAATACCTCTAGGGATGGTGACTCAACCACTTCCCTGGGCAGCCTGTTCTAATGCTTATTAACCCTTTCAGGCTGTCCTGTCACTTATTACTTGGGAGAAGAGCCCAACATCCACCTTGCTACAACCTCTTCTCAGGTCGTGATAAGGTCTCCCCTAAGCCTCCTTTTCTGCAGGCTAAACAACCCCAGTTCCCTCAGCCACCACTCATAAGATTCTAGAGCCCTCATCAGCTTCATTGCCCTTCTTTGGACACACTCCAGTACCTCAATGTCTTTTGTGTAGTGAGGGGCCCAAAACTGAACATGGTATTTGAGGTGTGGTCTCACCAGTGCCGAGTACAAGGGGACAATCACTTCCCTAGTCCTGCTGACCACACTGTTCCTGATACAAGCCAAGGTGCTACTGGCTTTCTTGGCCACCTGGGCACATGGCTAGGTCATATACAGCTGCCTGTTGACCAACACCCCCAGGTGCTTTTCTGCCAGGAAGCTTTCCAGCCACTTTTCCTCAAGCCTGTAGTGCTGCATGGGGTTCTTGTGACCCAAGTGCAGGATCTAGCACTTGACCTTGTTGAATCTCATACAGTTGGCCTTGGCCCATTGATCCAGCCTGTGTAAATCCCTCTGTAGGGCCTTCCTACCCTCAAGCAGATCAACACTCCCACTCAACTTGGTGTCATTTGCAAACTTACTGAGGGTGCACTCGATCCCCTCATCCAGGTCATTGATAAAGATATTAAACAGAACCGCCTCCAATACCGAGCCCTGGGGAACACCGCTTATGATCAGCTGCCAACTAGATTTCACTCCATTCACCACCACTCTTTGGGCCCAGCCATCCAGCCAGTTTTGACCCAGCAAAGCGTATGCTCGTCCAAGCCACAAGCAACCAGTTTCTCCAGGAGACTGCTGTGGGAAATGATGTCAAAGGCTTTACTAAAGTCCAGGTAGACAACATCCACAGCCTTTCACTCATCCACTGAGCAGGTCACCTTGTCGTAGAAGGAGATCAGGTTAGTCAAGCAGGACCTGCCTTTCATGAACCCACACTGACTGGGCCTGATCGCCTGGTTGTCCTGTATGTGCCGTGTGATGGCACTCAAGATGATCTGTTCCATAAACTTCCCCGGCACCAAGGTCAGACTGACAGGCCTGTAGTTCCCCAGATCCTCCTTCTGCCCCTTCTTGTGGATGAGTGTCACGTTTGCTAACCTCCAGTCAATTGGGACCTCCCCGGTTAGCCAGGACAGCTGATAAATGATAGAAGTGGCTTGGTGAGCACTTCTGCTTGTTCCTGCAGTACCCTTGGATGCATCCCATCCAGCCCTATAGACTTTCTGTGTCTAAGTGCTGTAGCATGTTGATAACCATTTCTCGTTGGATTATGGGGGCTTCATTCTGTTTCTTGCCCCTGTCTACTAGCTCAGAGGGCTGGGTACCCAGAGAACAACTGGTCTTACTGTTAAAGACTGAGGCAAAGAAGGCATTAAGTACCTCAGCCTTTTCCTCATCCTTGGTCACTATGTTTCCCCTCACATCTAATGAAGGATAGAGATTCTCCTTAGCCCTCTTTTTGTTGCTAATATATTTATAGAAACATTTTTTATTGTCTTTTACAGCAGTAGACAGATTAAGATCTAGTTGGGCTTTGGCTCTCCTAATTTTCTCCCTACATAACCTCACAAGATCCTTGTAGCCCTCCTGAGTTGCGTGCCCCTTCTTCCAAAGGTCATAAACTCTTCTTTTTCCTAAGTTCCAGCCAAAGCTTTCTGTTCAGCCAGGCTGATCTTCTTCCCCGCTGGCTCATCTTTCGGCACATGGGGACAGCCTGCTCCTGTGCTTTTAAGATTTCCTTCTTGAAGAATGTCCAGCCTTCCTGAACTCCTTTGCCCTTCAGGACTGCTTCCCAAGGGACTCTGTCAACCAGGCCCCTAAACAGGTTAAAGTCTGCCCTCTGAAAGTCCAAGGTAGCAGTTCTCCTGACCCCCTTCTTTACTTCTCTGAGAATCAAAAACTCTATCATTTAATGATCATTATGCCCAAAACGGCCTCAAACCATCACATTACCCACAAGTCCTTCTCTGTTCACAAACAAGAAGTTCAGTGGGGTGCCTTCCCCAGTTGCGTCCCTCACCAGCTGTGTCAGGAAGTTATCCTCAACACACTCCAAGGAACTCCTTGACTGTGTCCTCTCAGCTGTATTGTATTTCCAGCAGACATCTGGTAAGTTGAAGTCCCCACAAGAACAAGGGCTAGCGATTGTGAGACTTTTCCCAGCTGCTTATAGAATATTTCCTGTGCTGCTTCGTCCTGGTTGGGTAGTCTATAACAGATTCCCCCTATGGTATCCGCCTTGTTGGCCTTCCCCAGATTCTTACCCGTAAATGCTCAATCCTATCATCACCATCATCAAGCTCTACATAGCCACAGCAGTCCCTAAAATATAGGGCTACACCACCACCTCTCCTTTCTTACCTATCCCTTCTGAAGAGTTTGTAGCCATCCATTGCAGCACTCCAGTTGCGCAAGTCATCCCATCATGTTTCCTTGATGGCAACTATATCATAGTTTTCCTGCTGGACAATGGCTTCCAGCTCCTCCTGTTTGTTGCCCATGCTGTGTGCATTGGTGTAGATGCACTTCAGTTGGGCTATTGATCCCACCACATTTTTGGAGGATAAGCTCTAATTCCTACATGAATATTCTCATGCACTTCTGTGGTTCCTGACACATGAATAACCCTTGCGTCTTTGCTGTTGCATGGATCTCCATCCCTTACCTCCACTGAGGAGGACCAAAGGACCTCACTAGCACACCATTCCCCAAACATTGGTGTGCTGCCCCCAGGATTATCTCTAGCGAGCCTGATTTTATCCCTTTTCCCCTTTAAATCAAGTTTAAAGCTCTTTCAATGACCCCTGGTAACTCCTGTGCAACGATCCTTATTAGGTAGCATATCAAATGTTACCTTGTGTTTATTTACTATTTAAAGCATATTACCAATTTTTATGGTTTTTTAAGTGGAATGGCTTAGTAGGCGAAGGGAACTTTGAACATTTCCCTTTCCCTGGCTGTTACAGTCACATCTGCTGAAACTTTCTGCATGGAGGGATGGATGGCATGTTCTTTATCAGAGCACATGGATGTAATCCTTTGGGGAAGCATCAGGGCATGTGATGGGGCAGCAAGCCCTGGGCCACATAACAAGCAGACAACCTGTAGCTAGACTAGAAAACAGCAAGGAGCAGATAGACAGCAAGGCCTCTTAGGTGAGAGAAATAAAGAGGCTTTCCTAGGGATGGAAATAGAATTATGCAGAGTTTGTTACAACTCTGAAGCCATAAAAATTTCCAAGAATGATACTTTTTCAGACCTTGGGTTGAATCATTCTCACATGGCTTATCTGAACAGTTTTCTACTTCTGTTCTAATAAAGGATGAAAGGGTGGGGCTTTGGTTTCGTTTTTTTTTGGGGGGGGGTTGTTTTTTTTTAATGCAAAATTAAAAATAGTTTAATCTCTAGCAAAATGGGATAACAGAGTTACAAAAATGAGGAAATGTAACAAAATGTGTTATTAAGACAATGTTTCCCTTTCAAGGCATTCCTTGCTGCTATACAGAAATTTCTCCTGTGTTGTAGTTTTTGCTTGTTTATGTTGGGGAAATGACCCCATTTCATCCTGTGCCACCCTACATGCTCTTCCTCATAACAGACTTCCTTGGATACTGTCTCCCACTTTCTCCCTGAAATAATTACATAATCCTGGCATGCAAATAAAACCTTCAAATAGTTTCTTCTAAATAAGTGACTTTTCCCTTTAACTTAAAATGGGAGATACTATTGTACCTTAATTCAGACTCAACTTTGTTGATGTGTGGAGGACTTCTTGTATTACATGTTCCTTATTACTGCATTATCATACTTCTGGACCAAGTTATTGTATCTTGCAAATGCTATAAGGTGGGTTTTTTCACCAGTTATCACAAGATGTTGGTCTGAAATTCAGACTTGTGTTACAATTTTTGATCAGTTTTTCTTGCTAATACATTATTTTTCTAGTTTATAAAAATTGTTTAGAAATCATGTATCAAAGGAAACATTAACTATACAAACATCTTAATATCTCCATGTTTAACAGCTTACCACAACTTTTCTCTAGGCCAAATAAGATACATTAAATCAATAGATAAAATGCAATGAGGAATGAGATGGTTAAACATAGTAACAACATGCCACATGGTATTAAGTCTAGGAACTCAACCACGCCTCCCAGTAAGTGTTCTACTGAGCACAGCAGAAAAGCATAATGCAAAACTGACTCTGCCCTAAGAATGAGACTTAAATAATGTTAGCATGCAAGGTGTTGAAGAAAGACATCTTGGATATGAGAAGACAAAGTCTGTTTAGGGCATCTGTCTGGACTCTAATTAAGCTCTCTCTGAGGTCATGGGTGGGTGGAGGAGAGATTGGGAGCAGGAGAGAGAGATTGAGAGGGAGAGATGCGTTCAGAATTTGAGTCTGTAGCAGTGTCTTAAACACCTACCTTGAGAGGCTCCTCCTTTAGCCTTCATTGACTGGAGGCAGAGCCCAGATGGCTAGCTTAGACTTGAAGCCTAAAGTTTCAACAGTTGAATTTAGGTGAGTTACTAAAAAAATACAGCCATTTCTACCACAGTGGGAGTGGGTGATACATAAACAGTTTCACTCTGCAGAGAGTAAATAAATATTTGTAAATGTCCACAAATATGATGCCAACAGTGAAACTATTTCAAACCACAGGAATGTTGAAGACCTCTTTATCCTCCCTCCTTCTGGAGTATTGAGAAACCTCATTACAGGTTATGTGATCTTTTCTTCAAAGCTTTGAGCCTCACCCCTTTTCTTCAAAATGGAAACAAAACACTTATTAAATATTTAAGACAGCTGAAAAATCTAAGTTTGTGTGTGCTGTGATTTTTTTTTGGCTACGTTAACAGTATACAGTGTAGTTATGTGATGCAGAGAAAAGCCTGAGTGAACAAAATGAATTAAAAAAAAAAAAAAAGAAAAATGAGGTCTTAAATAGAAGACATTTTAGCCTTCTTTAGTTATTTAGTAATTTCAGCCAAAGAAAAAAAATGTGGTGGTTGGAAGGGATTTTGGAAAATATACAATTACTCTATGTCATGCACCATTTACTTAGGTATAGATCATTAACATTACTCTGCTTTGTTCTTCTTACATTCAAAGGATTTTCTATTCTAACTACTCAGGCAATTAAGGTCCATAATTGTAATGTGTCTATTTTTTTCTTTACTTAACTTTTTTATTATAAAAATGGCTACCGGGAGTTATATTTCACATAAGTTACATATTTAGAGACCATCTGTTGTGAAAACATTTCCTGCAGGGAGAATTTATCAATGTCTGACTTCAGCTGCATTTATCTTCTGTTATTTAGTAAAATAATATAATAAAGAATTTTAACTGCAGCAACTTATATTGATAAAATTTTATGTTCCGATAAAGATGAACTATCTTAAGACAGATTTGAAGATTGTTATATAGAGTGGCAATTTCTGTCCTTTCCAGAATAAGAGAAATTTGTGCCATGAGCAAAACTTAATGTGTTCTACTGTTTTCCACTGAAGTATGTTCCCCTATATAATTAAAAAAAAAAAAAAAAAAAAAAAAAAAAAAA
>VFFE01007186.1:1268796-1300109 GCA_008921705.1 Burhinus oedicnemus
ATATGTTGTTACTGCTTTTCTTCTTTTCCCTGCAGTTTGCATGCATTTCTGTTGCGGTTTCCCCCATTTCTGTGGGCTTAGGATTTTATCTATATTATAGTATAGTATAGTATAGTATAGTATAGTATAGTATAGTATAGTTTAGTTTAGTTTAGTTTAGTTTAGTTTAGTTTAGTTTAGTTTTTTCCCCAAGTGTCAACTTTCCTGAGAGGTGAAGAAATTTATGTAGGGACATCTTGATGTCCCTGTGATGATCTGTGTTGACTAAGCAAATCTATGTCAATTTGAGAAGCAAACATCTAGGCTGCAGAATGCATTTGTCCTTGCTATATTATTACGGAAGTGTCAACCATTTGCAAGTAAGTAAGTGCTCTTCTTTGTGTGCTGCATATGCATAGCAGACCAGAGGAATTAGTAATTTTTTATTTTTAATTTTAACTGACCAGAATTCAGGATGATGCCTTCACTTACAAGAGAAGAATTCAGGAACAAATAGTTCCAATCAGCTCAGATGAGTTATATTTGAGCTACTTGCAGGTATTTTGAGGAATGTCCCATATTTTCATAAATGTTTGTTTAGCTAGCTGAGACATTAATCTTCATTGCACTCTTTAGCTACTAATTTAGTAAGAAGAAGTAAAAGAATATATTTTGGATTTAAGGAATTCTTGTACATTAGGATAAAAATCTTTGGAAAATACACATACAGAGAACATAGAGGCAAAAAACAAACAAACAAACAAACAAGTAAGCAACTCTCCATTATCTGCTTTTTGCATATATACTCTGTATTTGTTTCTCAATTTAAGGCCTATTGTATTTGAGGTATCAAGATTACTTCCAGTGAAAGACTTTGACATCTGAACAAGAACCACTCCAATACCTCTCTTCTAGGCATCTGGTCCCATATTGTATCCCATATTATATGCTAAATTCAAATGTCTGATTTACAAGCCCAATCAACTTCGACTGCCTTCATAATAGTTACAAAGATATGTAACTTTAGTTGGTTATTTAAATTTTGAGAGGGCTGAATCATCTTCTTATCCCTTTCCCTTGATTATTAGGATCTCATCTGAGGCCCTTTGGAGAAAATGGTTCAAAGTTGCACCAGGGGAGGTTTAGACTGGACATTAGGAAGCACTTCTTTACCGCAAGGGTGGTCAAATGTTGGAACAGGCTTCCTAGAGAGGTGGTCGATGTCCCAAGGCTGTCAGTGTCTAAGACAATTAGGACAATGCCCTTAACAACTTATTTTAACTTTTGGTCAGCTCTGAAGTGACCAGGCAGTTGGACTAGATGATCGTTGTAGGTCCCTTCCAACTTCCATTCCATTCCAGTCCAGTCCAGTCCATTCCATTCCATTCCATTCCATTCCATTCCATTCCATTATTTATTCTATTCTATTCTATAATTCTAAAAAATAAATAAAAATTTAAAAATCCATGGTAATAGACAACAACCAAAAAACCCTGAGTTTAGTGCTTAGATTTCCAGTACATTTTATGAAATAAGTTGAACGCCTAAGCGTATATGGAACTGTGCTTGGCTTTGTGACACTGCTGATAGTGGCCAGGCCAGCTAGCTGTGCTAAAGCAGTATTTTCAATAAAGAGAGAATGATAGTTCATACCTTTCATGAGATGGATCTCCCATTTGGAATACTTTTCTCTCCCTAATAACTGTCTAGAGAATACAGGTTGCTAACTGAAGGGCCCCTTGACTTAGATGTAGTGAATCTGTGCTTTAAAATGTGTTTTCTTTTTGCAGTGCTTTTGTATTCAGATATGTTACCTTAATGGAACATACTGTTGAACACAATGAACAGGTTGCACACGCCTGCAACTGGTAGATGGACAAATATAGCAGTTCTGTATGTTTCTGGGATATTACACCTCTCTGGAAGAGACCAAATTTTTTTCCTGTAATACTGCAGAGACAACCTAGAAGACAAAAAAATTGGTGTTTTGCAGAAACTAATAATTATTTATGCAAGAAAGAGTTCAGATCTGAATCACTTTCTTAATGATATGCAAATGATCTGATTACTAAATAAACATATTTTTCTTCTATAAGAATTGGATGTGTAGTTGAGGCCTGAACTGATTATCCAACCAGTAGTCTTGCATTTTTGACTAAAGTCACTATGACTGTGGTTAACCAAGAACACACACCAAATAACACAGAAATCAAAATATCATGTTTGTTTTGGGTATCACAATAGACTGAAACAAAGCTTACTAATGTTATCCAGATTTTGCTAAAGAAGTATGGATGAAATACAATAGCACATACATTTATTACTTGTAAAATCTTCCACTGTTTTGAAAAAGACTATATTTGCATATTATTTCACATTGAAATTTTAAATGTAGGTGGTATATAAAGTATGTTTGGAGTTGAAAGCTATTGGATTCTATTAACCATCTATATTATAGGTAAATCAAGAATACCTTCCCTGGAGGAAATAGCAAAAATTATCAAAGGCAACAAATTAATGATTCAAAACAGCACAAGAGGAGGTTTAGACTGGACAGTAGGAAACATTTATTTACCGAGAGGGTGGTCAAACATTGGAACAGGCTTCCTGGAGAGGTGGTTGATGCTCCAAGCCTGTCAGTATTTAAGAGGCATTTGGACACTGCCCTTAACAACTCGCTTTAACTTTTGGTCAGCCCTGAAGTGATCAGGCAGTTGGACTAGGTGGTCATTGTAGGTCCCTTCCAACTGAAATTATTCTATTCTATTCTATTCTATTCTATTCTATTCTATTCTATTCTATTCTATTCTATTCTATTCTACTCTATTAATATTTTGATAGCCTTAAAAAACCCAATTCAGCTCTGTTAAAACACTGTAAGATGGCTTATCAAACACTATAAGATCAGCCAAATCATGTACCATGGAAAATTACTGTTGATTTGGAAAATTTCAGTCATTTGATTCCTAGTTTATTTTGATGTAATATTAGAGACAGAATCTAGTTCATTATCTGCATCCAGAGTTCTTTTTCACATTGATTTTTAATACGGTGCAACAGGCAAAAGCAAAAATACCCCATGAAACAAACTGGCTACCCTTTCTCCCTTCATCTGCTGTAGGAATAATCCAGCCACACTGTTAGATTGGTTTTCTTATCAACAGGGAGGCTGCAGCCAGGCAAGATTCTGGCAAATAGAGCTACTTTTTCCCCTTTCAACTTGAGTGTGTTACCTCTAGGAAAAAAAGGAGAAGAAGGGAGACAACAATCAAACAAAGTTGCCTTGTACGGGGAGAAGGTATTATGTTCAGCCTGACCTTGACCTACAACTCTTGACATCAGCTCTGGAAAATGTGTCAGTTTTCTTGCCTGGTTTGTTCAAGTGGTGAAGCCTTACTACTACTGTAAAGGCATACTTTACATACACACACCAACACAAGTGCGCTTATTTCTATGAAGTCAGAGGCAACAAAGCTGTCTTTGTACCTAGCAAATATAATTCTTTCCTCCTTGCATAATTGCTTAAATGTTTTTGTTTGAAATTCTATTCACATTGACACTTCGTGTATGTGTGAAAGTAGTTTGAATGATGTCTACATTCATTAGTTTTTCCACAGTAACTATTTCCCTTACAAGGTACATGATCCCAGAGCAAAGAAAAGTTAACAATTTAAAACTCTGAGGGTGTCTTTGTTGGGACCAGTATAATTTTTTAATTCACATTCCTTTCACTTACTTAGTTCCTATAATCCCTGAAGAGAACAGAGTCAAACTTTGCGTTTTAATTAGGATTTTCAGTATTTATGGCCCGGAGCAACGAAAGAAAAAAGAAATTCTAGGGTTGTTGTGGGAAAAAGGAATGGGCCAAAATTGCATTCTTGTGACTGTCATTTACATTTTCTAAGAACAGATGTCAAAAGTGAAAATGGTTTTGTGATTCACAGCCCAGTATGACTAAAAGTAACCAAGAAGATTTTGCATGAAATATAGATAAGAAACATCTATCAAAGACAGTGAATTTAGGCAAGGAATGCCACTCTGTGAGAAAGAGAATAGACTGGAACTACAGCAGTGATGATAATAACTAAAGTTCAAGAATAAAAATTCCACAAATTAGTATGTTGTTTTTATAAACACAGATGTTATGGATGCATTGCATTGGTACTAAGGGCTGCAGAATTCAGCAGGAGCAGTGGAGAAGCTGATCTTGTGCCAAGAAACTGAAGCTTACAAGAATTTCAAACCTGATATCACTACAAATGCGCACAGATTCACTACAGTACTAAAATACTGAAAAAGGACATCTTTGCCCTCTTTTGCTTCACAATAGAGGTTTATTGATGTGTTAGCTTAGAGCATTCAGAAATACCAGATGAATGAAGCATAATTATTCAGGTTTTGCTTAATTATGCAGCTTCCTACTCTGTCCTTGTGGGTACCTGATTTCTTTGACAGTTTCTTGATGAATGCTTGACAGTCACTGTAGGCCAAACTCTTTAAAGACATCAGGATAATCACTATTGGTTATTTCTCAGTGAACATCATGCAAATCTGGTATAGCTATATAGCTATATAGTTTAACAGAACTAGCTCATTTCCAGCAAAAACACCATCACAACTCTTTCTCTTTTTAGTGAAACTTTGTGCACTAAAAGTGTTCACAAATAAAGCAAAAACCCCCATAGTTTAATAAAAATGAAGCTGCAAAGAATAAGGATTCAAAGAAGAGGAGGAAAAAAAATATCTTAAAAAACCCATTGTATCAATGATCTAAAGGAATACATTTATTATTAAAAAAAAGCTTATCATCAATTCCCCCAAATGAAGTCTTGTTCTTTTCTGAGGGAAGGAGAGAAAAGGGAGAGGGCTGGTTTTCTGGAGAAGTTATGACAACCTTTTTTGTTGTTTTTAATAAATTTACTTTAATAAATAAAGCAGTAAACCTATCTGAAATGACCCAGTAAAAAAGAAAAAAAAAAGAGAGAAGAGAAAAAGAAAAGAAGGAGGATAAACATTGTGAAAATGAATTTTTGTTTAGTAGCTCTCTTGCAGGCTCTATTTGCTAGGTGCTCTAGATGCACTGTAAGAATGTGGGATGATTAATGTAGAAAACACACATGAGAGGAGAATCAAAATTTAAAGGTACCATTGAAAGGTAGCAACTAAGCACCTACCCACCTTTGGTTTTTGATGCTAATTAGGTGCTTAACTACTAACCATGTCTTTGAAAACTCACATTACAGTTTATTAAAGGAGACAATAAAACAAGTAAATATAATTGACGGTTGGAAAGGGAAAAAAAGAACAAGAAAAAAATGAGAAAAGCCTAGCTACTTGGATCAGCTATATGTGTAGATTAACAGTTCAATATCATATGAAGACTGTGTTCCTCAGAAGAAAAGCAGGTGTCTCACTCAAGATAGTCATGATTAGGTGGTTGTAATTTAAGTGGAGAAGAAATTTAACAAAAGACATGAAGGACAACTGTCTTTTGAAGCTGCTTATTGACATTGCAATGGTTTAAAACTAACAAATAGTTTAAGCTGAGATAAATGTAAATGAAACCTAATGTATGGTCCACTAGAAAATGAGATTGGAGAAATAAAAATCATTTAGCTATACTGTAGTTGATGGATACTAACAATTTATTTCAAATAGGCACTTATTCCAACCCCTTTTCATTTCCTGAAGTATAGACAAATTTCTCATTTTCCATAATCCATTCAGAAAAATGTCAATGTAGCAAAAATGAACTCCAGCTTGGAAACAAAAAGGAAGTGTAACAGGGAAAAGTACCCATAGAGATACTAACAGATCCAAAACTAACAGATTCAAAGCTGAAATTTAATGACTCTGCCTCACTTTTCATAGAAGTATCTTCGTATTTGTAGGCTTCTCAGTACCCTGGAGCTCAGCCTTTCAGAAATCTTTGAAAGCACTCAATATTTGCACCTATGTGGAAGAAAGCCCAAAATGAAACCCAATAACAATAATCAAACAAACAAACAAAAGAGTCTCTATTTTCCACCAGATAGGCTTAACATTGAATACTATTTCTGAATGGCAGTTTCTGAAAGCTTTATTAGCACATAAGGGAACTTGCAGAGTGTCAATATAAAGTTTGCCTTATTTATGACTTTTAACTCCCATTTATCTACAATAATGGCCAGAAAAACATGAGAGTATAACATTAATTTTATCCTTCTGCTGCTCATCATTAATTGAACCCGAGTGGGATTTGGCAATTGTTCTTCAGACCTGTCTCAAAATTTGTGGAAGAAATTTTTGGAAGGTATCCTCAGAACTATGAGTTGAATCAGTAAGAGTGTAATAAGGAAAAACATTTGTTTTCTAATTCATTCTTGCATCTCGGAGCATCTGGGTCAAGCACAAGGCTAAGGAAGGCAATGGTTTCTTTCAGTATCTAACAGATAAGTGAGAGACAATTGCTGGCTCCCACAGAGAGCAAGATCCCCACAAAATTGCTGGAATACAATAGGACAAAGCATAAGCCTTTCTCAAAATTTTCACTGCAAGTATGCATTTACTGCTTTCCATACATATGCTTGTGTGCACACACACAAGCATGCACACATACACAGATGCACACACACTGACGTGTTCCTCATTTGCTAAAAAAACCACAATCATAAAATGTAGCATGGTTGTTTTTACCTTTCAAGTATGTGGACACATTTTTCAAAATAAAAAGGCAAAATCTAACTTCCTGCTAATCATCATTCTTACTTATGGAAATAAAAAGGAGAAATATTAAAAAAAAGAAAAAAAAAGTGGAAATTTTACTCTTTCAAAAAGTCATGAAGACAGTTAGTCAACTTTCCTGCTCTTAGATTGCTTCATCTTCTCTCAAATTTTGGTCTGATGAGCTATATTTAACAGAAGAATATTTTTTTCCTGTGGAAATCAATATTAACTCTCTTCTCACTGATTGCTGCAAAAACAGTCACAAAAGTTCTCCATGTTTTATTAATAATTTCAGTTCAAGACACAGTATGTCACTATAAAATGATGCAAATTAATTATTGACATTAAATTATCATAAATGGTCATTAAAATATTGCAAAATGGATTTCATTGGGACAAGGAAATCTGAAAAGTGTAATTAAAACATTTGACCTAGCTTCTACAGGGATGAAAGGCTCAAAACAAACAGCTGTCCATACTAGTTTTCTCCTATCAGAAAAATGTTGATAACAAATGAATTATGCTCTTTATTATGTGGAAATTTTTTTTGCTGTGTTCATATATGCATAAACTTGAACTTATATGAACAATCTGACTGAAATGAATGAGCCATCTTGCATTAGACCATCAGAATATTTCACTGAGTATTTTTGAATCATTTAAATATATGTTTAAGCCACAGAGCTCAGATTAAAAATATGTTTGGCAAAAAACTTGATATCTAGATATGTTGAGATTCATTATACCAGTTTCACCAACTATAAAGAAAAAACTTTAGTCAGATTTACTTAAGTTTATATATTTGTCTAAGAGGAGGGGAATATGAAAAGTTTTTTTACTAATACCTACTTTAAAATCATAAAATCACAGACTGGTTTGGGTTGGAAGGGACCTCTAAAAGTCATCTAGTCCAACCTCCCTGCCATGGGCAGGGACATCTTTCACTAGACCAGGTTTCTCAAAGCCCCATCCAACCTGGCCTTGAACACCTCCAGGGATGGGGCATCCACAGCTTCTCTGGGCAACCTGTTCTAGTGTCTCATCACCTGCATGTTAAAAAAATTCTTCCTTATATCCAATCTAAACCTACTCTCTTTCAGTTTAAAACTGTTTCCCCTTGTTCTGTCACTACACGCCTTGGTAAAAAGTCTCTCTCTGTCTTTCTTATAAGCCATCTTTAAGTACTGAAAGTCTGTAATAATGTCTTCCTTGAATTTTCTTTTCTCCAGGCTGAACAATCCCAACTCTCTCAGCCTGTCTTCATAGGAGAGGTGCTCCAGCCCTCTGAGCATTTTTGTGGCCCTCCTTGGGACCTGCTCCAACAGGTCCATGTCTTTCTTGTACTGGGGGCCCCAGGGCTGGACGCAGTACTCCAGGTGAGGTCTCATGAGAGTGGAACAGAGAACAGTACATGGTAGAAATTTCAAACTCATTCACAGAATAAAATTCACTACCCATTGTGCACCTCCATATCCTCCACCTAATGATAACCTGCTACTAGTCATGCTACTGTTGTTGTCTGTTAAATCCACGTGAAAATGTCTGCCTATCTTTGATGTCTTGATTGGAAGGCAATCATAAACACATGCTGAATAGAGTCAGAGGAACTACATACTGGGAAAGTTTTTATAGATCAGATTTTCATTTATCCCTTTACTTTTGACATTGAATCCTACTTTTGAAATAGCTGATATATGGAATCTGTTTTATTTTATAAGTGCAGTAAAGGTAGTTGTATAATTTATCAGAGAGTGATGATAAAAAATGTAAATTCACTCCTTTTATGCATGATGTACGCAATATTTTCCTGATGTTATATTAGGGAAAGCACACATTTAAAAGGTATATGACAGGATGAAAAGTACCAGTCTTTAAGACCATCGGTTGCATGATAGTAGAGGTCTGTGTTATTTTTGTAGTAAATAACATGAAAATAACATATAAACAGCTTTTGTTGTTGTTGTTGCTCATAAACAGGTCATCTATAAAGCAAAATAAATAAAAAAAAAGATGATAGCACTATGCTTCTTGAGACCCAATAAATCTGATAAAAGTTCATCTTGTATTTTCATATTCTACCATTTTACGTATTCCATTAAAGAAAAGGCACCATATAGTCTGATTCCTTACCTTGCTGTGAAGTTGTTTCTCTGGTAACCTCACCAATAGTTAGGTATTTTTGGTGTTCAAAACTCACAAAGAAAGACTCCTGGCACTTTTAGGCAGTTGTTCTTATGCATTTTCTGAGGATGCCTTCGATAGCTAAAAAATTGTGTAATAGATTGATTATATTTTTGCCTTTCAATACTGTTAATTCAATTACTTTCTCATCACTCTCTTTCTCAATGAGATGTCATTATGAAATATCATACTTTGCAGAAATGGATTACAAATACTGCTTAATATCAAGTGTAGTGTTCAACATGGAAATTTGTTAACTATATGAAATTAAAAAACCTCTCGTTATGCTTCAGTTGTGTTTCTTTAATCTGGAGGTGAAAATACACTTTTTAAAATTCTCATATGTTACACTGATAGAAATTCCCATTTAAACATACTGTTGGTATACACTGTACTTATCTGTAGTAATTTTTTTTCTTATATGCCTACACATAAGAATTTAGAAATCCAATTAATGAATATGAGGAATTTCACACCTCAGGCCAATACAAGTATCAAGATACTTGTAAAAAAAGCTCTGGAAATAGAAAAATTTTTGCCCACCACCACATAGCTTTTTATTTTTCTGTAGACAGTTATCTCAAACAGTAGGAAAGGAAAGTGAACACCTCCTTGAACTTTTCCTTTCTGTTTATTAAGCTATTAAACTTTACGAAACACTTAGGAATGAAGTCTTGAGAAGGACAGAGGAAATGTTTTCTGTCTGGAAAAGTCAATGCCGGCATATGTTTAGATAGTGACTGTGGAACTACAAGAAAGGGAAATGTGAATTAAGATTGTATATTAAGATACATCTTGGCATCATATGTGTTGTTCAATTTTTTAAAGTTTCAGCCACAGTTTGATGAACTTAACTGTGTGTTTCGAATGCAGCACAAACTTGAGTTACCTCTATATTTAGCCATACTGCACTTGATGGAAATTTTCTCTCCAGTTTATGCAACATTTCAAAATAATTTCATGCTCTGGGTAGAAGGGAAGGAAACAGGAGAAATGAACCCTTCTCATAGTTTTGCATGGCTTTAAAACCTGGATGTAGATTAATGCACTTGACTTACAGTTTAAAATAAAATCATTTTACAAAGATTTTACAAGCGTTAGACTTGCCAATTCTTGTCTTTTTTAGTATTACGTATCTTTGTGATTCTGTTAGATGGGAAAAGAGAATTACTGAGCTACATTATGTCAAAAGAAGGGAGAAAGGCAAACAGGCAAAAGTAAGGAACGAAAGGGAGAAAGAGAGAAAGGAGGATGGAAAGGGGGATGGAAGGGAGGAAGGAAATGGGCCAGTTGTTGCGTATATTGAAGCACATAATGTTTAGATTTTAAAAACATGAAGACTTTTCAGCTAAATCTCTTCCTCTAAGCAATCTGGCCTTCTTGGCTAAAAATAAAGATCCTGCTGCCATAATAACATATTGCTCTTGATTAAAAATGCTCATTAAATAGAATTAAAATTCTTACTAGTGGCTAAAATTATTCCCTAAAAAGAAATTATGGGCTAGAACTAATAGAAAAATTATACAGCCTAAAAATGGTTTAGGATAAAAGCTTATTCAGATAAACTACTTATTTTAGTGCATAAAGACTTCTAATATTGTAAAACCAGTGTCAGACCTAATGTGAATTCCAGACATGCAGAAGGGTGTTTTCTAATCTGCCTAAGAACTATGCCATAGCTGAACATTTTGAATCACCTTATTCCATCCTTTCCACTTTCTTTCTGTCATGTGTATTCATCATTGCATTATTCATCATTGGGGAAGTTAAGTTTGAAGACTGGAGGGAAAGCGCAGGACAGAAGAATTGCAACTGTTTCCTTTTGGGAACACCTGAACCCTTCTAGCACAGATTTCATTTATTACGCAGTTACCACTAACTTATCCAGATTCATCCTTTCAGAGAAAAATCCAAAAGAAGGTCAGCCCCATGGAATGGCCTGCTGGGACTGTGCAGAGGTACTTTATCTTCCTACGCTCCTGGAAATCTGCAAGACATAAGGTTAAATCCCTTTTCTCTTCCATAGATTGAGACAAGCTCTTTCAGCTCATTCTCTGTGATAAACAGGAGCACCTTGATTAAAAGTGATCCTATATTTTCACATTCCTTCAATAATCATTGAAATAATTACTTTCCTTTAGCAATCAGTGAAATTTTCTCCCTCTGTTATACAGTTTCTGCACAATTACATGCCATCGCTTATCTTTGTCCCAAGCAGGGCAAACAGAAAATTAATTATCTATAAACACAATATAAACATGTGCTGTAAAGAGCATATGTAGGCAAACTGTCACTTAATTCAGTCTCCTTTTGATTCTAAACATCACTAATGGACTGATTTTTTTGGACAAGGGTAGTTCTGGGACTGGGATTAATATAGTGGCTGTGGGGTGAGTTGAAGAAAATTTGTAATTAATGATATGAACATCTACAAAACCAGACAGAAGTCGTATCTCTCTTACAATATACCAGGCCATAACCATATTTTACCTCCCAAATATAACACTTTTACTTTCATAACGTAAGACAGGTTAGATTAATAAAGCAATGATTTAATCTAGATAATCTTCCAGCATTTATAATATATTTAGGATCTAGGATTTTCCAGGCAGCTGATTAAAGAAGTATTAACAAAAATATTAAAGGTTATTAGCAGCACCTTGGTACTGATATAAAGTTTCCACACTGAAGATCTATAAAAAATCAATATACTTAAACTTTAATATGTGATAAGCATCACCTCTGTAAAATGTGTTCATTCTTTGTCTCATATGGCAAACAGAATAGACAAATTAAAGCTAAAAAGAAAAATGTGTGCGCCAGACTAGGATAATATCAAAATATGCCTATGCTGAGGAGGATGCGAGGAAGTACAACACAGATGGCACTGGTTTAACAAATACAGGATCTCATTCAGTGCCTATTAAGTCAGCAGAAAAAGAAATCAATTATCTGCACGAGCTCCAAACTGTTTTCACAGACAGATATAGACCCATCTGAGCTCCTCTCGTACAGCAGTCAGGTATCTGGTACAGTGTGGGGTTGCTCTTGTGGTGCTGGACTCCTGTGCCTCCTCCTGCTGAGAGCTCCAGCGGTCTTCCATGGATGTGTTACAGACTCCCAGAAGGGAGACCAGAGAGGCTCTTTTTCCTGCGCTTCAATCTTGCGTATTTTGGTTTAGATCTTACAGCACTGCTAGTCCTTAAGTTCCTAATGACTGCACAGGTACCTCCAGAAACAATTCCCTAGTTAATGCAATTTAAAATACTGAATTGGTGAGACAAAGTGCTGGAGGGGTAAAGGTACGATGCATGAGACTAGTACATTTCATAGAGCAAATATAAATCCTGTTAACGCCTATAACTTTGTGGGCACTGTTACAACATGTATAACTGCTAGAACTGTTTTTAAAAGCACTACTTGTTAGAAAAAGGCTTGCTATTATTGGAAATCTATTACCTAGTAATATAACATGTAAAATATCTATTTGTTACCCAAACAAAATGTCTGCAGAAGAAAACAATACTGCAGCATACTGGTCTCCAGCTGCTACATAAAAGATTGGGATGGATTCAACAGAAAACAGATATTGAATCAGATATTATTATTTATTTTTCTACAGTAACTACTTCTGAAAGCTATTATTTTTATTGTCTTATTCCTATGAGTCCATTTTTAGGCCTTGGTTCTTGTGTATATAAACCTGTGAAGAGTATAGACTGGCATCGGTTTGACTAATACAAACCAGAAAAAATAAATGTGTATCTCCTGAATAGTGCATACTCACGAGGTCCAATGGATCTGAGATTTATTGAGGCAGATACCCTGCACTAATGCATTTGCATGTGCCTCTTAGAATTTAAAAACATAAAATTCCTTTCGCATGGAAATTGATCTTTATTTGGGCTACCCTGTGATGTCTAAGAGCTATGTTTCTAAATCTAAACTATTCACTCTAGCCTTTCTTTAGGATATCAGAAGAACAATAATGTAGAAAGGGGATTCATCAGGCCTGAGAAGCCCATTTTGGGTTGAATTGCCTTTTAGAACTATTTCTTAGTAAGCCTAGAGTACTTAGGTAATCTAATTCTTAAACTCTTAAGACACAGCAAATAAATTTCCGAGCAGACTAATTCTTGATAATAGTGTGCGGTGGTTAGACACATGCGTATACCCAAGTATCTTTGCATTAGCTATGAGGTTAGAGGTGTAACCGCAGCCAGGATATCACCCTATGTATAAAATAGATTAAAACTCTGTGACTTAAAGTTGAGCCTGGGCCATGATGTTTCTGTCTGATATGTCAGCGTCTAAACCTTAACATTCACCTTGACCCTGTTGAATGTTGAAATTTGATAAAAACTACTTTGGCCAACTAAAAATCCAGTTAATTTATGAAAAAAGATGACACTTTTACATAAAAATAGTGTGAAGGGGTTAAGTTTTTTTCTAAAATTTTTACTTTTTTGTGTGAGAAGCAGATCCATACTGAGCTAGTATATCCATTTTGTAAGGAGTAAGATAAATGCTAAGTGTCTTAGGGAGAAAAGTTAGAGCTGGTTTTCATTTCACCTGGTCAGAACATGATCTGAATTTTCTTACTTCACTCTGCTTACATCTCTCGTGTCCACTGTATGAGTAATACATAAAGGTGGAAGTATAAGAAGGCTCTGTCAACAGTTTCTATGGTCTTGTAAGGATGTATTTGGAAGAGAGACTTCTTTAAGTTTAACCATTTTCCTGATTTATTTTCTTTTGTATAATATTATTTTGCTTTCAGTCAATTATCTTTTGCCTTTGGTGTTCTTAATTTGTACTGGCCCTGGTGTCTTCTACTCCTGTGCTCAGAGTCATGCTTTCTGTTTTCCTAGCCATTTCAAGCACCTACACTTGGAGAAACTTATGAAGCTATGAAACTTTTTTTTTTTTTTTTAAAGGACCAGTTCAACTGCCTGAACTGACTCACCACGAGAACAGGTAAGTCATAGAGTTAGCACAAGGAACATAGGGCTGGGGTGTGAGATTGTAACAACACCGATTTAGACTTGTGCTGTCATGGAATTGCAGCCTCAGTAATATCTCTCCTCAAAACAGTCCCTAAATAATTTTTTGCCTGCAAAACATAAAACATGATGAACATCTAGTATACCTGCTAGGCAACATATATTTGGATGTGATTCTCCATGGACCAAGCATGTTGTCATGTTTATTTCAATTTTCTTTTAAACTTGAAAATGATGGTATTCTCCTTGATCCTACAGGTGATGGAGAAAGGCTTTGGTAGGAGTGTTTGGATCCTGCGAGTTAATGATTGACTGTAAGGCTGGTGTCACAGCTGTGTTTTATCTTTTATGTCTGTGGTTCCCTCACTGAGAAATGACCCAATAGAATAAAGATAATAAATTGCAGTGCGTCCTGGGCCATCGTATTATAGTCAGGGCTGGAGCAGTTGCCCCATGAGGAGAGGCTGGGGGAGAAAGACTTTCTCAGCCTGGGCCAGAGACAGCTTCAGGGGCACCTCACAGCCACCTTCCCATACCTATGAAGAGGATACTGAGAAGAGAAAGCCAAGATTTTACTGCATTGCACAACAACAGAGTGAGGAATACTGGTCATCAATTGAAACAACAGAGCTTCTGAATGCTTTCAAGTGGTGGTGGTGGTAAACCCTGTGAAAATAATGAAACTAATTTTGGTAGCTTAATTTCTTCTGTTTTGTGGCTTGCTGGTCTTCTTGTATGCAAAGAACAACATATTTTCATGTTCCTGAAGATGTAATAAATAATTGCGTGCAATATACAGATCACCTCTTACAGTACTAGATCTCTAACAGCAGCATAGCCTTTTAAGGAAGGTGAGAAACATTAATCTAAAAAGTTCTTTCTTCCCCTCTTCATACGTGCTCACGTAAATATTTACAATAAGGAAATAATAGATTAAAATCTAATGTTTTAAAAAAATTGTATTTTAGCCTAATATGAATTTAAATATATTCCCCTTAACGTAACAAAAAATTAATCAGGAGAAAAGCTTATTTTATTTTAAATAATGCCTGTAAGTCTCAAAATGTTATATAATACATGAATATCAGCCTGCTATAAAACTTAAGAAAAGCTGTTGAGCAGAAATTAGCCTTTAAATAAAATTTAAGGGCCTATAGAGAACACTCATCTTGAACAGAAAAGGTAGCTTTTGTTCCATAATTGGAACTCGTAATGTTTTTCCTGCTAGATCAAATTAACCTATATATGCAATACACAACAATGCACAGTATGTTTTAACCACTTTAGTCTTTGTAAAATCTTGCAATTATAATCTTCAAAACATGTGAAGGTATTTTACAATGGTAATTAAGAGTCATGGAGTATTGTTGCCTACATAGTGTTACTAAGCCGGTGACTGTAACATTTTGCTGGAGCTTTAGTTTGCACTCTATTAACTATACCTAAGTGGCTTGCTTATCTCCTTTGTTTAACAGGTCATTTGACACCCAATAATTCTATGTTATGAAATGAAATATATAAAGCTATGTGCATTTACAACACAGCAGGGTTTTATTCTGAATCTCCCTCCCTCTTTCTCTCCCCATCTGTGCATGAAGGAGGAGAAAAACGGGATATTAATGTCGACCACGAGGTACTGGTATTAATGAAAATTTCTCAGATAGCTGTGATGGACTAAATTCCCCCTGAAATACGGTTTCTGTTATCCATATTTTATTAATTTACAGTAGTATCTCCACAGGTTTATGTAGCTCTCTAGAATATGGCTTTAAACCATTTAATAGAGAAGTTATGTATTCTTTCTTTTTTTTTTTTTTTGTTTGTTTTACAAAACCTTGCAAGAAAAGAACTAAATAAACTAGGCAGAAATTGAGGTCAGATTTATCATTGTTCTTCATTCTGTGGCATCATTTCCACATAGGTAAAATAGGTATGACGTGGTAGCACATCGGAGTGGTATTTGGCTAGGACAACAGCTAATGCAGTCCTGGATTTCCAGTTTCCTACTTCTTCCTCTGAAGTTCACAAAATTAATCTAAATGTCAGATTATAAGTCACTATTTAGCTGAAGTAAGTCGTCGTAAGGTTCCCAGCAGCAGCAAGAAGTGACAGACCTTTTCATAAATATTAAATAACAATTGAAAACAGCAATAAGACAAGTTTTAAATCAGTCCCTACTTATTTCTAGGAGAATTATTAAGCAAGTAAGCATCAGATGCAAACCCATGATGCCCTTCTATAAGGTCTCCTCACAGAACTTCAAAGCGTGATTTACTGATAAAGATTCTCCCAACATTTCTTCACTGCATGGAAACATAAATGAGCATAACAGAGTTACAAAGGACTTTTATACCCCTTGTGTATGAAAACCCAAAACTGATCATCTCTAAAGAGTCACTTAGTTGAGATTATCATCTTGCAAAGGCCAGTCAAAAGCATATTGCCCAACTGACACTCCATATAGGTTGACAGAAGTCTCTGTCTTTAGGTGCCTAACCTTAAACTCTTCTGCTAGCAAAGGTATTGGTCTGGCAAATGAACAGAAATAGATTTTCTCCATCCTTTCCCAAACAAAAAAGAAACTGAGCTGCTGTTTTGTTGTTCTGAACATGTGTGACGTTATGCTTCCTCCCTCTCCAGGCGCCACCTGATCTTTATCTCCTGTAACCCTGCCCAAGAAATAACCACCCATGGTGGTCATGATGGGTGTGCGTAATCGTGATGGTGGCATCTGGGGCTCAATGTGGTTTTGGGGAGACAGATAACAATACAACAGCCAAGAGCTAATTTGAGCAATGCTGGTTCTGTGGTCAATATGCAAATATGACTACAGGTCAATCATCTTACCCCCATAAATACTGAACAGCCCAAGAGCCGTTTGAGCTCTCCTGAATGACAGTGGGCTGCAAAAACTGATTGAGAAGAAAAGAAATTAGAGAGATTAATTAAAAAATAACTGAAAATAAAAATGGTCCCTAGTCCAGATCGCTTAATGGCTGAAGTCTACATCTGTTGCCAATTGTATGCTCCACAGCTAAAACCTTTCTGAAGAGACTATTGAAAGACAGGTGATCTATAATACAGTTAGAGAAAACAAATCAAGATGCACATTTCATAACCTACTCTCTGCTTTACTAATGCCCAGTGACTGTGACTGATGGATATCAAAGTATGTTCTAAACATTTCAAAGGTAAGGTAGTTATCCTAGAATTGGACAGAAAAGGAATCACATGGCAGTTGCCATCTTGGATACGACCAGATTATTTAAAATGCTATTACCTCTGTGTGTGGTCACAAGCCAAGATGCACTGCAAAAACTTTGACCAAAGGTACAAACCCCCTTACCTTTAACATACTCAAACTGTGGGCTCACAATCCTTAGATCTAATTTTAGGTGTTTGTCTGCTATTCTTAAATCAGTCTATATGGACTTTCATGTTTCCATATGACACCTCAGAATGTCTAATGCAAATGTTTCCAGGCAAACATTTACACAGGTAGGGTGCTGGGAGCATGCTGTAGTCCTCTATACCTCTTGTTAGGAAACTACACATTTAGATGTGACTTCTTTGCTTCAGTGTTGTTACTAGGTATGACCGCAGAAAATATTTTTTTCCTATTGGACATTATAGGTGGGCACAGTAAAATACTGACTGCAATTTGTTCCTTTATCTGATCACATATAATTGTTACAGCAATCTGCCGAAATATGGGAATGTATTTTTCTCCTTATAATTAAGTTTGAAGCACAGGAGCTGACAGAAAGATGGATTTCAGGGCACATGGCATGTCAGAAGCATAGGCTGGAGACATAAATAGTGCTACGTCCCCAGTACCCACCCATTAGATCAAAAAATGTGATTATATGGTCTCTTAAATTAATAGTTGATCTGTTGTAGTTCTAAAATAAATTATTATTGGCATTAGTAAACTCAGCACAAAATAGCAAATCAATAACAAATGTATCTTATTTGCTAGCATGAGATATTTTACATGCTTGGTTTTACATTTTTCATTGCCCCATCCCATAAAAGGACATTTATACTCTTCAACACTTGACAAGTGTCATTCTGTAATGCACAGTTATTCCACAGACTCTGATTAGAAAAGAATGTGACTACTGAGACACTTTTCTGCTATGTCATTGTCTCACTTGTAATAATCCTTCAAAAATTTTTCATGTTTTTTTTTTGTTGTTGGGAAGAAGAGGTGATATTTAGTAATTCTTTTATCTACAAACTTCAAAATGGTCTTACTGTTTTGGATTCTAAACCTGACTTATGGCCTGGTTTCATTCCAGTTTATGGTCAGCTTTAGGTATTTAGCTGAAGTTACCAACAGATGAACATATAATCATGGAATCCTAGAATTGTCTATGTTGGAAGGGACCTTTAAGATCATCGAGTCCGACCATCAACCTGACACTGTCAAAAGCACTACTAAACCATGTCCCTAAGCACCACATCTACCTATCTTTTAAATACCTCTAGGGATGGCAATTCCACCACTTCGCTGGGTAGCTTGTTTCCATGCTTGATAACCCTTTCTGTGAAGAAATTTTTGCTAATATCTAATCTAAACCTCCCCTGGTGTAACTTGAAGCCATTTCCTCTTGCCCTATTGCTAGTTACTTGGGAGAAGAGACTGACTCTCACTTCTTTACAACCTCCTTTCAGGTATTTGTAGAGAGTGATAAGGTCTCCCCTGAGCCTCCTTTTCTCCAGACTAAACAATCTCAGTTCCCTCAGCCACTCCTCATAAAAATTGCTCTCTAGACCCCGTACCAGCTTAATTGCCCTTCTTTGGTCATGCTCCAGAATCTCAGTGTCTTTCTTGTAGTGAGGAGCCCAAAACTGAATACAGTATTTGAGGTAGAGCCTTACCAGTACAGGGAGACAATCACTTCCCTAGTCCTGCTGGCTGCACTATTCCTGATACAAGCCAGATTGCTATTGGTCTTCTTGGCCACCTGGACACATGGCCAGGTCATAGTCAGCTGCCTGTTGACCAACACCCCCAGGCCCTTTTCTGCCAGGAAGCTTTCCAGCCACTCTTCCCCAAGCCTGTAGCACTGCATGGGGTTGTTGTGACCCACGTGCAGGACCCAGTACTTGGCCTTGTTGAACCCTTTACAGTTGGCCTCAGGCCATTGATCCAGCCTGTCTAGATTCCTCTGTAGAACCTTCCTGCCCTCAGGCAGATCAACACTCCCACCCAACTTGGTGTCACCTGCAAACTTACTGAGAGTGCACTCAATCCCCTTGTCCAGGCCGTTGATAAAGATATTAAAGAGAACCAGCTTCAATGCCGAGCCCTGGGGAACACCGCTTGTGACTGGCCACCAACTAGATTTCCCTCCATTCACCACCACTCTTTGGGCCCAGCCATCCAGCCAGTTTTTGACCCAGTGAAGAGTATACCCATCCAAGCCACAAGCAACCAGTTTCTCCAGGAGAATGCTGTGGGAAACAATGTCAAAGGCTTTACTAAAGGCCAGGTAAACAATATTCACAGCCTTTCCTTCATCCACCAAGTGGGTCACCTTGTCATAGAAGATCAGATTTGTCAAGCAGGACTTGCCTTTCATGAACCCATGCTGACTGGGCCTGACCACCTGGCTGTCCTGTGTGATGATCTAGCTGGTAAAAACATTCTGTGATGTTACTCAAAATCTCCCATGACAGAGACTTAGATCTTGATTGCTCTCAATTGTTTTTAGAGACTTTTCTAGGATTACAAAGTTTCCTAACTCAGTGTGCCAATTTAGAGTGACAAATCCAGGCCATTGCATTCTCTGTACTTATGTGTTGCCTCTGTAAATAAAATACGACAAATTTGGGGGTGAGGGAAAAAAAAAAGGGTTTATCATTGCTTATTCTATACTTGAACACAAAAACCAAACTGAGGAAAGAGAATTTCTGTAGATAATGGTATGACAACAAAATATCCACTGGAGATGGTTATTGTCAGCATCATTATCTGCATTTACACTGTAATAAAAAACATCCCGTGTTTGGAATGACACAAACACAAAAGAGAAAGTCTTACCCCGTGTATCCAAAATAAATAGCAATCAATTTCTGTCCTCACAATGTTGTAATTTATTCTGAAAGTACCAAGAGCTCTCAGACTCAATGATGTCAGGTTTTCCTTCATAGAACTGAGCGCCAGCCCAGCCCTGAGCTTTTCTTAATAATTTCTGAACACCCTCATGTTTTAATAACATGGGGCAGATGGCACAAAGGGAATTGTGTTTAGATGTCTTCTTGTAATTTCTTCATTTTTTTTTAATCCAGACATGTATATGATGCTTTCCATAATCATCGTTATATGTCTCATTCATTTGGAATACCTAAGCATGTTTATACTTGCAGTTTCAAAGTAGTATTTGCTTCTCTACTCACCTCTATAGTATCATTTCACAACTGTATGAGGAAATAAATCACATAGGTCAAAATCTCTTGGAGAAAAAAGTCATTAGATAAAGGAAACTGATTTTCTTAGAGAAAATTTCTTTATTAAAAGCAATCTACCTGAATGCTTTCACATATCTGAGACAGTTATCTGTCCCTAAATGGTACGATTACTTATTTGCTAAGCAATTCTGCTCTGAGACTTTGTTCTGTAAGCAAAGACGTATTAAAAGGTTTTCATATCTCTAAAGTAGTTTCAAGTATTTTTGAAGCTCTTGTAAATCAAATTGATAAAATCCAAACAATAAAGAAGAAAATGAATAAAAGTTTTAAATGTTTGGCCTGAAGCCAAAATTACCATTAAAGTTGTAAATATCACCACTAAGTAGATAACAATATAAAAATTTGTGTAAATCGATAGAAATGTCCATATAATCCTATTTGAGAAAATCTATTTTCAGCAACTTGCAGCACTATGAACCCAGTTGTACTGTGCTTTCCTTTTTGAAAAACATTGGTACAAGAGAATTAAAGTTTTAAAGAAATAGGCATACATAAAGTTAAATGCTTTCAGAGGTTATTATAACTATTTTTGTTCAGTGGACTTCACACACATTGGAAAAATGGCTTCCATTCATTAGATCTGTTACTCAGGGGAAATTATCCATTGTTCTTCATTGAATAAAAGCTTCTCCTTCTAACAACATCATTTTAATGATATCAGTGTAGTTTTTCAGAAATAAAATACATGGCATGTAATCAGACTTCATTTTCTTCACTTGAATAACCCTTGTGTTGTCAAGGAAATATTATAGCACCACACTGTCATTCCCACCATGTGACAATTTGAGCCCACATAACAAATATTTTTCAAATATATGCATTTTGTTTTGTATTAAAAAGTCATATCATACATGCATGCCACATAGATGCAATTTCAATTATAGCTACTGTATCAACTAGGCAAAGTTTTTATGAAAGGTAATTTTGTAGGAGTTCTTATTTTTTTCATACATTAAATGCCTTGAGATTTCAAAATAAAGAAAGTCTTCAAAATTAATCTGTGAATGTTTTGTAAATGAGCTACTGGTGTTTGTGTCTTTTTATGCAAGGCCTGAATGTGTGAGGGGTGTGGAGTGGTGAAAGGGGGAATGGACAAGATGTAGATAATACCCCTGACTATTATCTGCTATAATGACTATAACACACAAAAATCCCCATCTGCAAGTCCAGGACAGGTGCACTATGGAAGAGGCAGTTTTTATCATTCTGATATAATATCTTATTCTTTTATAAACTGGGATTGGTTAATTTGTTCAGATGTTATTGTTTCTATTCCTATCCCTTAAAGGATGAAAGAAGTAAAAGGTTGAGGTCTACTTGGTAACTCTTCTGGATTTTTTTTTCTTCCTGTGATTTTTTTACTCTCTTTTTTCTTTTGAAGAAAGCATATGGAAAACAGTATGTGGGAACCAACTATAAATAAATACCATTTTTCAAAGAGAAGTCCCCATAGTGGATGTTATTAAGAAGATTCCCAATATAATAAAATAATTCACATACTATCAAACACACTTTTTACAAAACATATATGTGCTGAAAAAGAACAGCTCACATCATAGTTTAATAAAAGTGACTGTAGTCAAATAGCACTTGTGGTGTGGCTGTGTCCAAGAATATAGGATAAATTTTAACATTTTGTTCCTACTTTGCATTTGGTAGTGTTCATTTTTCTTGTGCTGCATCTATGCTTTTAACTTAAACATTATATACACAGCAAATTAGAAAAGTACCCAAGGAGGAAAATGTGTTTTTTTCCATGTGTGATGTACAGCAAAGAGAAACATCATTCAGACATGTACCAATTCCTCTCATGTGTTGCAGCGACTGTTGAGAAACTGCGTAGAACTGTTTCATAATTTGATTAGGAAAATAGGAAGGGCAAAAATGGTGCATAAGAGAGGAGGAGATGGCAGTTCTGGATCATTCACGAGAGAAGAATGTAGAGAGGAACAGCACATCCCACGCAAAACAGGACTCATCTCTCACTGAGTTCTGGTTTCTTTTGAGAGACAAAAATATGATGAATCTGTAACACAAACTGTTGTAGAAGGACATACAAAACCATGACCCAAGGAAGAAAGAAAAAGTGAGAGTTTTTTAGAATCAGAGGACAGATTTATATCCAGATATATTTAAAAAAAAAAAAATGTTTGAAAACATAGTAATATTCCCCTCAATGAAATGAGGTTTTTAGTATACGGAAGACGAAAGTTCCTAGGGTTGTATTTAGTCATGAGAAGCCACAATTATTAATTAAGTATTTTTTGAAACAGAAAAAAACATGAAAGAAATTATTGAAACTTAAACTTATAGAACATATGTTTGCTACTAGCTAAAAATTAAATCTGAAAATATAATGCAAAAACCTCATTTAAATACAGAATGAAACATATATTTAGGTTTTATTTTATCTCTCAAAATGGCCAAATTTCAAAATGTCATATCATTTTTAGATAGAATTATGAAATGCAAAAAATGTTGAGATTAAATACTTCTATATTTTGTACTTCCACCATATCACTTATAAAAGCAAAACAAAACCAAACCACTGCCGCTTTCTAAATTTACATGCAATTTTCATTGGCCGTGTAGTCAATTTTCAGCAATAGAACAACATTTTTTCATAAAAGTTAATAAAATGTTAATATTTTCTCAACAGTCATCAATTACTTTGCTATGGCTTATAGAATCACTTTCTTGGAAGATAGATTAATTTTCCAGATAAATTTATTTTGTAATTCTTCACTCAGAAATGATAAAAGTAGGATTTTATATCTTAATCATAGAATTCTATCCTATCCAAAATCACAGAGAGTAGTTGCATACAAATTTACAGGAATCAAGGGATATTGCTCAAAATTATGTGCACAGTATTTGCTATTATTTGATGTCACATCTCAGAAACCCTTTTGCAAATTCATGAATACTAGTTTTCATGTATTATATGTACTTTTCACATATTAGATGTTCTTTCCCTTTAAGGAACATAACTTTCAATGTATCAAAAATTTTCAACAGAATATATACTTTTTTTCAACAGATTTATTCACTTCTTGGTATCTACTAACTTGTGTTTTGCCAGAATGCTTAAAATACTGGAAAAAAATCATAAATGTGTCAAGATGATCCTTTTTTTTTTATACAGAACAACAATAACAAAAGGATTCTTCCATTCTAAGCATTTCAACTACAAATTATTTTTTCCAAATAAGTACAATCTTAATTTCCATTCCATAATGCACTGTTAAAGATTTTACCTTTTCATAAACAACATGCACATTTCAGGAATCTGTTGATTTTTTTTTAAAGTAATTTCACAAGTACAAGCAAAGTATTAGTTAGTGGCAATGCATGTAAAGTGAGTCCCACAGTCAAAGCAATGTCTGCTTGGAAAGAATAGATAACCATGTCTAAATTGTCACAGGGTATCTACGTTGACAGTAAGACATATGCCTGTGCCCATATCTACACTTACATTTGCTGTATATTTTAAAACATTGCCTATTCATCTCCAAAGGCAGAGCAAAAGCCAGCCAAAGGCCAGTTCTGGACCTTTGCTCAACTTTCACTGTCTCTGGAAGCGCCCAATTTGTAGTCCTCTCCTACAGACCACGTTTCCATGAAGTGGCTTTTATCCTACTCGACTTTTGCTCTGTTCCATTTCTTCTTGTTTTTGCCTTTCATTTGCTTTTCAGATTGCTGTGAAGTGCTTGTAGCACCACTCCGCCCTGGACTGCAGTCAGTTTATCTGAGACCTTCAGAAGAGCATGGCCAGAAAAACATGGTCCCAATTTGATCAATACTGGGAAGAACCATAATTTTATCACACAGTCAAACTCACCACCTAGGCTTGATTTTGATAAGATTACAGTCCCAGAAGGACAGCTAGGACAAGGAAATTTCTGTGTAAGAGGAAATTATCTGTTTTAGTGCTATGCTTTTTTTCACAAGAAGCGTGAAGTGAAACTTACCAACAGTCTTAGTGCCTTGCTTTCATACAACTCTCTCTTGTAGGACAAGAATTTTACATATGGGGATAAAGAGATGAGAGAGCTACTTTTATATCATCTGAGGCTGTGACTATTGTTAAAATACCTGAAACTACAATGGTCCTGCAGGCACTCAAGCAAGGACATCCCTTCTTCATTGTGTGGCCTAAGAGGACTCTTTATTAAAGAGTTTCTGGCACTGAGGCAAAATGATGTTGCCTAGTCAGGTGTACACCATCAAGACATTTAGCTTCTAAAACAGGGCAAACTCATTTAGCCTGCTTGTTGGGATGAGCCCCTGGATTGAGATAAATCTCAAACTCTGCCAAGGAACTGTCTGGCAGAAGGCCAGGCAGCCTGATGGGTATCAAAGGCTGATCTAACATGCCAGCAGTCCAGATGAGAGCTGTAAAGCCTGAGCCCATCCATGATCAGGATGGTGGAGTAGTAGCCTTGGGCCATCTCTTCATCAGAAAATTCCTGGATCTTCTCATGTACAGAGTCTGTTGCACAACACCTTTGTTATGTGTTTCACGTAAAGAAAGGTGACTGATATATAGTCAGTGGGGAGCAAAGCAAAGGAGGATTTTGTTTTCTTTGGATTTGATCAGTGGTAATTTAATGTGGGAATTATGTAGGAATAATGTGATAATGCTCAGTGATTACTCCTCATTATTGTTTGTAAATATGACCCTGAAGCAGAGGGAAAAGTAAGTGAAACCAAGAAACATATGGTTAAAAAAAAGTGCCACGCTAAGCAACATATAGTAGGACTGCCTTAATGACTGTAGTACCTTGCATTTTCATGCAGGCATTGTTCCAAAAGTATTTTTATATATACATTCATATACGTCAGTGACAAATAAAAGTGTATATAAGAATTTCAAAGGCCAATGAGGTTGCTTTAACTCTTGACGCATTGAAAGTGTGAGCAGCCCTTGCTAATTCATCTTGGCAGGAGAGAGATGACTTCCTTTTTTAACTGGATTTTTTAGGGACAAAATATGTTGAGATTGTAAGAGGTAAGTCCAAATGATCTATCCCTCTTCTTGTACTCTGACTCTGTGAATGCTGTAACTGGAACAACCTGCTGACAATGCTGCAGCAAAAAGCCAACTTCCAAGCACAGTTGCTGTAACAGGTAGACCATGGGTGGTAGGAGGAGCACACAGTGACATGCCAGAGAAAGATGATCCTTGTAAACTCTTATTGTGCTTATTTTTTACACTGCTGATGAGGTAAAGATGCCTGTGGCATCACCTGAACAGGATCTTACCGTGTAGTAAGGTGCTGGTTCAGGTGCAGTCCCCAAATGCACCATTCCAAACAACTTCAGTGTTGTTCTGTAGAAGCAGCTCTGGCTGGGTGGAAGAATGAGCAAACTCATTCCACTTTTACTTGGTACTGTACCAAGCAGAGACACAGAGTTGCAAAAGGAAAATCATGAGAAGGGAAAGAAGAAAAGCAGACAACAAATACCGCAAGTATTCCTTCCCATTCCCCCTCTGATTTTAGTCCTTCCATAGTGCATATGCTTTTCTCTCCACTCCTGTTAGATTAATTTTCATTTATTTGGTTATGATGGACTGTTCCTACTAAGCCTATGATGTCTCTTAGTTTAATAAAGCTCTCTGTTGAAGCTATTACTCCTACTGGTCTAATTACAATAGATGAAGAAGCCTTTCCAGAAAGATTTCATTGAACTTCAATAACAGATGAAACAGTTTATATAGACCACTAAATCGACACTACATTACTCCCAAACAGCAAATACAGGAAAGCATATTTAAATCAATATGTTGTTCGACAGACAAATCAGTGTTTTTGTCTTCACATACCTAATCCATAAATTTCAGAAAGGCAAACTGCCACAGGAGCACTTCATACAGGCAGTTCAGAAAATGATTGCAAGAAGAAATTTAAGCCCTGATGTTTTGCACAACAGTATGTTGTCAGATGATTATTTATTAGACACATCACTTTTATTTTGAAGATCTCTGGGACAACTATGTTCCTTCAGTGGATGATTTTCATTATTTTTTCAAAAAACCTAAATATAATTTGAACATGAATAACGTATTCACGTAATGTATGTATGCATATATGCAAATACATTAGAATTCTTGGGAAATTTACCTACACACACGCGCACACACACACAGAGGCATCCTGAGATAAACTATTTTCATCCAGTCAGATAAGTTTCTATCTACAATGTTCTGCCCGTGTTAATACTGAAATGCATGTTCCATATGCTCCCGTCTTATCTCTATCTGGCTTCATAAATCAGTGCCTACAAGCGTTAGCAATGTCCTGGCCACAACATCAAAAGGAAATAAGATCCTATCCTAGACAAACACCAAAGCACTGATGTTATACATCTTCCCAGTTTTCTCCATGTTCATCTTCCTGTGTCTTCCTTTAATCCAGTAAGAATCTAGTACTCTTTTTGGCTAATTTGTTGTGTATATTTTTTATAATATAAACTGTAGGCAGAGAGTTTCCTTAGCATCTCCAGCATAGTCTGAAAGCTCCATTTGAAAATCACATCTGATTTCAGGTGTGTCTGTAATTTCAGTGATTCCTAAGTGAAGAAATTCTCTAATATCTAAAAACAGTAGCAGCTCAAGAGATGACAGATTATTATTAACCTCCAACAATTAGTTCTGGAAATATGATAAGTGCTCTCCATTGTCTTAGGCATCAAATGTTTCAGAAAGCTACTGGCACTGATCCTCATCCTTTTGCAGAACTTTGGAAGCTGTGATTGATCCGTCCATAGTTGCAGAATAATCAAATTTCACTGCTGTATGTCAGTTCTCCTCTAGGAGTGCCACTGTACACAGGACACCAGGCTGGCACCGGTGCTTTGCAGAAAGAATATTGGCTACCTCTGATACATGCACTTTCAGATCTGATCTGTCTGATGGTTCACTGCTACCCATGCCCTTTGGATTTAGAAATTCCCCCGAAAGCCTTGTAGTGTCTCTTTATATATCTGTCCCATGGCATAATCATTTGGAGTGCTGTTCTGAGGACATTCTGGCCCCAGCTCATGCCTGTTTGTTACCAATTCAAGCAGTCCTATCAATGAATCATTCTGTCATTCAAGGCTGCAAGCACTGAGGATGACAATGACTTCTGCCCTTTAAGAAATACAAGTTGTCAACATGAAAGTTTCAGAAGGCCTCCAGGTTGCTAACATAAAGAACGACTGACATACACCACCTGTCATAAACCCATTGAGGTTCATTTAGACATGTTTCAGTAAAATAATTGGGAAAGGTGAGTCACAGAGCAAGGGTCTGTGCTATGTTTTGTGTCACAAGTTGCGACCTGTCATTATGGACATCATTGTCACTTTGATATCTCAACACAATATAGTGAAATGTAAGCTACTTTGAGTGCTCAGTCTCTTGTCACCTATCTGCTCCGTCATGCTCTCCTGTTTTCTCAGGGAATCCTGGTCATCAAAGCACATAGGTAAGGCCACAGTCTACCTATCAATATTTTTGACATGAGGGAGGAGAAATGTGAAGTAACACTTTCCTTTTAAGAGTAATTGGATATCAATTACTGACAAGTGGATATGCATTCATTGTGTGATTCCTATATCCAAAAGTAAAAAATTACCCATATAGATAAATACTTGTAGAAAGAAAAGGATGAAGAGATTATATAATATAAAACCCAAAGAATAAAGATTATAAGGCAGATCAGACTTCCCATTGTGCTTTACAAGAACCTCCACTGCAGTGATAATCCCTACTGCTTCTGCTAACCCTCTTTTATTAAATCTGACTATTCAGCAAAGCTAACAGGAAGGAGCAGGAAGACCTTTATGATAGCAGAGATTAGCATCAGCATCGTGGTAAGAGGTATTCAGAGTGCGAGTGGATCAGATACACAGTAACGGATAGTACATTTTTATTTAAAGCTTGCTAAAACTAAAGGTAGATTATGAATAGGAACATCTCTCCTTCCTTCAAATAACTTATCTCATTCCAAGCATTCATAACAGCGTGATATCTTCATTTCGACCATTGGCTTCTCTGGCTATCGGGACTGAAGCTCTGATTAAGTTGGTATTATAAAGAAATTCTCTTCCACTTTCTTTCATGTGGTCAACAAGCCTGGATCACTTATTTTGGCTGTTCTCGCTGTCTCATGTTTTCAGACACATTCATTTATCACAAAGCAAGTCACTTTCCTGTTTGTATTTCCACTTTACTCTAAAGGGCACACAGAGAAACATTACAGGAATGCAGGGTTGCAGCAAATAAATTGTCTGCACTTAGTCTGCAATATGTCTCTGCAGTCATTCAGCCTTGTATGATTTCTTGTTGTAGAGATAGAGTTAAAAGGCTTCTTATAAACACTCATTTAATACAGCATTTTCTGATGATGTGACCCTTTGATCTGATTTTCTGCTGAGAATTGTAATATATACTATGGAAACTTCATGTTCCTTGTAACGAAATGTCTTTAAGTCTCATATAATAATACAGCCGTCTGTACATCTCAGAGATATTTGATGTATAGTAATTTAACTGGAATCAGATTGCCATGCAACTCCCACAAATCTGAAAGTTTCATACCAAAGTAATTAAAAAATTTCCAGCAGGATTAAAGGAAGCATCACAACTTGAGACATTGATGAGCTACACTAGACAAAGTGATAGTCATTGCTGCATTTATTATGCTTGTTACTGGAACAAAACTGCAATAGGATAGAATCTTCTCAGTAGTTTTAAGGGTAACCACATATATTGTACGTTGCCTTCTCTTATGAAAAAAAAAAAATTCATACTGATCACAATACAAAAGTTTTGTACCATACTGTAGCTGAATTGTTCTTTTAATTACAATATGAAGTTATCGGCTTTGACAGCAGAAGTAGCCTTGTAGTAGAAGGAAAATAAACTGAATTCCTTACTAAATACCTTGCCTTTCATTCTTACCACTGAAACCTGCAATCATGCTTTCTAAATTAAATAAATGATTTGTGATTTACATTGAATGAACAATCAGGTTCAATATGACATATACAGACACCTCCTCATGGTTTTTACTTCTGTTTTCATTATTATTATTTTACCATTTTGTAGCATATTTTTTCCGTTTATATGAAATTCAGCTTTGAAAGTACACAATTCCACTGAGTTATAAATATTTGGGGAACTACTTGTGGAACCATCCATCAGAAAACAGCAGTGTAGCTGGTTTAACGTACCTGAAACATGTTTTTTGAAGCCTTTTTGGAAATTAATATTTTTTTTCTTAAAGTCTTTTTGGTTGTTATTGTTTACTTTTTGGTTTTTGTTTTAGACTACATATATTTAAAAAACAAAAACAAACCCCATGTGTTTGGTATTTTTCTTTTTTTTTCCTCAATGAGTCTACCATAGCCTAAAGTTAAAAATAAGCAACGCAGAAAAAATTCAGGTGTCTTTAAACTCCAGAGTCTCAACAAATTGCAATGTTGTTTTGACTTTTCCTCCTTTAATTCTTCTGCTGAGGAGGCAAAAATTCACTGTAATTGTCTATTTTTATGTGGATGGCCTCATTCACAAGACACCAATGTTACTGCTTTGCAGGTTGGTTTTGATTTGTTTGTATAATGTGCACAATTAGAAAAAACAATCATTTGAAATTGAAAACATCTGATGAAGTAAACTTTTAAGCTAGGTCAAGGCTTTTGTATTGTAATACTATTTAAAGTGAATAAATTTTTATATATAGTATATATTTTTATACTTTTTTTTTACAGTTTGTCTTTAGAAGTATCATATCTAATGAGAAAATATCTTGAGGCATTGGCAGGGGAAGTCATCCCACCAGGCTGCAAATGGATTTTAAACTTTTTTATCTTCTTTTTCAATATCTAAGACAAGATTCAGACCACCTAAGTTAGGAAAAACAATACTTAAGTATTGAGATTCCACAACCATCAGTGCAAATACACTATATTAAGTCCATGGGTTTTCTATACAGTTAATGACAGAGGTAGAAACTGCTGAATAATGACTTCTAAATTCTCTATACTATCAAGATTTCTGTCCAGAGTTCTCTGTAGGGAATTCTACATACAAGGTAAAATTCTGAGCTTCTCTACAGGTCAAGCACTGATTTGGGCTGTATATCTAACATTAGTCTTCCGAAATTCATATGGAAACACATGCATAACTGAGCTAGGCTCCTGAGATGACAATGTCCAGTTTAGGAGCTCTGAGACAGACTGCCTACTGTGGAAGTGAGAAATGTGGCTTGTCCTACCCCAAGGGAATATAATGCAACAACTCCCACAGCCTGAAGAGGAGGTCTCAGTCACATCTCCTGATGAGGTACACAATGCTCTCTATCTGTGCAAAAAAAGATGTGCTTGTTAGCATCAAAGATGTAAAGAGGCTAAAAGGAATGTAGGTAGAAAGATTAAGGCACTTAGTGTGGGGGAGAAGGATCTTGGATGAATTTTTCTTTCAATTGCTGAAAATAAAAACGATTGTCCCTAAGCCTATATTTACTATAATGTAGATAATAATTTTCAATTGTCCTGCCCTCAGTACAAATAAAACCTGCTTATTCCTTGTAGGGTAATGTTTTAGTTGTTTAACTACAAACGAATCAAGGGTTCCACTCCATAGACATCTTCAGTGTTTTATGGGATGAGGTCTAATGTAAAACAATGTACACTACTAAATCTCCATTTGCCTTTTTCATTCTATTTGTTCTGGTACTCAAAAATCAATTAACATTGAAGAATATTGACATCAGGTTTTTGAGAGTTAATAATTTAAATACAAGTGTTTTGCTTGTCCATTTTGAGAAGAAGGAAGGATCAAGACAAAGTTAGACTCAGATGAGTTCAAAACCTTGATTTTGTGCCTCCAGAAACTGTATATGGAGAGGGGAGAAATAGAAAAGAAAGAAACCATCCAACCCCAAAACCAAAACAAAACCAAAACAAAACAAAACCCTA
>VFFE01007186.1:1300129-1378790 GCA_008921705.1 Burhinus oedicnemus
TCTTCTCTTCTCTTCTCTTCTCTTCTCTTCTCTTCCTCTTCTCTTCTTTTTCCTATGGATATATACCTTTTTCTCATGCTGTGCACTCATTTTTCATCCCTGACTGCTCATTCTAATGCATGTACATGCATTATAGCTTCAGTTATAGAAGTCTGATAGGAATAGATGTCAACTCAAACTGTTTTTTTAAACCCTCACATTTAGCACTGCTGACTGTCTCTTATTCAGAAAGAAATTTCTCTTCCTGTGTTCCTGAAATCAAGGCTGTTTATTTCTTCACATATATGTGAGTGGGTACATAGACAGTTAGATAGCTAGGTCTATCTTGCTTTCTAACTACTCCTTTCCAATTAAAATCTATGGAAGGTACTCTGGTGTTTCCAAGACAGTTCTTCTCAATTATGAATGAAAGAACAGTGGAACAGTGAAAAAGGAGGTAAATATATTTCTGCCTTCAGAAGTTCATTCCCATGAACCTAGGAAAGTTTCCTCCTCTCCACTTCCTTTCTCTATCTTTCTTGCAGAGATAGAAATAAGTAGCCAGACTCTCATGATTTCAGGTGCGGAAGACTAGAAGACAATACTGTAATGAGGCATCTAGTTCCATGAGTTCTGTTTAGCTAAGCATCCTTTGGCTGCACTGGAAAGGGAGCAACACAAGGAAATGAGAAGAGGAAAAGAAACAAAAAAGACAGCAATTCAGTCTATGCTATTTCTAAAATAAACATATAAAAACTGGGGTTTTTTTCTGCAGAAAAGAAACATGGATATTCCAGCATTAAGTTCTCTGATGTTTTAAATAAATAGAGAAACTGGGTAGCCTTTCTTCAAGTGTCTTGTATTTTGGTCTTACTTGTTTCTTAAGTGAGAAAGTAACAAGGATATGCTGCTTTTAAGGAGCATTGCAAATGCAGTTTCTATTTTTAACACAAAACCATCTCTGCATTTCTGACAGTCTCTGAGTGAGTATATATCAGATAATGTATACCTAATTCTAAATTTAGAGGCTTTTTTTCTATAGCATCTCATATCTCTGTATTTAAACTATCTTGAGGGTATGAGTATTAAAATAATACTATTATTCCCAGATATGGTATCCTATCCTATTTTATACATATTATAATTCTAATAACTTTTACCATTATGTCAGCAAAACCCTCTAAACCATATGTTTTGATCTGCCATTGTAAAAATTCCAAGCCCTGTTCTAAGTAGCTGTTACCTTCTAAGTAATGGAAACCACAAAATCCTACTAACGCTGGCTTTATTGCAGGTCACATGAACCGAGTCTTTCGCTGATGGATGCTTAAAAATTAATAAACAACAAGCATTAGGGTTCAAAATTCCACACAGGCATAAAGACTGTGAAAAGAGCTTCCCCCCCACCCCTCCCCAGGGTTGCCCTAAAACTAAAGCAGTTTTACTGCAGTGGGTTTTGTATGAATATTTTAAGTTTCAGTTCATATGAGCTGGAATCCTTGGAATTTTACTTCAAGACTCAAGATGAAACAAACCATGAAACTCTAAGCCAAATCACCAAGTTTTGCTTGATTACAGATCAACCCCTGTGAAACCACAGTCTTTCTATCCAAAATCATTTATTAGCCAGGATCATTTAAAACTCAGCCCAGGTTTGTTGAAAGGTTTGTGAAACTTGAAAAAAATATATCTTTTTGTAATTTCTGTGTTTAATCAAAAGATTTTTTGTGACAAAATTCCAAACAAGAAAAATCTCACCTATGGATGAGTTTAACATAAAAGTTGTTGAGCTCTACAGATGCTCTCAAATTGAATTTACTCTTCTCTTCCCATTCCTGTGTTCTAGGCTTCGTAGTTGTAAGAAAACATTGGCAAAGACAGCCCATACGAGCCAAGCTATTCATATAATGAATATCTTCATTATTACAGGAACGGAGCTGACAATGATGATGTGAACAGAAAACAGACCTATGAGATGCAACCCCTTCCAGAGAGAGTATAACAGCTCATTCAGCTAAAAGTAGCCTTGGAAGAGTCTCATTCCAAACCAAAACGGACAAATTTGCAGCCCAGTTCAGACCCAGAAAACTCTCTTGGTATCTAAGTCCCTTTGAGATCAGACAACTGGAAAAATATTTACTTGAGCAAATTGTGGGTGTCTTTTAGTGCATGTTAGAACTTCAGTAAGAAGAATTTGAAGCACTTTAAAGACCAGTTTCACAATTTTGAACACCTGTTAGAGACACTAGAACTGAGCTAGAGAAGCCCAAACCTGAATTCTTGCTCTCTTGTTTTGCCTGTGATGCTAAACAGTGTTTGTTAGTGTTAGGAAGTACCATTCCTTTGCTACAAAGCACATATGGGACATTGTAATAATCTGCTAAAACTCTCAGCTAAGGGAAAATACTACACTTATTTCTAACAGCTGTTTTTATTTACTTACTTGTGGTTTAATCTGTGCCTGCTGGAAGAACTTATTGTTTATTTTTCGGATCATTTGCTGGAGATGAAAAGAAGCACCAAAGCACTGGTTGTACTGTACCTAGGAAACTTAACATTCATCCTTCTCTGTCATTGTAATAAAGATAATTTTACTAAAATAATGCTTTACACATCGAAGCAGAAGAAAACTGCATTTCTGATTGGTTGGTTTCGCAACTCCTTTGTAGACTTTATTAAAGCAGAAAAAGGGTGATTCCTTCCGTACTCTTAGGTCTAGGATTCCCAAAGAAGAAAAAAACCCCACAAACGAAAAAACAAACCAAAACAAACCAAAAGCAAAAGTTAGAATCTGATTTTCAGACTTACACATGCATACTGTTTGATGCTTTCATTATTTAAATAAAGCATTTGATGTCTAATACAGAGACGAAACAAAATCAAACCCCATCACACTGATCCTTTCCTCTCAAGTTTTTCTGATTCTAATGAAAAGTTAATCTATCTCAACCGTGCTCTGCATTTGGTATTTTGATACAAATTAAGCTCTTGGTCCCTGTTCTGGGTTTATGATTCAGATCTGAATGCAACTGTGAAATCCATTGCTGAATTTGGGGTCTCGTGGGAAGGATTCTAATAATATGCATCCTTTAGGGAGAAAAACCTGAAAAAAACCTTGAAAAGGCTCTGACAGTCCTGATCTATTATTTGTGTTTTCAAATACAGCTTTGCAGAGGTAAGGCATAGAAACTTCTTTTCTGTGACAGAAACAGAGATTCTGCCTTTCCCTTGATGTATCTAGAGGTCTTTCAGTAAATGAAAGGAAAGTCATCCACTTTTGTATCTAAGTGCTGCAATTCAAAATGAATGTGTTTTTTTTTCCCTCAAACAGGTCATTGATTTGATGAGAAATACAAGTTTGAATCAGTCAAAGTATTAGTCAGCTTTTGCTGAATGTGGCGAATTGCTCTAAGGAGGAAATGCTCATTTTATAATTCAAAATGTGCTTAATAAAATGAAACAAATATTTCTGTCATTCAGAAATAATGTTGTGTAGGAGGAGAGGCGCCCTTGTACTGAAAAACCGTTAGCCTGACAATACTGATTGTAACATGATGCTTAAACTACCACAGCCAAAAATACAGAGTGAATTACTCTCTGAAGGTACCTATTTTTCTTTATGCTCTATAGAGAGAATCTAGGTGACTTAGGGAAGACATCTAACTCTTAGATGTCTCAGAGTGACAGGATAAATACCTGCTTGGCTGTCTAGGCTGTTGCTGAGAATGTACTGAAACTGTTTCTTTAAATATTCATTAATTCTCAAAATGGTTTCCTGTGGGAGATATTAATTTACTTCTTTCTGGACATATAAAATTAATTTGGAAAAGAGTTCAGTGAAAGATATTTTCCAGAGTATACTCTGACCAAAACCAGAAAAGTAAATTTCTTTATCTAGAAACCTGGACATAAAACGAGAAGGAAGGCAGATTGCGTACAGGCCACCCCAAAATCCAAACTGTCACCTGAGTCTCCAGCCACTGCCTACATGTCCCTTACACAATGAGTCTTGCTGCTTAATTGCTGTTGCTCAGGTTTCTGAAGAAAGTTATCACTGGCCATGGACCACAGCAAGGGACTTTTAAGCCCAGTAGTAAATTTTGAAAAGGCAGATGAAGTTAAAATCAGCCTTGCAAAAAGTAAATGCTTAGGTAACCTAAACTAGGTATGCCACTAGCTCTCCAACTGATGTATGTATGTAGATACAGTGGATGAACTCCAACAGCGAGAGAGAGACAGAGAGATAGATTTCCTTATCTACTGTGCAAATATAATAAATTGATAAGCCTTCTCTCAAAAGTCCCAGAGGATGGTGTGACCTGAGAGAGTTCATTGGGGATTCACCAAAAAAACTAATCATTAAGAATGGTTCTAGTGAAGTAAGGAAGATTGGAAATAGATTTCCGAGGAATCTGAGATAGTTGTTGAGATGATTTTGCAGTTGTGAAATGCAAAATCAAATTAAAAAAAAAAAAAGTTCTGCATACAGTCTATTTCCATAATGGTATTGATAGAATGACTTCCTTTTTATGCACACAGTGACCCGTGACAAGTAGCCATGCTTTCTACACCCCAGTGATTATAGCTGCACCATGTAAATATCTGAACACAAGTAGCGTGTTATTTTATACTAATGCTTTATAAATTGTCTCACATGCGTAGTACTCAGAAAGCTTGTTACCTGCTTGATATAATTTTCTGTAGTGATTCTGATATCCAATCTGTAGTGAACACTAAACAAAGTGTAACATTAGTGATTTTGCTTTTTTATGCAAGTTGTGTATTTTTCCCCTTCCTGATGTTCTAAGCTGGAAAGAGGATTGGATTCTGCAACAATCCAGAGGTAATTTTGTCACATAATTGACTGCTGACTTCTCTATTAACCTGATAAAATGGTTGCCATGTTGAAATGCAGTTCAAAGGAACCTTTGCAGATTTGATTTTTCTATGAGACACCCACATTTTCTACTTGTTCTACTATATCCACTACTTGTTAAAAGTATAATAAGCTTAACCCTGGGTAACAGTCAGGTGGTACAGGCTTAAATAAAACTAATCTCAAAGTTGTTAGCTAGAGGAAGGGAAGTCCCAACTTCAAACCCTGATTAATTCCAAAATTAAAATAATTGCAGGATGAATTAGAGTAAATGCATCATTCCAAGTCTTTCCTCCACTGCTAGGTTATAGGTTCATGCTCCTTTTTTCATTCCTTCCTTTCGCCCCCTGCCCCTTTTCTCCTGTAAGAGACTTAAAAAAGTATTCTGGACTGTTATCAGTACATCTTCAGGTGAAAGATGAGAGCAGAAGACATTTATTTAGAAGCCTTTCATTTAAGTGTAGTTTTCAAAGTAACAGAATAAATACTAATGTATAATCCAGGTGGGACTTCCTCCATGTTCTTCGATAGCCACTAGTTGATTCAGCCTCTTGGAACAGATTTCAGGAACTGAAATTTCAGGAACAGGATTCTCAGTGGACAAAGGCATCCTTTCTCAACCTTTGAGGCTCTGTTTCAAATGCCTAAACTCCAGAGATTAAAGTTGTTAATTCTACAGTTAATTCAATAACTTTGTCCTCATGGTGCATATGAGTGGGGGGTGTATATTCATTTTTCTGGAGACATTTAGAATATTCCTTAACTGTACAAAGACAGTAGCTACCAGACTGACATGCTCTTGACTATAGAAATAGCTGAAAGGGAGATCTCAGCTTAGTTCTGAAAACAGTAGAATGCTTTGTGTTTGGGTTATGAAGTCTTACCTATTAAAAGTGTCAGTAAGGTCGTTCACGTATCATACAATACAACTCACATCCTTTTGCTGTATGTTCAGGTGAAGGTGGATCAAGCACCTTTTTGTGCCACAAGTGGCTGAAATGCTCCGTTCTGCTACAAGTCTTCTCATACTCTGAATAAAGATCTTGGGAATCTAATGCATGCACCAGGACCTAGTCTCAGATTCAGCAGTACATCAGTTAGTCACATTAGAACCATAAATTGGCCTTTGGTTGTTTACAAATGAATGGCTATTTCCAAAAAGAAAGGCAGAATCCCCATAATTAAAAGTGTATGGTTGTCTTGGATAATACAAAATGTGACAAAATGTACCACAAGCCTTGCATTTTTATCTTATGAAACTTTTAAATAACTGAGTTCTTCACAATGCTGGAAAACTATTTTTTTTAATGCAAGTAATAATTTAAAATGTTTAAATTGTATTTCTAAAAGATTTTAACCTTTCTTAGTGTATATGTATATTTTACTGCCTGAAGTAACTCCTGTTACATTTAACTAACCTAACTAACAAAACAGGATACTGTATGGTCTTATAACTGCAGCAGCTTAACACACCATGGAAGTGCATAGAGTGCCGTAGTGCAAATGGAGGGCTACCATTATCTTACAATCGCTGATAAATTAGAAGATTTAGGAAAAAAGTACGAAAGCACAAGAAAAAAGTCTATAGAAAGTTCTCTAAGGATTTTTTTTCTTTTAAGAGAAAAAAACATGTTTTCTTGTCTGTCCTCCCATCTTTCCCCCATCTTCTTCTCCCAAAAAGAATGTTACCTTTTTGCCAGTAACCATTTAAAAACTTTACTGACAAAGAGAAACTGAATTTTGCTGTTCCTTGACATTTTCTTTGGTTAGTTGAGGCAGGTCCCTCAAAGAACATTGTCTTCTTCAAATGGCATTGTTAGGGGCATATTTCTACCTTGCTAAAAATTCCACTTGATGGCAAAAGATCTAAAAGTTGGGTACTGCAATGATGAACTTGCAGAGTATATTGCAATGCATTCCGCGGTGATATTGCCATGTTTCCTATGGATAATGTGGTTCTGTGTACACCAGCTTACTTTGTACTGAAGAGACAATTTGAATACTGTTTATAAATTCAGGGCTATTCTCAAGAAATTTCTGAAGGTCTCAAGGCTGAAGCATGGCTTCAGTCAAGGACTTAAGCATTTGGTAATTTTAATTTTTAGATGCTGGGTTTATAGAGTGAGATCTAGGACCTTCTGAATACTCAGGCACTAGAGCCACATTTTCAACAGGGGAAGGTGAGGGGTGACGCTCATCCTGGCTGAGGAACCTGATCTAGCCAGAACAGAGGTTCCAGCAGTTGAAGCAAACTTTTTCTTGGGGGGGAAAAAAAATCAGCGCCACTCCCCCCCTCCCCCTGCCCCCATAATGAAAACACTTCAAAACTAAATTGGGATTTTGTAGCTCTTTTCCAATTCAGCAAACTGTATAAAGTGTGAGTGTAAAGTCAACATTTCTAATAACTGAATGCAATTCTTTTAACTGTTGCTGCAACCCTTGTGACACTAATTCTTGTTAGCCTGTTCTTGTCAGTACATTATTGAATCAGGTTGCAATGTGAAATAGCCAGGGCTGAAAACGAGCCCCAGGCACACACCTAACAGGCTGGCTGCTGTAGACCAGGTACAATTTATTTTGAAGGTCATGGTTACTGTCTGTCAGTAGGGAAAAAGAGCATGCAGTATACTCATTTGCTAGAACTTCTGCACCTCCCAACACTAAATAAGGCACTTAATTTTAAATTTTTACTAACACAGAAGGAGAAGGAATCCCCAAGATTTCTTTTTTTTGTTTTGTTAGAGGAAGATAATTTATTTTTCACTGATATCTTCTACTTTTTGGAGAAATGGATATTGGAAACAAAAATGTAACATCATCAGATAATGACATAAAAATAATATAGTAATGTACTTAAGTAAATTATATTTTAATTTCTGTAAATAATTATAAAATGAATTGTTTTAAAATGTTATTCGTCATATAAATTATTATATATTTTCCTTGTGAGATTTCACTGAACAGTGAGGGCTTTATGACTTGCATGAAGAGTATTTTTCATAGTTCATTATTAGCGAGTTTCTACCATGTATTACTTTCATCTTTTCATTACAATTTTATTATGATCAGTCAATTATGAACTGTAAACTATTTATGCCTGAAAATATACAGATAATGAAGCAGTTATTTTATTAATGGTGTCCATATGGTTGACGAAATATGATAAAATATGTAATTAGAAGAACGATACCTTACAGTTTCCAAGATTTTTGCAAAACAAAATCATACTTTTTGAAACAGGTTCCCCAGAAATAAACAAACTTACAAGATGTTAGATGGTTCAGGCGCATTGTTTTACGTTATCTTTTTTAAAAATCGTTCATATTTCATTCTCAGAAATAGCCTTTTCAGTAATTAGTTACCTTTATTGTCTCCATTTTCATTTAAATGCTCAATGATCAGAATAATTAGAATTAATCTGGCATTGTCATATTATGTTAATGACAATTCTGCCACTTATGACTCGCATCCTGCAGGCAAAATTTCATCAGGGAAATATGACTTGTCCACTTTATCACTTTAACCAAAGACTTTAAATGGCTACAAAACAGTAGGAACTGGCATATTCCCAATAAAATTTATTCAATTTCTGATGAATATTGTTTCTGAAGTACTGATATCTTTGTGTTTCAATTCAGTTTTTGAGTTCTTTCACAATACCTATAAAGACTGATTTTGACCAGTTCATTTTGTTCATATAAATTTGTGGACCACATCTATGCCTTAATTCTATTTATGTAACTGCGCCTAAATCAGTTCAAGCACTATTTACCTGAAAGCGTAAGGTGACCATTATTTCCTGTATTTTTAAGCGCTAATGGTAAAAGAAGTTGAAGCATATTTTTACGAGGGAAGTATCTTGGTCAACTAGAGGAAAATGGCATTGTCTCTTTAGATCCTCAGCACATCTACTGTTCATGTAACTCGTGCTCAGGAACCAGGATGTACTCATTGCCTTAAGGCAGATACAACAGCTGTTCTTGAGAAACATATATTGCTTCTCTGGAGGTCAGAAATCTCAGCAAAACAAAACCCCTTTCATCCATTTATGCTGACTGTCCTTATTAGCAGCATAGTGATACTATAGACACTAAAGAGATTTTACTCTGAGTTTAGCTTTGGTTGGAGATGATTCGATAAATCACAGTGAGCTCTCTCTGATTCTTGTCCCTGCAGTTTGCATTCATTAGGGTTATCTTGATCTTACCTCTTCAACTTTTGTGATTTCTTCTTTTGGCTTTTTTCAGAGCCATCCATACTTACGCTAAGATTAACTTTTTCCAGGAAGCAGGAGAAAAATCCACAAGTGATTCAAAACTATTTCTGTTTTGGAAATCCTGGATAGAAACTCATGTGCTTGTCACAGAGTGTGCCATAAATACAATGTGTTTGGAGCACGCTAGGCTTGCTGCCTGTGTGCAGACCAACTGTATCGCATATGCACAGTGTACTGATGTTTCCCAGAGCAGCAGACTCACTATGCCTATGCTGCAAAGTTAATCTGTACGTGCACAGTGAACATGTCTGGAAATTTTGGACATCCCAGCTGGGGGCACAAACTTCTCCAGTTCCCAGACAGAGAAAATTTCTCGGCAGAAAAGGGAGGACAAGTCTGAGGAAATCCAGATGTATTCTGGCTCTAGTTAAGTTTGAAATGAAAACATAAATACCCCAAAGAGGGTCAGTGTTTAGCTACTTTTTCCTTCTTTGGGAGGAGAGAGAAAACTCACTATATTTAAAAAATGTTACAGTAAATTCTCTTCACCAGATAGTTTCCTTTTTTTCTTACAAAAATTTTGAGTCCTCTTATACTTTTCTGTCCCTGCTGTTTCCCAGTGACACTGTTGTCTCATCCTATGCCTTTTTAGAGTCTCTATCAAGTGTCTTTGTCATAGGCTTTTTGAAATTATTTACTTATTCTTATTTACCTATTATTTAAATGACGTGTTCAAAAAATTCTATTTTGCACTCATTTGCTTAAAAGTTTTTCTCATTTTTTATTCTATTTCTTTCAGGTAAGTGGAAGTGAGGATTTTACATGATTTCAGAATGATTAATTAATCCAGCCTGTCTTTAAGGATATTGCAACAGTTGATCTGTCATAGTTTGAACTCGCTGATACATTTGAAGAAACTGTCATTAACTTCAGAGGACTTAATTTGGGGTTTCTAACTCATGCCACTACATCATGTGTCATACTTGTCTATTCTCCTCTACCCTCTCCCCAGCAATGTGTGGTATGGTTTAACAACAAAACAACAAAATCTCAGATTCCATTCTCCCTTAAGAGAACTAAAGGAGCAAATCTGGATTTTACATTTTTTTTTCTTATGGAAGGGTGACAAGTAAGAATATTGGGACTAAGTGCTGTTTGACAGTTATACAAACAGTCGTAACCTTATGACACTCTTGAGAATTGTTTGACAATTACAAGGTTATGCTATTTCTCACCTTGACCATTAAGTTTGCCACTTTGCAGTTTGCTGAATCTATTCAAAACCAGAAATACTTCCCAATTCTGAAGTTTACTGTCTATCTGACAATCTACTGCTTTTCATTAGGGTTATACGAACTTACTCCCAGTTCATTTTTTTGAAGTACTGGGGTTATTTGTAAAAAGGATGAGGTCATATTGATTTTGCACTTGATCCAAAATTCAGTAATTTTTGAACTCTGAGGTCTTTTTCCTCCAAAATTGTTACAAGACGAGGTTTTAAAATCTGTTCCAATGTCTTGTGTTTCTCTCCATCCACAGATAATTTTCAGTCATTAACAGATGGAAAATGTTGTTGGCCAATTAAATGATATCTGTCAATAGGCAAATCTTTATAGAGATCATATTGTACTTAAATCAGCACGTTTCAGTTTCAAGTAAATTGTTCACCTTTCTCTCTGCTCCTGCAGAGCTCCTGAAAGAATAGCATAGAAAAGGGATAAGCTCTCTTTTTCTGGTGCGCATTCTCTTAGCTTTGTTGCCAGTCCGTGTATTGGCTTTTGGAGATCACTTTGCCCCATTCTGTTTAGTGAAGGAACCTAGCATTGCTGCTTCTGATTTCTTTGCAGTTACATTTCTGTCAGGTTAGACAGTGAAGAATCATCATGACAGGCTTGAGAAACTGTAAAACACCTTGTACATATTAAAATCCTCTAAAACCTACAGGAACACATAGAAAAAACTCTCTTTTTGCATATATCCAGAAAAGAAGAGACATGTTTCCCCACACCTGATGAAGGTGCTAAAATGTACCTTCCATCTTCTATCTTATCCTCATGCTAAAGCAGGTTCAATAGCCTTTTCCATCCACTCTTTTAATTAGTTAAGTGACTAATTCGGATTATCTAGTAACTCTGTGGGGGAGGTAATTTAATATTCTTTAATGTATTTTGTATGTATGAAAAAGAATCATATTTTTAAATGCAACCAGAATCAGTCAACAGACATATATACATATTTTCTTGGTAAATTTGCATTATTCCTCTAGCTATAATGTCTCTTGCCATCATAAAATGCTTTCATATTCCCAACTTTGGACATTTTGATTCCAAGAAGGGTTTTTCATTATTTAAATATCCATTTAATATTGTTTTTAACTTTTCTGTCTTTACATCTGCAATACTCTAACTTCTGTAACTACTTATACAGATTTGCCGGTGTGGTGATATAAAAACATTTGTGTTAGAAAATATAAGACATATCAACTGAAGTCTCTCTTGCATAAATTGCTTAACTGAGTCTATATCTTTCTATTCATATATAATATATCTAAAGTCTACAGGGACACCTTAGTACATATTATGCAGATGACTCTGTTATTTATGGAATGGGATCACTTATTCCCCAGGAGGTTGTAAAACTGCAATCTCACTTTGACAAGATACAAATTGGTTTAGAGAAAACAAATTATTCTGAAGTCTTTAGAAACCAAAGTGATGTTGTTGGAGCATAGTAACGTGGTAACTAAATCTAGGACATGATGATTTAATCATTCAAGACCAGAAAAACTTGTTATGAATAATGCTTGCTGACTTCAAGTCACCACCTTTTTGATTTTGTCCATGAACAGATTTAACCTCTGGACAGGAAAGTCCACCAGCTACCAGAAGAGGAATTGATACGTTTCATTTGGTCTCATTTAAACTTTGTGTTAAGAATGATAATCCTGCAGCAATTAATGATCTTCTGTAATGAAGAAAGAAGGACTAGCATGGATGAGGGTAAAGAAAGAGCCAACAATGTATTGCAGAGAATAAACAGAAACTTTAAAAGAATTATTTGATGTGTACGTGTCAAATGATAAACTGGGATGATGCGTGTTAAGCAACACTAATTAATCCATATAGTAACACTGATTTTTTTTCTCTTTTCTCTTATTGCTTGAAAACTATGTAACAACTATCACTGCGCAGAGCTATGAAATTTTGGTGAATATATGTCAAAGTTTTAAAAGAAGTCTTGACTGACTTTGCATTTCTCATGAAAGAGACAGTGAGTAAAGAAGGACATTTAAGAAAGTATCCCATGAAATATGTACTTTCTTCTCTAAAAATGCCAGACTGTGACAACTGAGCAAGTTGGGTTAGTGACGTGGAGAGGATCTACACCATACATTTCCTCAAATATATATATATATATATTTAACTAGTTTTTCTTATTGTAAGCTAATGTGGATTTAGGGTGTCTCTTGCTAATAAATTGCTTGTAATATTCTCTATCGCACTAAAGAATTATGAAGTTTGGGTTTTGCTTTTCTTTCACACATTTCAAGATATCTACTCCATGCTATCTTCTGTCCCAAAAGATTCTACTTTCTTTCCCTTATTTCTCCTTCAGCCATCTGGCATGTCCTGTATTCCAATTTACCAATATTTGACAACTCAAAACACAGGCTTCCATTTGGCAGAATTAAATCCTGTGTGAAGTAACCTGTATGATGATGTAATAATTCAGGTTGGATGATGCAGGTTGGAAGGGACTTCAGAAGTATCTAGTCCAACCTCCTACTCAAAGCAGGGTCAACTATGGAATCAGACCAGCTTTCGCAAGGTATTTTCCAGCTGGGTCTTGAAAAGTTGTTTAGAAGGATGGAGCCTGACCAGCCTCTATAGGCAACTTGTTCCCGATTCTTTATCATCCTCCTTTTTCCTTGTAAGCAATAGAAACTTCTCTTGTTTCAACTTATTCTCATTTTCTCTTCTCTCACCATGTATCTCTGTGAAGCATCTGGCTCTGGCTCTTGATGACCTTCCTGTATGCAACACAGTGGCTGTGAGGTGTCCCAAAGACTTCTTTGCCATAGGCTGGACAAGCTCTGTTCCCTCAGCCTCTTGTCATGGAGCTACCAGTCACTTCAGCCCCAAACTTAGTGGCCTCTGCTGGACTCACTGAAGTTTGTCCTGTCCTTGCAAAACTGGATGGACACAGTGCTCTGGATGTGATCTATCACTGCCTTCAAACTACAGGACAGGGCTCACTACTGGCTTATGTCCAGCTTTGCAGTCTGGCAAGGCCACCAGCATCTTCCCCCAGAGCAGCGCCTCAGTCTGTCCATCCCAGTCTGTAATATTGCAAGAGGTTATTCCTTCTCGGGTGCTGACTTCACATTTGTAAGAAATGTATGAGAGTTTAACAATTTTGAAAATGTCATGCAATTTTAGGAATACTGTGGCAGCAATACTGAAGACTCAGAATTTCTTGCCCCCTATCCACCCTGTGTTGATGCAAAGCCATCAAGAAATAATAAAATCCACTGTCCTTCCTGCCATTTAAAGTTCTTAATGAATTTATTGAGGTACTAAATCCAGTAATAAGACCATAGTAGAGCTCATTCTTTTATGTCCTGATTTTCTCCCAATCCCTTTGTTTTGCAGCTCAAAAATTCACACTTTTACCCCTTCCAAAATGTCCATAAAGTTTTCAGCCATAGAGGAATAAGATAAAAAGGTCTCTAATTAATGTTCCTTTAAAGGTAACATTTGTATATGCAAATTTGGCAGATTTTTTAAACTTTTTTGACTTCTGTAGCTACAGAGATTATTCATACATGGGATCATACAGAGTTCATTCATCCAAACAAGAAAACTGAATATCAATCAGGAGATTTTTTTTTATTTAGTAACAGTTAAATTCTTCATTACAATCTTGTAAATACAGAAATTATATCCACTGAACTTTGTATACCACTACACCACCCAACAGTTTTCTATAATATCTCCTGTAGGTATGGTTCAATATGATAAAAGTCAGTTTTCAGTACTTGGTCAGAGTGCAGTGTGTCAGGCAACATTATGAAACTAAAATCATTGTAACATTAAAAACAAATATTCTCCCTTTGTCTACAAAAGTCATTTAGGTATTGATGGATCCCAGGTGCTGTATTTCCCATCACATTAAGTTAAGATGCATTGAGTTGAAAGTTTATGGCTAGAATTTAAGCAATTTGTTTTGACCAGTTAAGTAACCACTATCATTTTTTGGCTTCATTTCAGTGACAATGATGTATAAATACAGAGTTGAAACTTGTGTTTTGTTAGCAGATCAGTCAAGCTAGTTAGTTTTAAAAGACCAGTGTTTAACAAGCTTCCCAAACTATCATTTAAAAAAATTCAAAGAAGAGCTTACAACCTTTAAAATCTCTTTTGCTTTGTGTCTATCTGTCTTATAAGGTTCAAGGAAAGCAAGCCTTTGTCATGTTACCTCAAAGACAAGAAAACTCGGGAGAAGAAAACAGGCATTCTTGTGGTACATTTTACTTTGTCTATTTAATAACAGATATACTGACTATAGCCCCCTTCCAGAAAGAGGATGCAGTAGGAAGGAAATGTGATTTATTTGAACCATCTGTGTCTCATACACAGCAAGATTAGGAGAATTAAAAAGGAAGCCCAAAGTTACTCAGAAGACAACCATGTCCTAATAGTCTGTTCAGTGGTTTCCTTGAAGCTATCTAAGGGGCATCACTGTAGTCCAGCAGGGATGAACGTCTGTATAGTTGCAGACTGTGAGTTGAGCCAACTGAAACTCAAGGTCAGATAATATTATAAATATATGCTGGAATTATTGTTGGCTGTATGGAAGCAGCTGATTATGATAGGGATAGGACATTTTGAGAATCTATAGCACAGCGTGGGTTCTTGCTACAATTTCTTATCTGAGCATAAGCTAAGGAAACAAGGCATCTGGAAACTGAAAGAATGAAAGCAGTTAGCTAGAAGAAACCACTGGGTTTCTCTTTGCTGATAAGAGACAAGCATTTGGAGTTTTACTAAAAAATATGTATTTTTCTTTGCATGCTTTAAAGAAATTCAGGAGAGATGTGATACATTTTAGGCCATGTAACCAGTTAAATAAGTTTTGAAAGATCAAAGGTTAAAGTGTGGTCTTAGATACGTGCACTGAAATAAAGAACTATGAACACTGCCAAACTATATTACAAAGCCTAAATTACTGTCCAAAGTTTAATTTCACCAAGTTAGGTGGTAATAATACTGCATTCCTGAATATCTGGTTGGGGAGGAAGGAGAAGAGGGGGGAAAAAAAAAAAGTTTTTGTTTTTGTTTTAAGTTATTTCAGTAGACAGTAGAAATACTTCACATTATTACAATTAGTAATACATTTTATTTTTAGTAAACATCTCTGTGCTGTTTTTGTAATGCTGGTCAGAATATATTGCTAATGTCCCTGTTTTGGTGATACATTCTGAAGCCTGTAACAACCATTTCTTAGAAAGCCCTTTAAGAGTAGAATTTTATTCTTTTTTTAACTGACTTTAAATGACTAAAAAGTAAAATAGCTTAAAAAGTAGAATAGCTTCATTATCCCATGGTTAACAGCAATCCTATCAGGCTGTTAAAAGAAAAAAAATATCTGTTTATGGACATATAAGCACATTCACAATAAAACTTGTTCCAATAGTAGAATTTGAATTATGACTAATGCCAGGACTTGACCTGAGTCTGGGGTCTGCTCTCAAGTAAGGGCCACCTCTTTGTAAAAGAAAATATTGTCTAGACCACAAGTGGTGGAAAATTCTTCAGTTTTCCAGTTAACTATGTCTAGAAGAAATAATCCCTGACAACTACTTAAAGTTCTTGGCATTGGTAGACAAAGTAATTTATATTTCATTAAAGTCTTCCATGTTGCTTAGTGAAATAAAGTTTGCCAATATTTTATTTAGTTGAAATACTCTTTTGGGATGCAGACTTTCCCTGTTTGCTTGTGTCACATATAACGTCTGAGGAATAAGCAAACAGTATACTGTGAAGCCTGTTGTTTCAGGGTTGAAAATAGCCTTATATATGTACACCCCCCCAAAAAAACCCCAAACCAACAACAAAAAAAGCCCAACCAAAAAACAGCAAAAAGAATGTGTGAAGAAGAGAGATCAGAAAAAAGTCAATCCAGTGGACAAAATGGTGCCAGGGTTGACAGAAATTCAGAGAAGGGCTGTTCTTATTTAATACTAAGATAAGCAAGACATCAGAAATGCCTCCCTGAAGAAACAAGTCAGTGTATTTAATTGGTTTTTATATGAAGTGCTCAATACTTTCAGGTCCTATGACAGAATATTCTTTATCTGTAGTGGTTTTTTTAAAGATATTTTTAAAGTTTTTTTCATATTTAGGGGTATTATTCAAGAAAACATGAATTCAATTTAAAAAATTATGACTTTATAGTAAAATTAGAGACAGACAGATATGAAGAACTGAAATTCCTGTCTGTCTTTAATAATGAATTTTATATCTGAAGTTCATTGAAATTAATGTTACATGAAATACAGTGATTGGAGGGGTATAAGGAATACACTGTGAAAACTCACATGGGGTTGGTGTTTTTATCAAGGTGAACAAATGTCTCTTCATTCTTTTTACACTACTTGGAAAAGTAAGCAGATTTCTTAATCCACATAAAAAGATGAAACTCCTGCCCACAGCGCAAAGCTTCTAAAACCTTTTACATTATTTATATTTGTACTTATGAATCACTAAACATAGCTGCCAGAAAAATTGTACAAAAAGACTGACATTTTTAGTAAGCTATCAGTTGATCTATATTTTCTTAGCTAGTGGACAGACCACTAGGGGGGCAGAAAACTTAAAACTATTATTAATAAACAAAACAAAACTTGGCTCCAAGGATAGGCATGAATGCAATACTCATTCTGCAGAGGGGGTGGTCAAAATGTCTGCAGCTTATTAAATTTCATGTTCTTTTATATGAGGGCATTTAGTAGCCATTAAAATTGACATTTTTGAGATCAATTTGAAGTCAACTGTACATTAAAAAAAAAACAACTCAGAAAATTGGTAGAAGAAGACAGAGTAATAAGATAAGGAAATCACTGTGCTACAGTCTGCCTAAGAAAGTAGACTGCAGGGGATTTTGTTTTCTTATAACGAAGAGTAAAAAGAGGGGATGATAATGGGTAGAGAATACTGTTGTGATGAAAATGTCCTAAATTTGCTTCAGGTCTTTCAAAGATTTATTTCTTTGCTTATAAATAGAAATAATTCTGATAAATCTTCCTTTATTATTCAGAATGAAGACACAGAATAACGTTTAAAGCCATTAGGTCAAGTTAGGAACTTATATTAGTTCTTCTATTCTTTTCAGACTTTTTATTCAAATACCTTGAGAACTGCTGAGGCCTCTGAAGTAATTGCCATTAAAAATGCATGTGTGGAGAGAAGGTGTTGATTGGGTCATTAGATATATTTATAAAAGATATTTGCTGATTGTTGGTCTTTCAACTGTTACCTCAGCTGGGAAGTTGACAACACCACCCTCCCAACAAAGACACATCCTGTCTTTTGTGATTTTGGAAGAGCATCTGATTTGCAATTAACTTAGCTGATTTTGAAAAACCAAGAGTCAGTCAATGATGACATTTTCTACCATGACCTAAGGCTGAAAGATTACCCATTGTGAGAGAATTACATATGCTGACTATCCAGAACTGTTGGAATTGCTTAATTGGTTCCAAAGTCATACACATTTTGAATACTCTCCTTCTTAGTTACCTCTTTGAGACACACTAAATTTCAGAGAAATTCAAATAAACAGTCACACTTTAAGCTGAAAGGGAAATACAGCTTTTATTTGTATTGTCAGAATTAGCACTTGTTGTTTGCTAACTTACTCTGAAAATTGTTCATCAAAATACTACTAAGTTATTTTATAACAATTCAGGATAGTGCAGAGTATACTACTTTGTGAAGGTTTAGCTATCCTTTTCCTCTGATTTCTCAGCTACACAAAGAGAAAGATGCTTTCACCCCTCTCTGCTTCATAACTTTATAACAAGCATAAAACTGTTGGCTCAGGAAAAGGGAGAGAGAGAAACAGAAAAGCCGACGAGAATGTGGCTTAGGCACTTGATGCAAACAACACTCTCCTAAGAGCTGGCAGATGTGAATTTTGAATTCTCTGGGCTTTATAGGATTTTAAACACTATACTGCTCTTTTAAGATAAAGTCCTCCTTTTCTTTCATTTTAAAAGAAAATCATTAAGTTATGTATTATCTGAGGATCCTAGTCTAGTCCTTGTGAATTAAGTTTACTGTAAAATTTTCATTGGGTCAAGCCTCCCTTCCCATCCCTCTTTAAGAAAGTAAGGAAGAGCACTTAGGAAGAGATTAAGATGCTTGAACTGTCACACCTGGTGCCAGCTTAGGTGGCCTGGGCTGGCAGAGCTGGCCAATGTGACACAACACTCATGCTCTTCTGGAGCAGCAATTAGAGTGCCAGCAGGATTCTGCACAGAGTCAGAAAAATCATCAGATGCCTACAACCAGGTGTATGAATCCTACAACTGGGCTTAACTAGATGTAATACACTGGAAAGGATGCTTAGCCAAGTTTAAGACAGCGTGATTAGAAATGTTTGATGAGGTAGTGTTTTGACTTGGCTAAGTAGAAAGATGCAATATGTTAAATTAGTAGTTAAAAACTAATTTTTGGAGCCATAGTCTGGTAGTACATACTCAGAACTGCCTATTTCTGAATATATCAGAGCCAATTTAGTGTCAGATGCATCTACATCACGGACTAATGCTGCACAAAGAAAGAAAGACCACAACTTAATTTTGTATGGTTCTTTGTGGTTCTAGGAGTGCACATCCACATTTTGTTTCCACAGGCAATGCAGTCAATGACAGTTGCAGGTTCTAGGCATAAATTGCACATGTATAGAGCGCTAGCTGTTGGAGGACCTTGCATTCAATTTGCAAGGAGGAATCTACAGATCAATGCCTGTTGGACATCTTCAAATTTTGTTCCACCAGGAGGGAAACTGCTTTGACAAAACCAGCAACATGCTCAAGTGTGCATTTTAAGATTTCAAGTGCAAACCAAATTTGCACTGTAAAGAAACCCTGCAGCACACTAAGAAACTGATGCATCATCCTCTGTACAAGTCCACAAATGAGCAAGTAAATGTACCTGTTTAGCCTCTGTACTTCGTACGTTCCAGTGCTGAGACACTCACTTTGGAATATGGTCTCTGCTCTTGCTCTTTATTTATATAGCTCTTGAATACAGAAGCATACTAGCATACTTAAACTTTCTTACATTTTATGGATTTTAAGTTTTGGGGTATTTTGGATTCCATTTCAACAGGTGGAATAGAGATTGCCCTCCTTCTTCCGCAGACAAATACTATTTATTTTTGAAAGCTTCACATGCTGCCACACCTGAAGGGAAAAATCAAGCTTTTTGCAGTCCACAAAAAAAGTATTGATTCCTTATTCCTTCAGGCATGGGTTTGTTCTAAATCCTTTATGGATATAATAAAATGCCCTGCAGGCCTTCATGCCTCAGCTCTGTAAAAATAATGCATTTCATATGCACCCTGAAGACAGTATCTCTTGCTGGCTCTCTATTTGCAGCTTCTTGTCCATCCTCAAGTTTTCTTGGTTTAGTCTGCACTGTAATTTGGATACACTTTAAGTATCTTTATTCATTTTAGGAAGAATAATCACTAACCGATAGGAAAGCATGTGAAAAACAACAATTTCCTTTACAGGTTATGGCTCTTCTTCATGCTCATTTTGAATCTATAGAGGTAGATCCTTCCCTGTGTTACTTAAAATCCAGTGACCTTTAAATCTGATGATAACATTATTCAAAAAAGAGTAAGAGAAGAAGGATCTACATTTAAGAAGGATCTTATTCTTAGCAGTCAGTTTATTATCTTAAAAAGAAAATAATTGTTTTCTAGCTTGTCAGAGGTGTTAATTACAAACTGTGTATTTAAATTATTATTGGCACACATTAGTGTGGTACATCTGGTAGAAAAAAGATGATATCATTCTTAGCCATTTCTGTAGCACAATTTTTTCCATAATTACTCTGTCATTAATCTGAATAGCTAAAGAGATGGTGTTCATACCAATAAAAAGGAATCTTGGTTGCTACCCTGGGGAAGTTGTTTTTTCCTTTACATGATCCTTTTTACTTAATATCAACACTAGCATCAAATTTAGTTGCATACCACTTAAATATGTGTAACCAGCTGTGAATGTATTTTCTTAGTATGGTGCATGAAAAAGTTTTTCCTTTTCTTGAGCTATAGGTGTTAATTGGTATCTTTGTATCTTGCTAATTAAGTTCTAGCAACACCTTTTCCTTCTTCCTTGCTCTGAATTTAATGAGCTCCCTTGTTGTATTAATTTATTAGATAATTAGATAAAACACACCAAAAAAAAGTTTTTTGAGGAGCTTTGAACAACTATGTTTAATAAATTTTAGAGAGATAACATACAGTACACAAATAATCAATATCATATGCTGTTCATGAAAAAAATTATTATATTAACATACAAACCTTTCTATTTGTGCTAGAATCTGTTTCACTGTCAGACAATGTCAGACTGATGTGTTAAGCTCTCCATTGGTTCTAAGAAAGAGAGCATCAGCATGTAACTAAAATTGCCTTAAAAAGAGCAGTAGGTCTTTTAGACTTGTAGGAATATAGGATTGGAAGGGCTTGATATGTTGTCTAGTCCATTCCCTAATCTAGGGTAGGATCAACTATAGTGTGTCATCCAAGACAGATTTTTCCAAGTCACTGTTAAAGAGCTCTGATTATGGAGGTCTCAAGGTCAAGACTTACGAGGTTTGTTCTGCTTGGAAAAGAGAAGGCTGAGGGGTGACCTCATTGCAGGCTACTTCCTCAAGAGGGGCAGTGGAGGGGGTTGCTGATTTCCTCTCTCTGGTGACCAGTGATAGAACATGAGGAAATGGAATGAAGCTGTGTCAGGGAAAGCTCAGATTGGACATGAGGAAAAGGTTCTTCACCGAGAGGGTGGTTGGTCACTGGAACAGGCTCCCCAGGGAAGTGGTCATGGCACCAAGCCTGTCAGAGTTCAAGGAGCATCTAGATGATGCTCTTAGTCATACGATGTAGTTTTAGGTAGTCCTGTGAGGAGCAGGGAGTTGGACTTGATGACCCTTGTGGGTCCCTTCCAACTTGAGATATTTTATGATTCTAACCTCCATAGGCAATTTACCTTAGTGCTTTACTATCCCTAAAGTTAGTTTTTTTCTGGATTCAAACCCAATCTCTTAGTTAATTTAAGTTAATTACTACTTGCCCTGCCCAATATGAAATACAGAATTCATTATTTCCTTTCTTCTTGCAACAATGTTTTACATACCTAAATTGTGCTTCATACCCTTCTCTAGTTTTTCTTTTTTATGTTAAACCATACATGTACTTCAGTCTTCTGACAGATCATGCTTTCTAAACCTCTAATCATTCTCTTATAGTTTATCAAAAATCTCTCTTGATGTATATATAAACTACTACAGAAAATATTACAGAAAATTTATTTATTCTTAGTAAATGGCTTCCCATGTGTTCCTCCAATATAATTTGCTCTTCTAACAACAATATTATTCCCTTGTTTCTGCTCATACTGTTGGCCATTTGCTTCTTTTCAACAAAATCACTTCCTAATGAGCTATTCCCCGTAGTATGTTCAAAATTATAAAGTTCTCACACAAGCGTGCTTGTCTATACTGAGTTTTATCTTTTTTCTTTTTTTTTTAAACCTAAGTCAGTCGTTCAGTCTATCAAGATCATTCTGAGATCAAATCCATCCCTTAAATACATTTGCAGTCCCTCTTAGGTCTATACCATCTGCAGGTTTAATAAAACTACTACTGATCCATCACTTAGGAGAAACTACTTGTAGATCCCCTCTTTGCACCATTCTTCCACTTTGGTAGCAAACTATATCAAGACAGTAGTTAAAAATAATGACTGTAAGTTTTTTTATGCATGTCAAAGGAGTTCCATCAATATTGTGTTACTTTTCCCTCCCAACCTTACCATGGAAATATCATGTAAGATGTTATCAAAGACATGATGGACCTATTATTTTTTGCTTCATTGAGAAAGCCTGCTATATGCTGTAGAAGAAAAACATGCTGTTTTAACATGATTTTTTCTTTTAGGAATTGTTGTTTGCCACACTGCCCATTATTTTCTAGAGCTTCACAAAAAATTGAGTTATTGATTATTGTAATATTGAATTGAAGACGACAGATTTATAGTTCTTCGCCTTTATGTCTCTCATTTTAAAGATAGTAATGGTGTTTACCCTTTTCCAAGATGTCTTAACCTTTTTTTTTGCAAAGAAAAGATTGCTTCAAACATTTTTAAGAATGACAACAATCAAACTTAGGAGTACCAGCCAATTGTAAAACTTCCATTTCATTTCAGTGAACTCTAGCTTGTATGATCACAACCTCATAGTGATACGAATTGTGTTAACCATCTGCAGCACATTAAGCTCTTCTAATGAAGACTGATGGAAAATGGAAATTAAACACTCTGTCTTTTGTCTATCAGAAATAAAATGTATCAGCAATTCATCTTTCAATTAATAGTGATATACTTACAAAAAGCTACTTTTTATCTCTTAATTTTAGTTGCACTTTGTTTCATGTCATGAACTTTCTGTTGGTTCCCCCCCCAGCTTATCTGCACTGTTCTTTTAGACACTTTAGTAATCTGAACTTATTTTCACCTTATGTATATTTTCTTCTTCTTCTTCAGATCAATGAAGAGTTCATTATTTAATTAGCAGGTATCTACATATTATTTATTTTGGGGGGAATATATGTGCTTTTGCTGCTACTAATTTATTTTTGAGGTCTCTTACTGTCTGTTTCCCTGCAATTCTCTGGTGTTCTGTAAAACGGTCTTCTCAGATTTTTTTTTAATTCTGGTGTTCAAATTTCTTAATTTTTTGAGGATCATGTAATGTATTCTTATTTCATGTTCATTCTCTTGACATTTCTTTTTCTCATTTAGGTATTCACCAAGAGATAAAATTTCTCCTTTCTAATTGCTTTTAATGTTCTGTATATAAAAAAAATAATAATCAGAAACATACCCTAGCACTAAGTCAGTCATTAAAAGAATTTACTGGGTCAAGAGTTGTCTGTGTTTGCTATATTCAGAGATCTCTCAGGAATGTGTGGTTAAAATCCCTTGCAAGTATGCTTTTGGTGATTTTGTTAGTTATTTGTAATGATGGTAACTGTTCTTATGGTGGGGATGCCTATAGTCTTTCCACATTAATCATTACCCATGAACCTCCAAGAGGACTGTCTTGCTCTATATTCAGAACACCTGTGCAGAAGCATATTGCACCTTTCATAGGTCTTCTGTTATCGCTCTGTTCTTTCTGAAAATATTATACTATATTTTTATTGCAATCCTCTTATTTATCACATCAATGTATTTTAATTTCTGTAAAAAATTATTTGGTTGTGCCTTAAGGTTTTAGCTCCAGACTTAGCTCCACAGCCTTTTCTCTTGGTTTTCACTCATCTGAATCATGGATCATTCTGTGAATATAAGCAGACATCCTTATGAATGTATTGATTTGAATGGGAATTTTCAACTGAAATTTAAGATTGGACAAATCCATCAAACCATGTTATTAGTGCAAATGTATGAGATGCAAGATGAAACAGAATCTACTGTACAGTTCAGTCCTTTGAAAGTAATGCCTAGCAGATTTTCTGAGCATATCTGTGGGTCTTAGATGAGTACCCCAGACATGGTTTTTATGAGCTTATAGTCACCATACTCATGTTTTGGCTCATCTCACTTTAAAATGAAGTTTATGACTACATTCACTAGCTTTTGGCTGATTCAGATTGCTTCTCTTTAGGACTAGCAGATACTCTTCAAGTCATACTGTTCAGACATAAAGTTAACTACTGTTCAGCCCCAGTGACAAGTTCCTAGGCACTGCTCTCCTGAGGAGACCAGCTCCAGTGAGGTAAGTCCGCGCTGGGGAAGGGGACTGAGGTGAAAAGGGACGGCAAGGAGCTCTTTTTTGGGGTTCTCGAAGCCCAGAGAAGCGTCTAGCTCGTGCTGGCACCGGCAGCTCGTGGGAGGGCTGCTGACGTGGCAGGGGCGGAGCGGGCACTACCCGTGGCACTTCTAAACATGCCCGGCTGGAGCCAGTCGCTGTGCACCGAGGAACTCAGTCGGCACTCAGCGAGGTAAGTTCAGCTGGTGGTAACTGGTCCCCCTCCTGACTCAAGAGGCAAACTCTACTCAAGTAGTGGCCGTTGCCCTCCCAGAAGAGAACCTAGCCATGGTTTCCCCTCGCCCGAAATCCCTTGTGAGAAGGAATGTGGCAACCCAGACGGAGCTTGTAGAAAAACATGCAGCTGTGCAGGCCTCTGGCTGCAGGGAGTGCCTGAGCCTGTCACTTGTCCTGAGGGAGGAAGTGGACAGGCTCAGGAGTCTCAGAGAGTGTGAGAGGGAGATAGATTGGTGGAGCCACACCCTGAGGCCAAGGCAGCAGACAGAGGACCCACAAGAAGTAAAGGATCCCCTCCCCTCTTGCCACCAGCCAGGAGGAGGAGAACTAAGAGACGGGGGGGATTGGAAACAGGTCCCTGCTCGGGGAGGCAGGCGAGTCCCCTCCTGACCTCCCTCACCTTCCCAGTTGCCCTTACGTAACAGGTATGGGGCTCTGGAAATTGAGGGCCAGGCAAATGAGGAAATAGGTGAAGATTCTTCCAGGGGGTTGCCCAGGGTGAGTCGGTCAGTCCCATGCATTAGGACTGCTTCTGTTAAGAGAAAAAGGAGGGTAATTGTTGTAGGCGATTCCCTTCTGAGAGGAACAGAGGACCCCATATGCCGACCAGATCCAACCCACAGGGAAGTCTGCTGCCTCCCTGGGGCCCGGGTTAGGGATATCACTAGGAAACTCCCTGGTCTGGTACGGCCCTCTGATTATTATCCACTCCTGGCTGTGCAAGTGGGCAGTGATGAGGTTGCAGTCAGTAGTCCAAAAGCTATTAAAAGGGACTTCAGGGCACTGGGTCAAGGGATCAGGAGCACAGGTAGTGTTTTCCTCAATCCCTTCGGTGGCAGGGAAGGACACTGAGAGGAACAGGAAAACACACCCTTTAAACACATGGCTCAGAGGCTGGTGCCACCGGTGGAATTTTGCTTTTTTGATCATGGGGAGGTTTACACGGCACCGGGCCTGCTGGCGACTGATCGAATTCAGCTGTCTCGAAGAGGGAAAAGGATCCTCGCTCATGAGATGGCAGGGTTCATTGAGAGGGCTTTAAACTAGGTATGAAGGGGGAAGGGGATAGAATCAAGCTCATTAGAGATGAGCCTAGGGGCAGCATGCCAACATTGGGGGAGAAATCGATAGTCCAGCTCAAGTGCATCTACACCAATGCATGCAGCATGGACAACAATCAAGAGGAGCTGGAACCCATTGTGAAGCAGGGTAGTTATGATATAATTGCTATCACAGAAACATGGTGGGATGACTGTTATGACTGGAATGCTGCAATGGATGGCTATAAGCTCTTCAGAAGGGATAGGCAGGGAAGGAGAGATGGTGGGGTGGCTCTATAAGTTCAGGAGTGTTTTGATTGCATAGAGCTCAATGACTGTGAAGGCGAGGACAAGTGCTTATGGGTAAGGATGAGGGGGAAGGCCAACAAGGCAGATATCCTGTTGGGAGTCTATTATAGAGCACCCAATCAGGATGAAGCAATAGATGAAGCGTTCTACAAGCAGCTGACGGAAGTCTCACAGTCCCCAGCCCTTGTCCTAGTGGGAGACTTCAACTTACCGGACATCTGCTGGAAATACAACACAGCAGAGAGGAAACAGTCTAGGCGATTCCTGGTGCGTGTGGAAGATAACTTCCTGACACAACTGGTAAGTGAGCCTACCAGGGCAGGTGCCTTGCTAGACCTGCTGTTCACAAATACAGAATATCTGGTGGGTGGTCTGGTGGTCGGAGGCCGCCTTGGGCTTAGCGACCATGGAATGACAGAGTTCTCAAGTCTTGGTGAAGTAAGGAAGGGGGTAAGCAAAACCACTACCATGGACTTCCGGAAGGCAGACTTCAGCCTGTTCAGGACACTTGAGATAGTCCCTTGAGACAGTTCTGAAGGGCAAAGGGGTCCAGGAAGGCTGGACATTCTTCAAGAAGGAAATCTTAGAGGTGCAGAAGCAGGCTGTCCCCATACATTGTAAGATGAACCGGCGGGAAAGACAACAAGCCTGACTGAACGGGGAGCTCTTGCTGGGCCTCAGGAAAAAAAAGGAGAGTTTACCACCTTTGGAAGAAGGAGCAGGCAACGCAAGAAGAATATAGGGATCCAGTTAGGTCATGCAGAAAAAAACATCAGAAAGGCGAAAGAACAGCTAGAACTTAATCTGGCCACTGTCATAAGAGATAACAAAAAAGGTTTTTACAAATACATGAACAACAAAAAGAGAGCCAGGGAGAATCTCCACCCCTTATTGGATGCGGAGGGGCAGATTGTCAACAAGGATGAGGAGAAGGCTGAGGTACTTAATGCCTTCTTTGCCTCAGTCTTTAATAGTAAAACCAGTCATCCTCAGGGTATTCAGCCCCCTGAGCTGGAAGACAGGGATGAAGAACAGAATAAACCCCCCATAATCCAAGAGGAAGCAGTTAGTGACGTGCTATGCCAACTGGACAGCCACAAGCCTATGGGCCCAGATGGGATCCACCCAAGAGTGCTGAGGGAGCTGGCCACTCTCCATCATTTATCAGCGGTCTTGGTCAACAGGGGAGGTCCCAGATGACTGGAGGCTTGCCAATGTGACACCCATCTACAAGAAGGGCCAGAAGGAGGATCCAAGCAATTATAGGCCTGTCAGCCTGACCTCAGTGCCAGGAAAGATCATGGAATGGTTCATCCTGAGTGCGCTCACACGGCATGTGAAGGACAACCAGGGGATCAGGCCCAGTCAGCATGGGTTCATGAAAGGCAGGTCCTGCTTGACCAACCTGATCTCCTTTTATGACCAGGTGACCCGTCTGGTAGATGAAGAAAAGGCTGTGGATGTTGTCTACTTGGACTTTAGTAAGGCCTTCAACACAGTCTCCCACAGCATTCTGCTAGAGAATGGGGGCCAGCCTTGTTTAATATCTTTATTGATGATCTGGATGAGGGGATTGAGTGTACCCTCAGTAAGTTTGCAGATGACATCAAATTAAGCAGCAGTGTTGATCTGCTTGAGGGTAGCAAGGCTCTGCAGAGAGATCTGGACAGACTGGATCAATGGGCTGAGGCCAATGGTATGAGATCCAACAAGACCAAGTGCCGGGTCCTGCACTTGGGTCACAACAATCCCAGGCAACACTACAGGCTTGGGGAGGAGTGGTTGGAAAGCTGCCTGGCAGAAAAGGATCTGGGGGTCCTGGTGGACAGCCGGCTGAACATGAGCCAGCAGTGTTCCCAGGTAGCCAAGAAGGCCAATGGCATCTTGGCCTGTATCAAGAATCGTGTGGCCAGCAGGAGCAGGGAAGTGATCATGCCCCTGTACTCAGCGCTGGTGAGGCCACAGCTTGAGTCCTGTGTCCAGTTTTGGGTGCCACACTATAGGAGGGACACTGAGGTGCTGGAGCATGTCCAGAGAAAGGCAACGACGCTGGTGAGGGGTCTGGAGAACATGTCTTATGAGGAGCGGCTGAAGGAATTAGGATTGTTTAGTCTGGAGAAGAGAAGGCTGAGGGGAGACCTTATTGCTCTCTACAACTACCTGAAAGGAGGCTGTAGTGAGATGGGAGCTGATCTCTTCTCCCAAGTAACTAGCGATAAGACAAGAGGAAATGGGTTGAAGTTGTGCCAGGAGAGGTTTAGGCTAGACGTTAGGAAAAAATTTTTCACTGAAAGAGTTATCAAACATTGGAACAAGCTGCCCAGGAAGGTGGTTGAGTCAGCATCCCTAGATGTGTTTAAAAGTCGTGTAGATGTGGTGCTTAGAGACATGGTTTAGTGGCAGACCTGGTAGAGTAGGGTCAATGGTTGGACCTGATGATCTTAAAGGTCTTTTCCAACCTAAACAATTCTATGATTCTATGATTCCCTCTTTTCTGTTTCTTCTCATGCTCTCTAAGCATGAACATGCATTATTCAATTCTTGATTCAAAAAACATCTTGTCTTTGTAGAACTCGTATTCAGCCTCAAGACAGGAGGGTGAACCAAAATTGAGGGTTTTTTTATAAAGTGTATAGTTCATATGTCGTCTGTCCACTCAGGATGTTCCTCTGCATACCTTGTCCAAGTGGGTAGATTTTATGAACAACAACCTAACATAGTATTGGTTGGCCATACTCAGTAGCCTTACTGTGGGCAAAAAGATTCTCTTTTCTTTTCCACTTGTTGACCTAACCTTTCAGTCTGTTCAAAACAAAACAAAACCAAACCAAACCAACAACAAAAAAGAAAAATAAATCACTTTGTTTCTATTTCAGTGAGAATTCTTTCATATTCCAAAGGGGGGAAAAAACCCCGCATAAAACAGGCCAACATAAAAATCATGTCTGAGTGTTAATCAAATAAACATAGCACTATAGTTCACTCTCTGTCACACAGCATTGATATATAATGTGTCTACAAGTTATAAGGAGTTTTAGAAAATATTTGAAATAGTACTAACTTATAAAGATTCAAAGAAATTAAGCAATGCATACATATAGCAGCATATTTAACCCTAATTATTTTCTTATACCATTAAATATCATGATTTCTCACCATGCTTTATTTGTAATGGCACATTTAAAAAAAAAAGAAAAAAGAAAATTAAAAACTTATCAAGCTTCCATTACTTAAAATCCAAAAAATTGTAATAAGACCTCTTAGGGAAAAATCTCTGCATGTCATTGCTATTTTCCTAGTTATTAAAAAAAAAAAAAAAAGAAGTTACTACTGGCTGTCTCATAAAGTCTGGTTTCTTATGGCCTTGCGACCATTTCTCAGTACTCCGTACTATCATAGATTATCTTATTCTTCCTCACCAGTCTCTGAGGAAAGGCAGCATACAAGACACCAAAGTCTACTGGAGAGTTCAAATTTGCAAATGTGCTGACTGGTCAACTGCACGAAACAGAAAGTTATAAAAGCTAGGTACTGCTTGACTTGCCATCGTTGAGCCACTTATTTAAGGTTTCTCCTTTTATAATCAAAAAATGTGTAGAAATTGAATTACTTCTTAGGCCTCATGAAGTGTGTTCAAAATCGGTAAGTGAACCGAAATGTTACTGAGCAGGGTCTATAGATAACATGACCACATAATTCTGCTTTCCTTAGGAAACCAGGCAAAAAAAGTAAATGTTGCTTTGTTCTCCCACTCCTTAAAAAGCATTTTAGAAATTTATGCAATGACAAGGAACTGTGAAATAGTCTTTAAGGCATTAAGTTCATTACTTTCCCCTATAGAATCACAGAATCATAGAATGGTTTAGGTTGGAAGGGATCTTAAAGATCATCTAGTTCCAACCCCCCTGACATGGACAGGGACACCTCCCACTAGACCTCAAAGCCTCATCCAACCTGGCCTTCAACACCTCCAGGGATGGGGCCTCCACAACTTCCCTGGGCAACCTGTTCCAGTGCCTCACTACCCTCAGAGTGAAAAATTTCTTCCTGAGATCTAATCACTATTCTGAATCCACCCTCTTCCAGTTTGAAGCCATTACCTTTTGTCCTGTCACTACATGCCCCTGTAAAAAGTCCCTCTCCAGCTTTCTTGTAGGCCCCTTTCAGATACTGGAAGGCTGCTATAAGGTCTCCCCGGAGTCTTCTCTTCTCCAGGCTGAACAACCCCAACTCTCTCAGTCTTTCTTCATAAGAAAGGTGCTCCAGCCCTCTGATCATCTTTGTGGCCCTCCTCTGGACCTGCTCCAACAGGCCCATGTCCTTCTCCTCAGGGCTGCTCTTGATCCATTCTCCGCCCAGCATGTTGTGCATGGGATTGTCCTAACCCACATGCAGGACCTTGCACTTGGCCTGGTTGAACTTCATGAGTTTGGCACGGGCCCACCTCTCAAGCCTGTCAAGATCCCTCTGGATGGCATCCCTTCCCTCCAGCATGTTGACTGCTCCACACAGCTTGGTGTCATCACAAACTTGCTGAGGGTGCACTCAATCTCAACATCTATGTCACCAAGAAAGATGTTAAATAATAACAGTCCCAGTACTGACCCCTGAGGAACACCAAACGTCACTACTCGCCACTTGGACATCAACCTGTTCACTGCAACTTTTTGAGTGTGGCCATCCAGCCAGTTCCTTATCCACCAAGCGGTCCATCAGTCAAATCCATGTCCCTCTAATTTAGAGACCAAGATGTTGTGCAGGACAGTGTCAAATGCCTTGCGCAAGTCCAGGTAGATGATGTCTGTTGCTCTCCCCTTATCCACCAACGGTGTAACCCCATCATAGAAGGCCACCAAATTTGTCAGGTATTTGCCCTTAGGGAAGCCATGTCGGCTGCCACCGATCACCTCCTACCACTACCGCTTATTTGTTTTGCTTTTATTTGCTTTTTTATTTATTTATCTATCTATAAACATGCTTTTAGGGAGCAACCTCAGTCTCTAGACATCTTTGGTTGGCGTCTGGGTTTGTATGTTAACATAAAATTAAAAGACCCAACCCTGTACATATCCAGAGTAATATTTGGAGTCCTTTGCTGTCTTTTAGGTTGGACTACTTCCTAGCATTTTGCTAAAGCTTATTTGATTCAGGGTTTCCTTTTTTAAACATTTGCAATGCCTCTAAATACTGTCTCTTAACTGACTTGCCCATATGTTCCACATCATGAGGTACACACTGGCAAAAAACTGTTCACTTTTGTTTTATGGGCTTTTGTGTCTCAGACTTTCTCAATTTTCCACATTTCTTTGAGTGTTACTTTTTTAGTGTCTTTATAGTCTATGTGGACAGTAGCAGTACAATTTAATATGCACTAGGTTATTTCTTCAATGTAGGAACTAGTCTACCTATTATCTGGCTATTGCTTTATGTTGTAATTGACATATCAGTAAGTTAAGTATGAAATTTCCTCACATGTTTAGTTGCAATTTCCTCCTCCAGCCTTCATGACTGATATGTGTTTAGTTTTTGTTTCAGGTTTTTAATGCAAATTTCTTTAGCAGGAAATGGTAGAAAAAATTTGTTTTGGTACTCAGGCTAGAAGTGCTACTCGTTTCTTACTTATGACTTCCTCAGTATTAACACATTCTGAATCACAATTTAAATGCAAAAAAAAAAGTTGGAAGTTAAGATTCAGGTTCTTTTCACCCAACTTTACTAAATTAACAGTAATCAGCTAACTGAAGATTTAAACCAATCTACTCTACCCCAGTTCATTGGAGATAGACACATAGTCATTTGTAGATGAGTTGAACTAATATTTAGAAGCATCTTTCAGTCCTGTTTTCTGTGTCATTTATTTATTTGTTTACTTGTTTACAGCTTCACCTTTGTGAAAAGGTTTGTATATTTTCCCTGGATCTGACAACTGCACCTACAGCTATTCCCTCCCATGTGTTTGCCTTCTGCAGACAGAGGGAACCATGATGCAGAGTTCTGAGACTCTTGTTTGCAGAGTTCCCACAACTTTCACAGAATCACAGAATCACAGGGGTTGTAAGGGACCTCTGGAGATCATCTAGTCTAACCCTCCCGCCAGAGCAGGTTCACCTAGAGCAGGTTGCACAGGATGGCATCCAAGCGGGTTTTGAATGTCTCCAGAGTCGGAGACTCCACCACCTCTCTGGGCAGCCTGTTCCAGTGCTTTGCCACCCTCAAAGTCAAGAAGTTCCTCCTCATGTTCAGGTGGAACTTGCTATGGTCAAGTTTGTGCCCATTACCTCTTGTCCTATCACTGGGCACCACTGAAAAAAGACTGGTGCCATCCTCCCGGCACCCTCCCTTTAAGTATTTATAAGCATTGATGAGATCCCCCCTCAGCCTTCTCTTCTCCAGACTCAAAAGACCCAAGTCCCTCAGCCTTTCCTCATAAGAAAGATGTTCAAGCTCCCTAATCATCTTTGTAGCCCTCTGCTGTACCCTCTCCAGCAGTTCCCTGCCCTTCTTGAACTGAGGAGCCCAGAACTGGACACAGGACTCCAGATGCGGCCTCACCAGGGCACAGTAGAGGTGGAGGACAACCTCCCATGACCTGCTTGCCACACACCTCTTGATGCACCCCAGGATGCCGTTGGCCTTCTTGGCCACAAGGGCCCATTGCTGGCTCATGGTCATCCTGTTGTCCACCAGGACTCCCAGGTCCCTTTCCACCGAGCTGCTGTCCAGCAGGTCAGTCCCTAACCTGTACTGGCGCATGGGGTTATTCCTCCCTAGGTGGAAGACCCTACACTTGCCCTTGTTGAACTTCATTAGATTCCTCTCTGCCCAACTCTCCAGCCTGTCCAGGTGAAGCTGAATGTCAGCACAGCCTTCCGGTGTGTCAGCCACCACTCCCCGTTTTGTGTCATCAGCAAACTTGCTGATGGTACACTCTATCCCTTCATCCAGGTCATTGATGAATATGTTGGACAGGACTGGACCCAGTACTGACCCCTGGGGAACACCACTTGTCACAGACCTCCAACTAGACTAACCACAACACTCTGAGCTCTATCTGCCAGCCAGTTTTCAATCCACATCACTGTGCATTCATCCAACCCACACTTCCTAAGCTTGCCTCTGAGGATACTGTGGGAGATGGTGTCGATAGCCTTGCTGAAGTCAAGGTAGGCAACATCTTCCCCTTCCTACTCTCTGTCCCTTCCTACACTCTTAGTCTTTCTGTTGTGATTAAGTCTCTGATTTATTCTAATCTCCTTTTCCTTAACGTCTTAGTTAACTTGCAGATCAGGTCCTTTCCTTTGGTGTTCATGACTCATATTTACCAACTTCAGAAAGATCCTTCAGAGAACTCAGTTTCGATTTCTGCTGAAATTCTACAGAACTTAGTTCTTGGTTCATTTTCCCTCTTTATGGGCAAATACAAATTTAGCTATTGCAGCTTTATGATGGCCCATCTATCTTCTCCAAATGGTAAAATGGCAGCCTCTCTGACATCCTGATAGGTCAAGCTCAGCATGGATAAGGTTCAATTCCCCATCATCCCACTGGTGCCCTTCTACACAGCCAATTGCCTACTCTGCAGGAGACTGCCAATAGTAGAAAATAGTCATATCGTCTCTTAGGAAGGTCCTAGAGATACTAAATTCATCAGGCCTGGAACAGGTCCTGACAAAATGATACTGGGATGCTTAATTCAACCATCTCATGGTTTTCTTGTCAGCACCTTCACCCATTCTCCCGACTGTGGAAGTTTGACACATATGATACACTGAAAGAAACAGGTTTGATTTATTGTTCTGCTTCAGCTGCTGCAATCATACACAGAGCTACCCCACAGATCTTTACCTCCAGACAGTTTTGATTACATTATTTGCTTGCTTTGTTTTACTTCTTCCTATTTATAGACACACCTTTAATTGCCCTTACATCTCCCTTTCTCTGCCCCAATCCCCTCTCACATACACATCCTGCCCCTTATTACTTTTCCTTTTTTGAACCTCATGAAGTTCAACAGGGCCAAGTGGAAGGTCCTGCACCCAGGTCGGGGCAATCCCCAGTACCAGTACAGACTGGGGATTGCGAACAACCCTGCAGAGAAGGATCTGGGGATACTGGTGGATGAAAAACTGAATATGAGCTGGCAATGTACATTGACTTTTCATAGTACTATGTTGGCAATCTTGGCCTTGTATATTATTATGGATATGGTTGCTTAGATACTGCTGACTTAGAAGATTTTGCTCTCCAAAAGGTTTCCCAGTGCTTCTCTCCTCAACTAGGTAAGAAACTCAGCCATTTGTCAAGTAACTTCCCTCTACCCATCCATGATATCCAGCTTTTCCTCATGATGTTATCAGTTACCTCTGGGAGCTTTTTACATGGTTGTGTGACATGTCCACCAGTTCATGTTCAGTAGTTCTTCACGTCCTGCTCCACAGTGTAACCTAAGGCCATGGGTAAGACAGCAGGCTAGTCATTTGCCTGCAGCCCAAATATCCTTGTGGCTTACATTTGCTATGGCAGAAGCCTGAAAAATCAGCCTCACAACCACTACTCCTTCTGAGGTATTTCTTCCCACAGACATTGTCATCTTTACTTTTTCCGTTCCCTCAACAGTAGAAGGTTCAACCCTTCCTCACCATAATTCAGGCCCTAGTTGTGTGTCATATCCAACTGGGCTGGTTTTGGATGGGATAGAGTTAATTGTCTTCACAGTAGCTGGTAAGGAGTTGTCTTTTGGATTTGTGCTGGAAACAGTGTTGATAATACAGAGTTGTTTTAGTTATTGCTGAACAGTGCTTACACAAAGTCAAGGCCTTTTTTGTTTCTCGCACCGCCCCACCAGCAAGCAGGCTGAGGGGGGCACAAAGAAGTTGGGAAGGGACAGCCGACTGCAACTAACCAAAAGGGATATTCCATACCATATGATGTCATGCTCAGCAATAAAACAAGGAGGGAGATTGGTGGGGGCTGCTGCTCAGGGGCATTGGTCATTTGGTGATGAGCAATTGTTTTCATTTGCATCACTTGTCTTACTTGGGTTTTATTTCTCTCCCTTTGTTATTTTTTATTTCTTATTATTTTCCTTTTCAATATTTTATTATCATTATTATCATTATTATTATTATTATTATTAAACTGATTTTATCTCAGCCCATGAGTTTTCTCACTTTTACCCTTCTGATTCTCTCCCCCCATCCTGTTGGGGGGTGGCAGCAGAGGGAGGAGGAGTGAGCAAGAAGCTGTGTGGTGCTTTGTTGGCAGCCGAGGTCAAACTGTGACACAAACTCTGCCTGCATGTAAAGTCACAGAGAGATTGTGTAGGTACTGGTCGCATCAGTGTCTGTTTTTTGGTCTAGCCACAGATCTGAACCATCTTGCCCATTTGTTTTGGTTTTTGTTTTTTGACTGCAGAGCAAACCTCTAACCTTCTAATTTTCCTGGGTTATGTGAAAAAAGTTAGCTTCTTTGAATCTTGGTTCAAAAATCCCACTCTTTCTATTCTTGAAAACTGATGATGTTTATCAAAGCCCTGAAGCATCGTCACCTTTACATGGTCAGTGCCATATTCCAGGCTTATGGAAATGCTGCATAAATCCATACTAATTTATTTGATTCAGAAATCTGGCCTTTGACTCATCAAATACAAAGACTGAGCTTACTCTCCATGTTTACTAAAGCATTGTCATGTTCTTTAGATTTATGATGCTTTCTATTGACTTCTAGCTGCTCAAATATGGCCATACTATTTGATTTTAACGTTATATGTCTCCCAAAGTGGCAGTCCATATGAAGTATTATGTTTATAGAAAGAGACCTGAATGTATGAGATCCCTTTGGAATCAGTCATTTATTAATAAAATCCTGATAAGATACCTAAAGCTTTTGTGGCAGATAAACTATAATTTGAAAATAGAAAAATGTGTCTCTAAAAAATACCAGAAAACCACCCCACCACCTCCCCCCAACAACAACAAAAATAGGCAAACAAAAAACCCAACAAACCCCACAAAACCACAATTTCAGTCTACCCTCAAGAATAGCTTATTGAAATAAAAAGTAAGGTTAGAACCTTACCAATAGGGGCTTAAAGTCTTATAATTCATCTTTTTCATGTCTTTTTTTTTATTCTCATTGCCGTCTTTGTCATAGGACTGCAGAAATTTTGTACCATTTTCAGTTTTCATTAAAGTATAAAGATTGCCTTGAGAATAGTTTAATTTTGCACAATTTTTCTCATTTAAGTCTTTTTTTCATGAAAATGGATTTATTCTGAGACACTTTGTGAAGACACTTTTCCACTACTTTGTAGGGAATTAGAACATGACAGATTAGGCTTCAGAAATGCAAAATCTTTTTCTAACGACAAAGATTGTGACAAGAACAAATACTGATAGCTGAATGAACTCACTAGCAGCACAATTGTAAGAGAATTGTGAGAATAGAAAGGTGCATCATACTTATGTGGTAGATACCAATTACACTGGGAAATGTCCTAAAATTATTTTTTTCTTATTACATCTTAGGATAGTCTGAACGTGTTCTTAGATTCCTACAGGTTTTGTTTTGTGTCTTTTTTTTACAATATAAGAATAAGTCTTGATTTTGCAATCACGTACAATTGCAGGTGGTCTTGTAAACCTCCACAGGATTAGCCATGTGAATACGTTTTATTTGGTCTGGATCTGTATAAAATAAGAATGTAAGGAAAGGTTCTAGTGAGATTTTCACCTAGGTGATATGTTCATAGAAGCAGTGTTACACCTAAAAGTCACAGAATTTAAGCATTTTTACATATGCTTTATATATATGCTTCTCATGCTACTGGACAGTGTGAATCATGAAAGGAATGCTATTTTGGAATAGAAAACTTATTATCTTTATAGTTGCACAACTGTATAAATAACTGCAGTTACTATTTAGAATTCATAATATTTATGCTTCATATTTTCAATAATTAGTACTACATAACACAACGGAAGTATTACTTCCACTAAGATTTATTTGCATTATTACCTACTGTGATAGTTTAAAACCCTCCATGCACCTTACACATTCTGTTTGATACTGAAAACTGCATATTCATCTGTGCTAGCTTGCAAACTTCATTTTGAATCCTTGTTTTAGTTCATTTTTACATGAATATTGGACTAAAGTAAATAAATATATAAATAAATGAGAAACAGAAATCTTACAGTAGAAGAGGAGACAAAGAATAAAGAAAGGATTATGGGCTCTGACCTAAGGATTTGCTTGACTAGAGCAAAAAAGAAAGGTAGAAGCATAATCACAAGGCTGTTATTGCACTGCTTCAGGTTCAAGCTTAAACATAGAAACAAAATTGCATGATTAAAGCTGTAGAAATGAAAATTTATTACTTAGTGTGGGAATTCATTTATTTCCCTTGTCTCTTATTGGGGGTGGGGAGTGATGGGGGGTTGTGATGTTTATGAAAGTGCACGGCATGATATTTGAGCTGCAAGGCCATTGATATTATGGCTGGGTACCCAGCGCGCTTCACAGCCATCTCATTGAGCATCACTTGCTCTTTAGATTTGTTACTGCTTCATTACTTCAGTTTCTCTCATAGGCTTCTGTCCCATCAGTTGTTTATTTTTCTTCCTGACAAGGTGTTTCCCTTACTTCTGTTTCTTGCTCATCTTATTTCTTTCTGCTTTCTTAATTTCTCTTGGTCATAACATGTCATTCTGCCCCTAAATTCTCATTTCCTCTAGATTTCTTTCCCCCAGGCTCTTCAGAGGATCTTTAAAGTCTATCTTTCTCCTTATATCAGCCCCAGCCATGGTGAAAAATTGGAAGTAGTAGTTACTTTTACTCTTTTCCTTTTCTGTTTACAGTGGCTAAAGAACATTTTGCAAGATGAAAACTAATTTCAGTCCTAGGGCCAGGGCTAATAGATGATCGTAGTAATTTTGATTAAGGATAAGGGCCTGTGAATTTTTAGAGGGGAAGGCTTTAGGAAGAGATTTGTAAAAATCTGTAAGCATCAAAAATAAATACATAATGCCACAACAGTTGTTAGTGTTTTGTGATTTTTTATTTCTTTTCTCAACTAGAACACTGATGTCTTACCAAGCAAATCCATCGAGGCATCTTATATGATGGATAAAATTTGCATGGTTTTCTGACCAACTAAGACTCAACAAAATAAAAAGAATAATGATAATGATAATGATAATAATAATTCTTCAATATTCATCCAAATAATATTTTGTCATATTAGAAATATTTCATGGAAATATTTCTTTTTTTTAAATATTTGACTGTTTTTGAAAAGTCAAAAATTTTTTAGTCTAAATTTTTCCTTTTTAGAAGACTTTAGGTTCTACTTGGAAACACCTTGTTTTGTTATATTCTTTTTCTGAAAAAAATTCTGTATTGATACGGAAATTTTAAAAAAGCTTACGAAAACTGTTACGCAGTCCTTAATTATCATGAATATTTCTATTTTTATCACTTGATTTGTCTACCTGCATAGGGACTGATCCTCAGCTGAAATGTTGCCATATACTATTTATTCTCTCCCTCCCTCCAATTCAATAGTCAATAGATTACAAGAGAATGGCACCTTTGTATTTAAACCATTAATAACCAGTATGTATTTTCTGATATTTGTACAGTAGATGTTTTTCAGAGAGTTACTCTTCTGCATCTGTGTACTGGAAATTTTATGGTTCATGTTTTTTGTGCCCTTGCACCGCATATTATTATTACAACAGTAATAAGTAGACCATTCTAAAGATCACTTGTTATATTGGGTAAGTAGTCATGGCTTGTCAGACCTTCACATTTTCTAGTGTAAACAATATTACAGCCAAAAAGTAGATGATACTGTACTGTTAGATCAAACATCTGATATTTATTTCAGAAAACACTTTCAGCCTAAACAGACATGACAAATATTTGAAGATGAGTTACTATTTGTGGGTGTGAAAAAAAAGGAATATGACATCTTATTACTAAATTATTTTTTAATAATTCAGTCTCTTCTGTTCTCCTGGTCACAACGAAGAAAAAAAGACTTTTTTAAATCAAAAAGTTTGTATTACCTCTCTGTATATTCTCTCTACAGGGTGCTACTAGAAATTAACTTTTTACACTGTGTCTAGTCTCTAGGGGCAGCCAGCAGGCAATTACGCCTTAACTTTTTTTAATATGTGGAAATACTCCTCTCAGTCAGACCTTTCATAATGAGATGCTTTTGAAGATGTTACTTTGAGATGGATAGCCTTTATGCTATTAAAATGTTCATGATATACTTTTACATTATTACAATTGTTCTTGAATAGTTACTGATAGAAATGAGATTGGAAATAGTGTCCTTTTCACTGGTGAAGTATTTTGATTCCCTTTGATTTGTACTGGGATGTTCCGTGAACTGTGGTACACAAAGCAAGCTATTGAAATTCTGGTTACTAAATCCTTTTTTTCCTCTTCACATTGTGCACCAAGATTGCGTACCTTAGAAGAGAAAATATTACTGAAAGTTTAACGAGTTAGATGAAGGGAATTTGACCCGAATTGAACAGTTCTACAGACTTTGGGGAGCCATATCTCTGTTTATGTATATATGAAGGTATAGAAGCTTTAAAGCAAAGACCAAACGAAAGATTCTTGTTTGTTTGATTTTTCCTTTATCCAGGTGAAGGTTCTGACAAAATAATGTCCTTTCTTCCTTTTTCCCCCAACTTCTTGAGGCTCAGAGACTATTTAATTCTTTTCTAAATGGCTTCAGGGGCAACTGTAGAAATTCTTTCCATTTACTTGCATGGTGTCTTACAAAAATATTCAGGTATGATGGGCTTGTCTTCAAGATAAAGCGCACTAAAACATGTCTAATAATTATTTTCCTACTTGATCTGCAGCCCCCATGGTTAGATAGTCCAGTGCCTCCTTGGGTGATTTGGAATCATGAAAGTCCTCTCATGTTTGTTTTTTTTTTTTTTTTTCTTGCACAAGTTCAGAAAAATATGTCTCTGAAAATAAGATGTGAAGAATTATAAGCTTACTGCTTTAGCTGGATGCACACTGTATTAAATAACTTATTAACCACTTACCGCATGAACCATGTGACTTTATCTGAATATCTGCCAAATAGATGTCAGGCCATTAGCTGCAGGCATTTAAGCATAGAACCCAATAAAGAAAAGAAATAGAAAATATTTTCCCTAGTTAACCCCAACATCTCATTTAACTTTTGGGTAATTTTACCTTTCTTTTTTTTTAAATGTCAGAGTGGCTGTATAGGCAACATTTGTGTTAATTAAGCAAAGAGTTAGTCCTACCCCATCCAGTACTTCATCCTCTAACATCTCAAGCACTATCTTGGCAGGGGTGAGATATGCTTGGGAGGGGTGAGAGATGATCCTGGGTCTAGTACTTGCTAGATAGATAATTTTAACTCCTAATTGACTGCAGGGAATAGAGAAGGCACAATTATTTCTGAATAAACAGGAAATAAAAGCAATAGCAGTATCTGGAAAAAAAAAAGCAAACCAAAAACATACCAAAAACCTGCTTTATTTTTTTTTGCGGTTCCTTGGTTTGTTTGAAAGAGTGCAGGTATTTACCTTCAGCATAAAAAATTGTTGTACAGTAGCTGAAGGGAATTTATTTATTGCTGACTAAATTTCTGTCTTCTAAAAGTTTTACGACGCACTTTGTCTTCAGTGTTTCTTTTTACCGGTGAACTCTCCTCTGCGAAACTATCGTAGCTTTGGATCTCATATAGCTATATATAGTCTATTTCATGTCCTGTACAGGAAATTTCTTGAAAAACATGTAAACCTAAGAAATTTTAATGGGTACTTTGCTCTATACCTGCAAACAGAGGAAGAAAATGGACTGGGGGAAAGGCATGCCATTTTACCTGAAGGGATATCAGGCATGAGAGAATTACAGCAGGGTCAGGTAGCAGAACCTCAGCAGATGGAAGGTCTCCAGCGGGTGGACTTGCTGTCTGTAGTTGGCATGGAGGCAAGTATTCCTGGGAGACCCAGAGGGCCTAAGGATCATGAGAGAATATGGATCATAGTATTGAGGATATTACTATAGAATTGCTTGTTAAAAATGATGGGAGTTCATGTTAGGGAAGCAGACACAAATCAAGATAAGTTCCCTAAAAGCACTGTAACCACTGAAGTTCTTCAGAAGCAGAGATCTCTAGTAAGAACCACGACTTTCCCCTCCAACACACAAACACTTTTTCCTTGCTCTCACGGGAAACAACAGCAGAAATAGCAATAAAAACCTTCTACTGGCATACACATTCAGAGTTTTATTGCTACTGCTGCTCATGCTCTGTGAGTGAGGAGAATGAAATAAGGACCTACACACCAGAACAGCATGGGATAAGCAGGCTGTACTGCTGAGCAAGTTTAACCTCACCTTCAGACATGGCAAATTACAATACTGGATTTAAATGTATTTGCACCACACGATCCCTAAATAATAATGATAAGCTAAAGCTCTGTTATTTAATGTTATGTATAACCTTATCCTTTCCAATGCATTCATTAGTGTATAAACATAGTGATTATATCCCAAACATTTGCTGTGATGTTTGATGCTTTAATTTTAAATTGGGCACTATTCTATGTGAATTAATCCCCAGATTGTTCTGCTCTTTATAAATGTTTTAATAATTTCAGAAGACTAATAGTATATAGAAATTGTCCCCCATTAGGGTAGAATTAATTATGAATGTTATCAAGAAATATGTTCATTCTGCAGGGGTAAGTTGTTATTAGTTATTAGAGGCAAATTTCCAATGAACGCAGATATGTTGCTTTTCTAGCTGACACTAACACTTGTGCAATGAAGGTTTCCCACTAGGTTACTGGGGTTGCTTTTTTGTTAACAGCCAGGGTTTTTTCACATTTTTCTACTATGTACTTTGCATTTTGGGACTTGCTTTTATTTTCTGCTGGTTCATAACTTAGAGCTTGCATGAAAATCAAGTTGATAATTCTTATTTTTCAATTCTATTCAGACACTTTCCTGGGCTTCTTATTATACTTAGGTCAAAGAAAGGGAAGGATATTCTCAGTATGTATTTAAATGATCTGAATTACACTTCTGAAAGCTATTGGATTTTCTTTTTTAAAAATATATTTTACTTCTAACTTTTGAACTTAATGCAAATTATGGTGTTTCATGTTTATCTGGAAGCAGTGTTTATCTGGAAACAGGAAGAAGTAATTTTTTCATAGATCTGGGTTGGAGGTATAAATTCATAGTTACTTCTTCGTTAAAATGTTATGAAGAGTATATGGGAAAAAAACCCCAAACTGGCACATGATAACTATTGAAGATGCTTTCACTTTTACTTGAAATGACTCAAATGAATGAAGATTTTTATGATTATGGAACATGGTTTAGTATCCACAGATCTATGGGACTGATTGCATTTGGTATGGGATTTTCCAATGAAGAGCAGAAAACATTCTTTCTAAAAGACTGGAAAACAAGGATAAAGAATAAGTACTTACAATGCGGACATCATTTTTCCTGCTTTAACTTTCCCACAACTCCTTGACTTACTTTATAGTACTTTTATTTAGATTTCAGTTAAAATTTGAGTATCTGGATAAAGTAGACTTTTAAAGTTTGACAATCATTAATAGAATTGTTTGAATGTGTTCTCAGCAGCAGCCCTGTGTGAAGTTTGACTGTTTTCCATGCTTTCAAAACATATTGGCAAAGAAGTTTGAACTGGCAATCTTGTATATTCTATTTTTGTGGAACCTGGCAGAAATATGAATTTTGGTGTTCTTCTGAGTGGTATGAATAACTCTGCACATCTCTGGAAGGTAATTTAGCATGAATGAATTCTTTGCCTTGATATTTATGAGTGCAGCTGTAGGCCATAACCTAAAGTCTGGAATAAATTTGCTGTGAAAGTGAAATACAACAAGAGTTTTATGAGTCCCAGATCATATAAAGTGTTTGCAAAATTAGAATGATTAAAGGATGATAAAGCACCAGGCTCAGATAAATTGTTCTGTGGCATGTCTGGGGAAATAGAAAAGTCGGTGCAGATATTTTTGATAACTCACTGAAGCTAATGAAGTAACAGAGGTGGCTACATGTGTTTCTTTCTAAAAGTTTAAGAAAGGATCTATGAAAGATTCAAAACTACTGACCTGAAGAGCATACAACAGTTAGAAGAATTATTTGAACGAAGCACATGAGATAGGATTATGAGTCATTTAAAAGAATGGTGTATAACTCATAAGGGACATGACTAATTTGCTTGATTTCTTTTAATACTATATATTTACTAAATATGTGAACAAAGAGGTAGTTGTGGAAATAATTAATGTGGATTTCAGAAACTATTTTGTATGTCATTAGACAAAAGTGCATTTCTATGCTGGCACTCTCAGTGTTTTGGCATGAGAACTACAGGAAAGGGATTTTATGCAATAGCTAAAAACTGGGCCAGGGATACTAATCAGCTCTCTTTTTTATATGGAAACATAGGAACTTGGCACCTGAAGTGGGGTGAAAGGTGGCTCCCCAAATACTTCCGAGCTTCCACGTTCATTTAAAATGTTCCAGTCACAATTTCTCAGCTTTGCTATACAGTATGACATAAATTTAGAGACGGTTTTTAGTAAAGCTTTAATTTAATCTTGAGTAGGGGATTCTGTATGACTGTCCTGATTGGAGTCTTTTGCTACATCTATATTAATAAAATAAAAAAGATTAAGAGTTCATTCTCTTGCCTTGATTGCAAGTGATGTGGCACATCTCTCCATTCACATAAACCGTCTCCTTCCCCCAGGCAAAATGACCACTGTAAATCTACTTAAGAATAAGTTTCAGAATTTCCATGGAATTTCATTATATGGATTAATAAATTATGGGTGCCCATTAGATGAGGATATGTATGTGAATGGAAGACAGGCAAGAAGGGAGAACTGGATGGGGATTACTGTTTATTATATCAGAATGTTCCATAAGAGACTTCAGTAATATTATCTGCAAAGTTACGTTCTCAGAAACCAAGATTACTAGTACAGAATCCCTCACAACTTGGTATGTCAGTCTTATTATATTTAGATTTCTAGAAATACCTGATTCATACTAAAAATTCTAAAAAGCTTATTAAAGGCATAAACATAGTTTTAAAATAAGGTATTGCATGATTGAACTAATACTGTTGTTCCTCTACAGACAGTATGTAGTATTTGTGAAGCTGTATGAATGCATTCTGTTGACTGTAGCATGATAGAGATAAAAATATTTTTATATGTGTCAGTTCTTGTTTCTGTGACAGTTAAAATACTACAGAAAATAATAATAAAAGTGTATATCAGGTAGCATTCCAGTGACTGGAGAGCATGTATTGTCTAATGATTAGAAAGATCCAGTCTAACCACGATGACTGGGGAAGAAGTAGGAGGATAGGGAATTCAATGAGGTATGTCAAATCCTATTAGTCTACATAATTTCCCCTTGCTGAATTCTGACAAGGCAGGACTGTTATTGGAACTGAGCAAATATTCATAGTAAATAATTCATTCAATTAACTTTTTTATAAGTATGTCAGCAAACAATTATTTTCTTTTGCAAATTTATTTTATTTTCCTTAAAAATCTAAAGCTTATTACTCAATATATTCACATGTTGTTGCCCAGCAATGATTGGTCAAATAAAAGAAAATGTGCCAGTCTTGTTAATTCATTGGGTAAGTATAATACAAGTTTATGACAAGAATATTAAGAAAACCAAATGTCTTATTTAGTTTTCTGTTGACTTCTTACAAATAACATGCCAATGAATCATAAGAAATACCTATGGGAGATGAGAAACAAAGTTGTATTCAAATAATTAGAATTATATCATTAAAATCACTAATCTTACAATAAATCATTTTCTTCTTTGTTTAAACAGTCATTCAGTTAGTTTTTAACTGCATTTTAATGTGGTCCTTATCATACAAATTAAGCATTTTAATACATTCTGTCTTTTTTTCAAAATATTTTCTTACAGTTTTATTGTATTTCCCATGAAGTCTGAAAGGAGAAGAGAATTTCTGACTATTTCAATGTAGTGACAGATTAGGTTTAAAATTCCATTTCTTGCTTATGCCGTAATCCTATAGCAAGCAGATATGCAGTGGTGGTGGGTTTGATTTGACACCTCTTACTCTTGGCTGAAATTTGCCTCTTGAAAGTTAACAAGTCTCTCATTTGACCCCACAGTGATCTGTTATTCATATATTAGCTGACAATCTGTGAATAAACATTATCTGTTCTTAAATCATCTCTAAAGAGGTGGGGGGACTGGCATTACGTTTTTGTTACCTGCTACAGTTTCATTTCATTTAAGTTTGAGTTTTTTTCCCTTCACAGGGTACTGAAAGATGTTTGCCAGTGAGAGCATGGTAAGAGATCAAGAGCCCAGATGACTGATCTTGAATAAAGCAGAAACAAATTGATAACAGCGAGCAGCAGAGATAGTAACTAGCTGCAAAACAAGAGGTCATGGTCTGAGGTTAAAGGGGGTAGTAGCTGACAGGCAACTTAAACAGGCTGTCTTTATATAAAGACAAATTCAAATACAGAGCAAAGCGGTGAGAAACTGTAGAAAAGCAACTACAGCCATGAACTGGGGAGAAGAAAAAAAGGCATGTTTCATAAACGGAATCGTAATTATGGTCAAGAGGAAAGCCAGTGGCTAATCAAATCTCCTGACTTTTCGTTCAAATCCAAGTTAAGGCTCAGAATCATAAAAGGGAGAAAAACTAAAATTAGCTATCAAAAAATTACTCTACCCCACTGTCTGGAGTATAATCTGAGACTCACATGCTTTTCTTTTAATATTTTTGGTTTGATTGGTTTTTTAAGACAATTTCTCCTACTCAGTTTAGATTCATTTTTAGACTACACTGCATTTCAGATTAAACTTTAGCTTCCGATTGTTTATAGGTGCTATAAGTTTGATTTTAGGAACAGTCTTCCATCTGCCCAATCTGTATCAGCAACAGTTTTTCAGTTTTATTATAAGGTACCATGCTCTAGTTGGAAATCTCATACGTCATCAGAGAGTTTATGGACAGGCAGTGATGCTCAGAAGACAAGAAACATTGAATCACATGGAAATGTTAGGTGTAGTAGGTGGGATTTTAGCTTTTAGCATTTTCTGTCGATTTCCTTTATGTGAATGGAAGCATACTTCCACACAAACTGAAGGTAGATACGACTTACCTTCATTGATTTCATATGGAATTTAGGAACCGTTCTAGACAAACTGAAATCTTCTCTGACTTCCCAGCACTTGTTGACTAAAAATATTTCTCTAAAATAAAGCCTAGATTGTGTACTGAGCTTATATGGAATTTAACCCCTGTTTCCTCAGAAAAGTTTTTACACATTGCACATAAATTAATGACCATACGACTTTTCTCCACCGTTCTGTAACAATTTACTAGAATTGGTATGATCAAGAGGCTAGATGGGTTAAATCATATGTGAACCATAGCTGCAAATGAAGAAAGTATGAAAAATTGTGTACATTAAAACATGTGACACAACAACTAAATTATTATCATCTGAACAGTTATGATACGAGAACAGAAGTAGGAAAGATAAACCAGGTAAGTTTATTTTTAATACTTTTTTTTTTATTTTGTGTCACACTGGTCATAAATCAGCAAGAAAATTATCACTATAAGTTTTGTTGTATTCATAACACATAATGAATAATGTTATCCATATTACTCTTTTTAGCTACCAAGGTTGACACAGTGCTACTTCAGTGCTACCAGTGTTACCAGTGTTAACATAATGCTACTGGAGTTCTCAGGTAAGAAGAGTAAGTTTTAAAGCTAATATAGTGATGTGTTAACAGATCCATATAGTAGACTACAAATTCACTCATCTCTCTGGCTTGTGTCTCTTGTTCTGCATGATTACAGGACATTGAGTACTGAATCAGAGTGCAATCTAGGAATTTTTTTTTTTTTCCCCCTCTGTCTGAACTATCTTCCTCTCAGGAAATCAGTAAAAGAAAATGGAATAGGTGTTTGTGTTGTTTGAGATGTATTTAAGTAGAATTGGAGATAAAATGTTTAAAAATCCTCGGTCAGCCATTTGTAGTGAATGCAAATACAGTGGTTGTACCTATCTGTTCTCATCAGAGCTTGAGGGTCCAATAAGAGGAAAGAGGAGAATCTTCTAAATAACTAGAATTCTTCATTTGAAGAAAGCCTAGAAAAAAGGGGTTGAAGAAAACACAACAAACTGGTGTAAGAAGAAAGAGGCAGCACTAAAATAATTTCCTAGTTTACACTTAGAGTAATTACCTTCGAGTAATTACATTCATGTAATGTAGCTATGGTTAAGAGCTGAGAGAGTCTCACATTTGATATATGGCAAAAGCATTTCCATGTCAAACCATGAACAATTTATGTTTCTCTATATTTATCTTAGACTCATCAGATGGAAATGGTAAAGAAATCTACAGCTGAGAAAAAAATCAAGCCAATTATTAGAAATCTTCATTATAATTTTCATTAGTAAAATCAGGGTATTCGATTTACACTGTTTGGCGATCTGTTGTTTTTTCCTATTTGTCTGTATATAAAATTTCATAATGGTTGTATTTAGAATGCATGTTCTTACTCACACTAGAAGTATTTTAGTCAGGAAGAATTTCAAAATTCATTTTCCCATTTGAAAAGTTTTAGTTATCCAATCACAGACAAAAATAACATCGTATAATTCAGAGGACCAATCAAATGCAGAGAATAGTGAATCAATTCTATTCTGTCAAAAGAGACAGATACAAAACATACTTCAATATCAACACAAAAATTGAATCGGGTAGCATAATACACTCAGTGATTTTTTTTTTAAATTAATAGAAACATTGGTATAATTCAGGGTGCTTTAAGAAGAATGAAGGACTAAATTTACAGCAAACATTAGTCAGCAAATCTTTCTACTTTTAATTTTTAACTTTGAGTTGATGGAATTACCATATGTCTCATTTCTGATGTTTTGTTTCAGAAGAGTGCGACTGACTACATGAACATGATTGTGGAACGACAGTATCACAGCAGTTATTATTCAGGCAGAATGAATTTGCATTGAAGTAAAGACACTGAGATTGTAAGGGAGTTTCCATAAGTGTCTCAGCTCTGGGTTGCTGTTAAATATGCACTCCTACTTTCATTGGGTTTTTTTCTTTGTTTTTCTGTGAATCAGTTTTATTCCTCTGAAGTGCCAATATTCATCCAGCTCTGCCTTCTTTTTGATGCCTACTCAGTCCTCTTAAGAAAAGACCTCTGAAAAAGAAAATTTGTGAAAGAAAAAAAAAAACATTTTGGCTCTTACTGAGTAATTTTATTACTCACACCACATCATGCCCTCATGCCACAATTAGACTTCTAGCATGTGGAACTCTCATAAAGACACAATGACCAAATATTACATTTCTTGAGTTTTTAAGCGAGACCTTAATATGGACTTGATATGGACTGAATGTTTTGGGTTTGGATTATGCCAGCAATAAATAACTAAAAAATTAATGTTTCTTTCTGTCGAGTAGTTATATAGACTATGGGGTGTCTACACATGGAGTAGTGCTATGTGAAATTGTTAGTACATGTAAAGGAAGGCTGTAGGTACTTCTGAGAGCGAAACAGGTTATAAGAAATAAAATTTTAAGTTTTTCCTTTAATCTCTTCAGTGATTAAAAACAAATCTCTGCATATTTCTGCAAATGAGGATATTAAGCTAAATAAATGAACTATAAAGTGTGTTAGCAAAAAACTTTGTTCATTAATTTGAATGGGTAAAATAAATCTAATGTACATTAACAAATGATGGCTTTATGGCTCATTTTCTAAAGTCTGAATTAGAAAGTGAAGCAACCATGAATTGCCTGCCCCTCTGGTGAACAAGATCCACAGAACTTGTACAACAAATGCCTGGAAGGCTTACCCTTCATCATGACCCAGAATGTGTCCTGAAGTCCCAGGATGAAAACTGAGATGGGTCTGCCCTTGACCCCTAGCTCCCAACACTTCATTTTCAAAAAGCTGAGCATCATTCAACAGAGTTGGTGGGAAACATAAGCTTTCCGTGTGAGGCAGCTGACAGTGCTGCTGAAGCGAACATAACGTTCAGCATGAGATCAATAACTCATGGTCTCCTTCTGAATGGGATTGCTTTTCTTTTGTGCATGTAAGGGGAGCCTGGGGCTGAGCTAGTTACTGCGTCGGAGTGATTGAATGCAGAGGAATGAATGGGCAGTAAAACAGAGCTTGCCTGCTCTCCCCCTTCCCCATTCCCCCTTCTCTTTTCCTTTCTTTTCTTTGCTTTTTCTTTTGTTTCAGGTCCAGTGTCAGGAGAGGGGGAGAGGGACAGGTTCAGCTTGGACCGTCAATGTGCCCTGGAGTGCTCTCGGCTGACACAGTGAACGTTGTTAAGCGGGGTCGTTGTGCCTTGGGTGCCCGCCGCGTCGCCGGTTTCCCCACCACCATGTTGATCTGCTACCGTGGGGAGGTCAGCACTCAAACCCAGAGGGAGCCTGAGGAGACAAGCTAGAGTGACTGACCTTTCTTTAGGGCACTTGCTCAGTGCATGATACTGACCTAAACTCCTCCTTAACCGAGGAATTAGTATCTTTTACTAGGGAAGCAAAATGGTAGCCAGTGTGGAACTTAAAATTTCCTACAGCAACTTCTATACAGGCTTTTGATATCTGGGTAGGTGTAACTTATACGACAAAGGAGATACAACAGAAGTAAGTATAGGAGGACAGGGTTAATGTATGCTTCCCAATGCTGCCTCCTACTTTCTCATTTGTTAAAGTATGTTCTCTTTAATTTGCATTGATAAGCATGCAATGGGTGCAAGTAGCCAGGAGTACCTATGCTTCTCATTCATCTTCAAGATGCCAAAGCAAATAGAGTCATTTTTTGAACTTCATACAGGATGTCACTGATGTAGGGAAGCACAGTCTTTTGGAGAGACCACAGTATTTCTGTAATGGGGACGCTAGTGTGTTTCAGTTTGATTACGTGTTGAATGCAGAACTTCCATGACTTTCAAGTGGGATTTTGCATTTTTCTCAGCTTTATCTGATTTTCATTTGACCAAACTATTGATTAAAAAGAAAAATATATTTAAGTATAGCGTAAGATTGTAAACATTGCTGACCTTTTATTTTATCACCACTTGGAGTGTTCACTGTTGGCACTTTTTTAAAATGTCCATTCTAACACGACCACCTAATTCCACTATAAACAGATTGAATGCTGCTGTAGAGGAAAAGGTTTGGTTTTCTTCTTCTTTTGTCATTGATTTTACTAATTCTGACTCTGCCTAATAGAAGTGGCAAAGGAAGAGAGCTCTTTGACATCACACCTCTTTGCCCAGCAGGCTTTCTTAAGCTTGCCCAACTAGTTAATCAAAAACATTTGACATTGGTCACAGAGTAATGGTCACCTAAATGTATTGCTTGGTTACTAGTTTATACACTTGAAGTTTAAAGTACCAGCATTTTTAAGACAAAAAACAACCTCTTGGTATCACTATTTGCAAGTCTCAAGAGCTGGTTATTTTCTGTTGGTGTTCTTGTTAAATTTTTTAAAAGAGCTGTATTATACACTGATATGTAGTGAAAGGTGATTGGTCTTGCATTCTGCTCTTAGAGCAAATTTGGAACAACATCAATTTTGATATAGTTTTATTTGTACTAATTTGGAGGTAAAAATCCTCCAAATATATCTTTTCAGAAGGAAAAAAAAAAAGATGTAAAATACAACTATATGATTTATAAAGACTACTTTTAAAACAAAGAAATAAAAACTATATTTGAAAAGGGTTGAATGTCTTGTTTACCCTCTTTTTCTTCCTTCTGTACAGTGAAGGAGGGTAGCATTGAAAATGACCAGAATTAGCCAAATTATTTCTACTTGTGTCAAAAATATATAAAGTTGCACATGGAAGTAGGTCAGAAATCAGTACAGTGATTGTTCAGGATCTGGAGAAAGGGCTTTTACAGAATCCCAACCTCAAATTCACTCTTTTAGGGGTGAAGGAGAAATAACATAGTAAGAAAGATTTGAGAAGAATTGAAACTTTTTTACATACATTATATTTATAAAATTATCTTTGCATAATTAATTACTCCTGTCTCCTCCCTCTTCCTACCCAAACCCTTAGCATAAAAGAAAAACAAAGAACGCAAAACAAACAAGCAAAGAAAAAAAACCCAACCCACAATGCATTTCACTCTTGCAATGACCAAAATTTAACTAATGGCAGAAAGATCTTAGCAGACTCTCTGCAGAACAGATACAGGATATTTATCTTATTATAACTGAGGGAAGGGTTCCCAGTTCTTCAGGGAGGGACAGAGGAAAATCTCATTAATGAAAAATATATATTACAAAACAATCTATAAGAGACAGACGTAAAGTTAATTAATATGGTTATCTAGATTCTCCCACAAAACACACCTGAGGACTAGCGCGATTTCATTTATTTACTTTAGTCATTCTCTTTACAGAGTATCCAAGGGTGAACAAATCATTAGCAGTCACGAGTCAGCAGAGACTATATCTTCTATTCCAAACCTGAACAGAATAGTGCGGCTGGTATGTGGCAGGGAGAGCAGAGGGGAAGAGACTGCTGAGATGGCCAGGTCACTTCATCTACTGCACATTCACACTGAGGGCAGCAGAAGTTACAAATGTGCAATCCATAATCTGATTAATACTAGGGAGTCTAGAAAGAAGATGATGAGAGGGCAGAACTCCTTCAGCTTAATTTTAGAAAGGACCTCTTACCCCTTTGAGTGGTGCTAATCGTGTTTAGCAACAGAGCTGAGGTCTGGACTTCAGCACTTCCTTTCAAAACAATGATGACAGCTTCACAGTCCTCATTTTTCCCTTGTGGTTTTTTCTGATCCTCTTTATCAAAACAGGGTCTTTTGGTTTTGGTGGTTTTGTTTGTCTGTTTGTTTCTTTTGTTGTTGTTGTTGTGTTTTGTTTTTTTTTAATTGAGGGGAAAAAAATAGAGACCTATTGCTGTTAAATGACAAAAACTAATTAGGTTTTCATTGCACTTAATCAATCTCCCATCAACAAATCCAGACTAAGCAACTTTACAGAATGGATTTAGCATAAATGATATGAAGCAAATAAACAAAAAATCCCCAAAATATCAGTGGGTGGAACTGTTCCTGGAAAACACAAGAAGGTTGATTTTTTTTTACCAAGTTTCATGTGGTTTTTTGCTTCTAGTATCTATTCCAAGAATTCTGGGAAGTAAAAGGTTATTAAAAAGGTATCATTTTGGAAAATCCACCTAAGCATGTTAAAATCAATGTTTCCCTTACAGAACAAACCCTGGGGAGAGAATTAACAGGAATTACTGTATGGGTTGGTCTGCTACTTGTTTTGTATGCTTGACTGCTTGTCAGTTGGCAGAAATCAATGGTTCCCTTTTCACACTGACGAGAGAAGGAAATGGGGGTCAAAACTTTTCCTTATGGGTAGTTGGAGTATAGATTAAGTATTGTACCTCTGTGTCTCCAGTGTATCCCCCAAAAATACCCCTTCCCATAGCATTTCAAAAATATTCTGCTTGCGTTTATACGTGCATTCACAGTTGAATAATTTATGTAATATTTCTCTTTCTGCATTTGTTGTAAAAGTTATTGTAGCTTATAATAAATACCTATTATGGCTAAAAGAAAGTAATTTATGCTTCATATTTAATTTTCTTCCCTTCTTTATTATTTAATACTCTTTTTTCTAGCATCATGTTGATGATATCCAAAACCAAGACAACCTCGTTTCCTTTGTCTAGAGTGCTTTTCTTTTGACCTCAGTAAGGATACAGCAGATACAGTAAGGATATAGAAATACAACCTGTCCAATAGCTAAAAGAAATGTCCCAAAGGAGAGTCCATATAGCGTAGTCATTGTCTCATGTGGCAGTAACACATTGTCTTCATTGAAAGTACTGATTTAGTAAACACAATGTTAAAAGTCACTCTGTATCTCAAACAAAGGATCCAAATGGGATACTGCTTGAATTGCTAGAATGACAAATTAAATGCTTTCTGAAGAGGTATTAATTTTTGGCACTAGGTTCTGTAGGTTTTTTAAAACTATTTTCCTGTGACTTTTGCATGAAATAATCAGGGGACCGCACTGTCAGCTATTTTAATTATTCTTTCTCTTTTATTCATGCATACCCTGATTTTAAGTAAGTGCTCACCTTGAGATCAAAGCTGCAAAATCAGTTTTGGTTGGACATTTATATGTCTGTCAGGTATTGTGATGTGGACAGCTGCATTCCCCACTATGGTGTAATCATTGCAATATGATCACAGCATCTGAATTACGTGGTTGGCTCACAGGCATTCTTCTGTACGGTATGTATTTTGAAGATAATGATCTGTGTTTAACCGCTGTTTAAAACACAGCACTCTGTATCCATTACATTATATCGAATGTCAGGGAAACTATTTTTACAGAATGAACACTTGTACGGTTGGCAAGGATGGCTGCATTACAAAGGTTTCAGCAGAGCCTGTTGAAATCTGTGCTTGGGGCTGAGGTTATGGCTTTCACAATGCCGTAAGAGGACGTATGCTGTTGCTGAACACAATTGCTCTGAAGTGTCTTACTCCATAAGAGAAAAGAGTGCTTTGGCGGTAGCCCCAGAGAATGTGATCATGAGAAATACATGTCCCTTGGTTCTGTTTTAGTGCTAAAGTGAGAGATGTGGATGGCAAGTGTAGGGAACTAACTTCAAGCCATATTAAGATTTATGCCTCTGAAACGTCAATCATTTCAGTGATATATTAATGTTAAAACCATAATTTAACCTCAATTTATGAAAGTTTTCTTTCTTATATTCTAGTCTGTAGTTTTATCCATGCAGGAGTTTGAAATGCTATTGCCACAATCACGTTTCAAATTTTTCTTTCTAGTTGTATTTTGCTCTATAGCACTTTCTTAACATCGCTTTCATTATTAAGGTTTTTTCTAGGCAGTGAGCAAGTTTTTTGAAAACTGTGCAAATTCTTTTCACTGTAGTCCTCACTAATTATAAGAAAGAATTTGGGGAGCGTGGAGCATAGCCTATTACTTAAAAAACATAGTAAATTATAATTACCCTCTAGATACACATTCTTGATCTGTTCTGCTGAAATCAATGGAAGAACTAAACTGCTTAAGTTGCAGTTCTGGTTTACACGGGTGCAGCAGAAGCAGTTTTAGATGTTTTTAACATATGCGTGTTTGCACACATATTTATCTATATCTGTACATATATAAATAGTCTCTCTAAATTCCAGATGAAACTAATTCTGAATATAAATTGAGGAAATACACTAAGACCAATAAGAATCAAAAGGAGAATGTGGTGACTAAATGACAAACAGAAGTCAAATTTGTCTTGAGTAAGATGTTCTTATCTATCCTCTGCTAGTCACCAAAGCTAAGTGTCTATTTTACTTCTCTTCCTGAAAAGCAAATGGTACATATTGGGCTATTTACAAATGGATTATTAGTATTAGATAGAACACCTCTTTCTTAAAGAATTATCGTTTTCCAGAATGTGTGTATATATATGGTAATTTTAAAACCCAAAATGTAACTATATTTTCTGAGATAAATTCATGCTGGTGGATGCTATGCTAAATATAAACACCAGTAGCAGTGTCTTCATGTTTACACTGTGAGGTATTTTGTTGTTCACCAAATCACGTAGTAAAAGGGATTGAGGAGAATTTGTTAGGAAGACTTGTCCAGTCACCAATGATGGTTCATTTTGTCATGATCAGGTGGCCTTCTGCCTATATGTATTTTTGTCTGCTTTTGAAGTTACAAAGGATACAGGCCTAAGGATTTTAACAAAGCTTGTAAGGAGCTCAGAAGGGAGACAACTGCAGGGGAAGTTAAATGCAGCCATGCTAGAAGATCAGTTGAATACCTTTAACAAAATGAGAGGGCATCAGTCTAACTAGTTTTAGGATTATAGAGAATTTTCCAAAATTGTTACACATTTTCAGTGTGCTTTGTGGATATTATTTTATGCCTTGAGTTTGAAAGAACAACATTGTATTTTATTCACATAATATTTATCCAATATTACATATCTATGTAGGAGTGCAGGTGATTCTGCTAAAATACATGAAGGTCTTCTCCAATGTGCCAGAGATGTAAGAAAGAAGGATAAACAACCCAAAACAAAACAACTGAGTAGTGTGGCCTTTGAATGAGAAGTGTCCATGCATCCTTTTGCAATTTTCCAACTATATGTGGACATATTTACAATGAGTAAGTTGGGTTCTTTTTTAAGTTTCACATTTCTGTTATTGCTTTTACTTTTTGAAAGTATAAATTTTTTTATTAAAAATTTAAATCCATTTTATTTTAACACCAAAAACCACAAAAAATTCTCATGAGCTCTCACACGTAAATAAACTGAAATTCAGAAATTTGAAATTCATAAAAGGTAACATATTTTCAGTTTCCAAGACACTGTTCAAACTTTCTCAGATTTAGTGGACTTCATATGCAGGCTAATGTCTTTTATGTCAACATATAACATTGTTTCTTTGTTTTTTAAAATAGAAATTTGGTTTATTTATCCATTCCATGTCCATATCACCAAATCAAAGGCATTATACTTAGATTTATTCTTCATTTGATCATTTACTAAATGTAAAAAACTGTGATAAACTTTCAGTTGTGCAGGATGTGAACCTTATCCAATAAGACATTTTTCTTCTGTCTTCTTTTATTTTCATGGCTGCTACTTGCCTTTGAACAGGTTAAAGAAACAAGGTTTGTTAATATTCACAGGATATTTTTCCCCTATCGTGATTCAGACCAGCACAGAAAATCATGTCCACCCAATTCTTACAGCTGGAATTACTCCAACCTTTTTGAAACCTGAAATGATTTGCCAACCAAGAATGACTGTCTTCAGAATTTTGTCAGTTAAATCATTCCCCAGGCTCTTTGATTCTCCACTGTAAGCTAATCCTGTTTAGAAATAGTTGAAGTCTTAGTCTGATTTATGTAACATTATTGGTGGTGCATGCCAGTTCCTCCTCACATTTTACAGACCCATCTTTGGTGAAATTGAGTGTTTGCAAAAATGTATTTGACAAAATCAGTTATGGTAAACATCATGATCTGACAAAGAGCTAGCCTACTTTGAAAGGTTTAGAGCCTCCAGATAGATACAAATAAGATAAGAAAAAGCAGACACATGTTAAATCATCCAACAGCAAAGGGGATACTTTATGGAAATGAACTCGCAAGATAATAATTTGAATTTGACAAGGTGATAATTAAAGTCCCTAGATAGACTCCTTCCACATCTGTATGCCTTTCAGTGAAGTTGGTTAGCATATTAACTACTGTTGGAGAATACGAAAAAATATTCATGGGATGTTAAACTGCATATTGTTATTCATTTCAATTTGTATAATAAATGTAACAAAATGCAATGCATACAGTATTACACAAGAGGTACTAATCTCTATTATAGACTTATTTTAAAGCACAGTGATACCATACTAGGCTCTCAGATGCCAGTTTTATCCAGAGAAATTCAAAAGATTTAATATTAATTAGTCTTTCTGGCAAGAACAACAAGGTGATAAATTTCTTTTGAATGTGAAATACTGAGGCCAAGACATTTTCAGTGCAGTAGCTGGAACCATTTTACATTGTACTTACTGAATAATGACTATCAATAGGTACTTTTACTGGAAGTACTTTAATAGCAACTGGCTTCATGGAAAAGCTCTGAAGCTTATGTCTGTAATAAAAGGTTTGTTAACTGGTGATAGCTTTTTGGACCAACTTTAAACAAATAGCCCCAAAAAATTATTGCTGAATTGTTGAAAAGCCAGTACTCTCTCCCATGGAATTACTGTGTCAATGAGAAGGCATTCATATAGTTCTATAAATAGCACATATTTTTTTCAAAAAACAAGTAGCAGTTTTCAATGTAAACACTATACGTCTATGTTCCCTAGGAGATTCAGGTGTCATTTACATTTTAGCTTGTGATAAGAGTACATTTTTTAAGTAACTCTTCTGCTTGTCCACACTTTTGTGGAGTCATGTCATAAAGTGGTGTCAGGGTGCTAAAACTGGATTTACTGCAGCTGAAACAGTAGAGGAATACGTGTTGGGGAGCTCACATAGTGTACTCCAGCTGCAGATGGGCATTTGGGCCCCTGGGGTCAGATGAGAGCTGTGCTGAAGTAAAAACACTCCAAGTTGCCTATGCTGTGGTCATCAGGTCCTCAGCACCAACTGCTCTGCTCTGCAAGTCCACTTCTAATGGTCCACACGAATTGTTTCTGTAGACGTAGTCTCAGTGTGATAGGTAAGAGAAGAGTGCATGCACATTAAAAAACAACCACCAGAACCACTGTGGGAGCCTTCAAGTCTGGGGAATGACTGGCAGCACCACCTGGAGAGAGACGGAAACTTTGCCACTTAAAGTAAAGATTTAGTGCGAAGAGCTCAAAACACTGGGAGAGCAAAGGATTATCGAGTCTGCCATAGGAGTGATTGTTGTCTCTGAGTCAATGGAGTGAAAGACATAAAAAACACTGTGATATGAAAATGCAGTAAATGCCTATATGACCAAGAGGGATGTGTTTAATATTATTTTTTTTGGGGGGGGGGGTATATTCTATATCCCTAAATGAAGGAAAACTTTGCTTTAACATAGCTTTTCTCGTAAGTTGACATTAGTCTGTCATCTTTTCCCAGTAGCAACATAATTCTCATATAGCCAAGAGTTTATGAATCATTTTGCAATGCTACATGTTTTTGTTAGCATTTAATCCTGTGACTTAGCACATGGTATTCATATTCTGTGTAGTGATTTCCATGCATCATGATTCTCTCATTTAACTGTGCCAAAACTTATTTACAACTTGGAATATTTCTTCCTGGCATTTTTATACTTCTTTTCCAGTCTTCATATCATCACATCACTATCTGTAGAGAACATGGATGTCACAATTAGAAAAAAGGCCAATTTCTTTGCAACTTGATAAATTTTCCCCTATCTCTCTTTTCCTTTTTGCTCCAAATCCTTCATTTAACATAAAACAATACAAAACATCAAGCTCTATAGCATGCTGTCAGTAGTTGTTGAAGTACTAAATGTCATTTCAGCTTGAGTTTGTTACAGTTTCAAAAAACTTACAACACATGCAGTATTTCTTGATCTTGACAGATTTAATTCCACACAGTTTAAAAGAACACTTAAGATCTCTATGACTGAAAAAACATCAATCTGATAAAGGCTTTTTTTCCTGGATAAAACATGAAAGGTTAGTTGCTATACAACTGTCAACACAGGAGCGTACAAGATGCAGGTTATAAAGGGTTATAAATTCACAGGAAATATTTTCTATTACATTAATATCACACAATATGCATTCATACCTGTATTCGTAAATTCATATTTTTAATAATTTAATGTTTTTCATATGTACATCAAGTGTACTTGCCATCAGTAAAAGAACTTTAGTATTATATGTTATCCAACTTAATGTATGTACAGCTTTTGCATTGAATTTCCTTGGTTTCAATTACAAAAATATGAAAAGGGGAAAAATCTTTCCTGCTTTATCTCAATTCAACAATCACGACTCTACTTACTAAGTCCTAAATTATATTATACATTACATTTCCATCTGCTTTTGACCTAGCTGTGAATAGCTGAATTAAGTCTCTAACGCAGAGTCCCGCCTGGTGATAGAATATGCTATCGCTTTTTCTGGATGTACAATGCTTCTTAGAAATATTTGGGACGGGATTCCATATCCTGGTTTTAAATCATGTTGCTCTTGTACAATACTTAATACAAAGGTGGAATCATTAGGGAAAAAAATATCTCTATTAGTTACAACAGATGTGTTTGCTAAAAATTCAGAACAATGTAACTGGTTCTTAGAGAATTTTGCTTTCTGAGTTTTATGTTAAAACTAAATAAGTGAGAAAAATACTGTTTGCAAATACCCCAAAGTAAACAGGATCATTGGAACAGTGACTTCCATGATAGGTCACAGAGGGGAAAAATGTTGTCTTTTAAAAATATATATATAAATATGCACATCGTATATTTTAGTGGTAGATGCTATACAGAATACCATCTGGTGTACTGCAACAAATTTGTCATTTCTAGTTTTGTTGTTGTTGCTACTGTTTTAATGAGAGAGCTCCCATTAAAATTGAAAAACTTGCCACTTTCACTTACCTTATTTCAAAACATTTTCAACACTGAATTGTGAGAGATTCCATTCAAATTCAAAATAATTTGCAAAATACTAACCTTTTCAAGGAAGAAGAAAATAACTCGAGAGTTGAAATCCAGTACCTGTGGAAAAAAATAGAGTAAAACAGAAAGAAAAATGGTAAAGGAGGAGAGAGGCACCTTGAAAATATCTTTTATGGAAAGTGCCTTTAGGCCACACCTTTTCAACCAGACTCAGTTTAGGGCCTTATTTATTCATCTAGCATTTTTAATGATTCTCAATATATATTCCTGGGTTTGTATTTTTGTTTGGGCACAGCAGATGGTTAAATGTGACCTTAAAATTAGAAGGGTAAAAATAGTCCACAACCTCTTAACACTGCGTCTTGCAACCAGGAAGTCTTGTTTGATAGTTTTGGGAAAGCTTAAATGTGTGTAAAGTTCACCTCACGGTGGGAAAGATGATAAGAGCCAGGCCTAAAAACAAAGTCTAGTCTGAGTTGTCTTAGTGGCCATTAATTACTGTATACTTCAATTAGATCTCACAAATAAGTGAAAGTGACTAATATTTTCCTTAATCTGAACTCGGCTTGTAATGTTTGCAGCCTGTCTGTCAGACACATTTAGATTAATGGGTTCAACAGTAAAGGTCAGCAATAAGCCTAAGGGTACACTGAAAATCGTGACAGTAACGTTTGCCAGGTGTGACTTCTGGAGATGGCCTGCTATCACTTACTGACCAGTAGCCCATAGATAACAGGAACAGTAAGCCTTTCACCACAAAACCCAGCTTATATGATAAGAAAATTGACATTCCAGCCCTTCTGGACAGCACAATGTTGGCAATGATTTCTAGGCATACCTTGAAAATGTATGGGACTGCTCTTATTTATATAGAGATCTCTGCGTGTGTGCATATGTATGTGTGTCTGTCTGTCTGTCTGCCTCACAATCTTTTCTCCCCAGCATGAGGTCTCCCTAGACTCAGTGGGACTATTGTTGCTCTAAAGCATCCGTTCAGCAGGAGCGAAACATCTTGCATCTATGCTTTGGGGGTTTGACTTAAAACAAGGTGTGAAAAAAAGAAACGACTTCATGTGGTATTCCAAGGAAGAGAAAAATAGGTGTTTATGAAATTGTGTTGAAGAAAGCAAAAACTTTGGATTTTTTGGAGAGTGAAAGTGGGAAGAGAATAAGCTGATGTTTCAGGAAATGTTTCCGTTAAGAGAACAGAAACAATTCTATCCTGTTTATCTATTTTTTTTTCCTCCCCCCGAAAAAACAAACTCAGTTTTTTCTCGATTTATTTTTCTCTTCTGACTTATTTTCCCCATTGTTCATCTGTAACACAGCTTACTCAAAGCACTGGTTTTGAGTGGAGGGTGGTAGCACCTCAGGTTGCCCCAAGGGAAAAAAAAGAAACCAGCAGAGTACACTAATAGCATGCAGAGCACTTCTGGCTGCTCTGAACGTATCTGGGACTTTAAGATGCAGAATTCAGAAGCAGGGAAACATTGGTGAGAAAAGCAGTTGGACGTAGTCAACTTGAGCTTCAAAGATAAATCATTCAAGAGCGAGGTCATTACAGCCATGCTGTGAGTTTGGGGCCTCCCAGCCCCTCCCTCACCACCCCCCAGGAAGATTTAAAAAGAGATTAGAAGTTTACAGCAGGATGAGAAGACAAAAAGCCACCTTATTCAGGGCAGCTCTGTGCAAGCTGGGCGCAGACGCATTGTCTTTTTCGCAGTTGCGAGATTGCAACCCTGATGTCTGCCTTCCCCTCCTCTGGCTCCCCACCAGTGACTGATCACTTTCAGCTGCAGCATCCAGGAATTCACTCATTTCTAGTGATGAAAAGGGTCGCTTTCTTCAGTAATCACCTAGGCAGGCTCAGCTGCCTGATTCTGCGTTCGTGTGAATATTAACTTGCCAGGGAAGCCTTTCGCTGGAGTTGGTCGCATTGTAATTAAAGAGTGTGTTAAGGGAGTCAGTGTTGCATCTAAAGGTAGCCATAAGGAATACGTACATAGAAGAAGAAAATAGATGAGTTAATAAGATTAAAACTGCATTCAGCGAGTAGCAAACGATCCATTTCAGAGCACTAAGTTATGACAGCCACGGGCAAAAATGCAGTGGGAGAGGGCTGTAAATCAGGACCCTGTTTCATAAAACTCACTCCAGCGAGGAAACTGAGGGTTTATGGAGACAGAGCAAAGTCCAGGGAGGGCAGTCAGGGAAATAACTCCATATTGGCTTCTGAAAATGGGATTAAGCAAGCCATTTTGAGCTGAGGTAAATAAAAGTTTTGTAAATGCCAATAAATGTAATATACTGACAAATACTTGACAATTAATTAATTTGCATATGTACTCCTGACCACTTAAATTTAAAACCTTGTACTTAATTTGTCAATGTTAAGTGACTTTAAAGCAAAAAGAAATTACAAACCTCTGAGCAGTTATTTTTCCCTCGGAAGTTTCTAGAAAATTCTTCCTGTAGATGACAATCAAGCCTTACAAAAACAGATAAAGGATCTCACCAACTAAGTTTTCGAGCATGCAGAGATGATAAATCATTGAATACTAAGGAGTCTGAGATTTTTTTTCATCATATATTTGTCACTGACAATGCTGATTTGCCAAAACTATTTTTCATTATTTCTGTCAATTCCGAACATTAGGGAAATAAGCTTTGAAAATTATCAGAATGCCTTATTTTGACATTTTTATTGAAAATGTCAAGTTATATAGTTCAAAATTATTTTTTTTGGAAATTAAGCTAATTATAGCTGTAAAAGGTTGACATTTATTGAATCTTACTTTTTAAGCTTTTTGGTTTAAACCATTTTTTTTCCCCCCTGAATCTTCAAATGCTTTGTCTGAAGTCTGGTTTGAGAAAGTTTTCAACATCTTAAGCATAGTCAGGGAGGTTAAAAATAGTCCCTCTCATTCTCCAAGCCATCATAACTTTAACCTCTTATATATTTGTGTATGATTCCTGAGTAAGATCAGATGCCAAATGAAGAAATAAATAACTCGGATGATAACCACTACAGTTGTAGATTGGAGTTCCCTTTTTATTTCATTCATGCAAATCCTATGGAAAAAACAGTCAAAGTATTGCTTAAGCAAAACAATATGTTATCAGGTTCCTTATGATGTAAAATATGCAAGCCTTTAAACACATTAATGAACATTTACCTAGCTGAACAATAAGGTAGCTGTGCAAAAACTGTGTAAATATAACTGAATTCTTTTTAAGATCCTAAAGTTTCATTCAATTTTGTTCAGTTGTTATTGAAACAACCTCCTATTGAATGAAAAAACATTTTATCATAGTTAAAAACTAAACTGGGACCTCTGAATTTGACCTGCTTTTAGTACTGTATATGATAATTTCATGCAGCGCATGAAGAATTTTATGTAATATTCAATGCTGACAAGAGTACTATAAGACCAAAATATTCTGACCAAAACCTGATCATAGTTATCAGTGTCTGAAAAAATACCTATTGCCTTTTTTTCTGTTTGCCAAAGTACCTCTATTTGCTTCCCAAAATACAGTTGTTTTCTATGATTGATAAGTTCACTAGCTTTTAAGCTCATTCACATCCATTAGTTCTGCTTTTTTCCCCTCCCTGTTGAAAATCAGGAGCTGTCAGACTGAAATGTTCTTGCCAGACACAAATAGTGTCCCCAGGGGTGGCAGAAACCGTTCTGAATCGGTAAGAAATAGATTTTAAAGTGTTGCTGGTTGACACTGGTCACTGCACTTGCTTTACAGAAAATGTTGACATAGACGACAGACAATTATACAAATACTGTTTTCAATGTGTGTTCCTAAAAATGTTTCATTTTTTTTAGACAAAGCAATAATACGTTTGAGATGTTTCAAATAAAAGTAGTGGTGCAACAGTGAAATCTGTATGTTTATCCTTTACAGAACCAGAAATATTTCAGATGGCGTCTGCTGTCGGGCCTGATCCAAACCCCATTAAGGCCAGCGACACTAATCTTTTTCACTTTAATGAGCTTTGGTTCATATCCAGTATGTGAGCAACAGTCATCTATGTATGCTTGAAACTTAGAGAATGCATGATCTCACGTTACAGAACCAAGATCAGTTCTGTCTCTGCAGAAGCTGGTGGGAGTTGTGAAGTCTTCTGGTCTGAGATTTACAACTTTATCTCCAGGATATAAGAACAGGGGCTTTAAGCAAGTAGATTTTAGGATGAAAGGAAGTTACAATAGAATAACTGTTTATCTGACTGTCTTATGTGTAGCTAGCCCCACAGTATTTTTCTATTTCAGTATGTCTTCTCCATAAAATGAATGACTACCCATATGTAGGACTGTGCATAGTTAATTTAGAAAGCAGTAGCATCTTTTTCATTAAACATAGATTGAAAAGTGACCCATTAAAAAATTATTTCCTTAAGCATTTCAGTATTTCTTTTTAAAATGTTACTATATGTGTTATTGGTGAGAATATTGCAATGGGAGAAATTAAAATACAAAGTGTGAAAATGCTTATCTCATAATAAAGAAACTTTTGTGATGAAGAATTATTTTCTGGTTTTTCTTAGCCCATGGATATTGACTGGTCATAATGAAGAAGTCCTGAGATACAAGTACTTCAACGCAGTAAAAGTGACAAGTGTGCCCATTGCCTTACGTATTCCAACAATCTATTTTATTCCTGCCCCCGTTCCCTGCACACCCAGCTGTCTGAGTTGCACTCTGAAAGATTAGCTGCTTGTTTCACACATTTCCCAACTCAGCTGCTTTGTCTCAGCGGTGGCTTGGGGGAAACAGTGACTGCGGAGGTGTAGGCTGCTGGCCAAAAGGGATTTCCAGACACTGTTGTGCCATTGGTGATCTCCAATGCTAATTGGGACGATGATTCCTGATGCCATAGGTGGTGGTTACCTACCCCACAGGAGACAGCAGACCTGACTGGAATAAAACTGTAAAAGATTAGGGGACAGTAAATGTTTCAGGAATTGTTGTTTATTGTTAACTGGCTGATGGATCATATATAGTGTGTTGGAAACCATCATGTGAATATCTTACAGATATGCAGAAGATAAAAATATGTGCCAAGAGCTGACTTCTGTATACAGAAAATTAATGTTGAAGTCTCTACTCTAAATGAGGAAGGGCTAGTCTGACTTCTCCTGTGTATTTTTGTAAACTGAATTTTAAAACCACATAACTGTGATCAGTTAGTACTTCACATACACTAACTGCCATCATCTTTATTACTACTGTTGTTGTTGTCTTTTTGCTGCCATCAACATCATTATTTTACAAAATGGAATTGCTGTTTTCTGGCAATTGAATTGGCAGCCTAGATCCCAGAGGCTGTATGTGATCACATTTTTAGTCTTGGAGGGGGAGGGAGGGAGGGAGGAGGAGAAAGGGAAGCAAAAGGCAGGTTAAAAAAATAATTTGTATTATTGGATATCTTGTGTTTTCTAAAGCATCTTCTCAGCATTTGACACCGTTCCGATGGAAGACTTCAGAACAGATAGATTCTTGGGTCGTTTGCAGGATGAGGATTTCTGTAGTATGCTTCTGTGTAACAAATTATTATGAAAAACACACTGAGGTTTAAGCACTATCGCAAAAAATATAAAAATCAGTCATATAATGGTTAAACATCCAATAAATATGTTTTCAATAATCATGTGGTGTTCTAAATAACAATGATTATCTAAAATCTTAATGTTAATATGTTTAGGAACTTTAACAGAAAGCATTACTTAACAGCTTAAGCTATTTTTTTTTTATTTCCTTACATTTGTCACATGAAGTGGTGCCTTATTGTAGGAGCACAGTCACCTTTCCTAACACTGTTGGCACTGCAGATTTTCTCACCAACGTCTGCTTTTGTTGGTTTATTGCTATTGCAAAACTAGAAGGCTAGCAAAGTGTCAGGAAATTAAAAGTACCTCTTGACATATTTATTAGGTATTAAACATCTTTAGGGAGTGATTAAATAACACTGAACATTACATTTCTTATAAAATCCTTATGCTTAGATTAAATTCTAGGAGTATACTTGGATTAAAGAGATAATGGGTCAGGACTCACATGTGACAGCAATTCACTCTAGTTCAGTAAACTGCAATATGTGATATATTTTTCCTGATAAAACCAGTGTAGATCTACCTTTATTTGAAATCTCTCTCCTATTTCCCGTCCCTGTTTCAGAATATTGTATCCCTTATATGTTAACTGCTGTTTGAGATAGTTAAACCTCTTCTGAGAGTTATAACTGCCCATCTGGATGAGATCACATTCCTTCGCTTATTTTTAACAACATGTTTTCAATCTTTTTTTCCTCCTTCTCCCATTTAATTAACTTTTTCTTACTCTTTTTCTGCAAAGCCAATGGTTTTATTCGAGAAATTTTAGGTAGGCTTATTTAATATGGGAATTCTCCCTTGCATTTGCACTGATAAGTTTGGTAAAGAATATGATTGCATAAGACTTATTATTTGTCTGTGGGTCTGTCATAACTAAAATTGTTTTGTGCTCCTAGCAGTGGAATAGTTAGAGCTCCCATTCCATATATCATTTTTATAGTTCTCAAGTACTGAAACAATCTATACAGTTTAGTAACTACTTTCATTAAGCCTTTCTTTTTAAGCTTAAGGCCAGAATAAAAACTTACCCCAGAAACAGTTCTGATGAATGGTGTTGTTCATAACAATTAAAAAAATCAGAATCTGGATGTAAAATCTAAAGATACAATAGTCACTGGAAAAATGACATATATTTATATTACTTGTCAGGAGTGATCTGTTAAAAATGTAAACAATACTAAAAACTACACAAGGGAAAAATGGGTATTTTAAAACCCTATATAGAAAGTGTTCTCAGAATAAATTTTGTGGATTCTAATCTCTCAAGTATAATCCATTTCAAGTGACTCAGAATCTCATACACATCTCCAATTAAGTATCACATATTAATAAGGTGAATGGTCATATAAGATGAAGTGTTTCAGGTCCAGAAGCTGCGTACAACCTGCCTTATACTGTTCTATGCCTTATCTATGATGTTCTTACAATGTGTAGGGCATATTGCCAGTCATTGGAGCAGCTATACAGTTATGAGACAGAATTGCCCTGAAAATAGCCTAAATGGCACACGAGCGGAGGAATACATGAAAAGTTCATAGGATCTGTAAGAAAACAAACTTGGGCTTGATTTTCCAGCTAGTGCTGCACTATTATAATCTCTGAGTAGATAAAAGAAACCAGAAATCCTTGAATCGGGCATTCAAGTGATGCCTAGTAACTACTTGTTGAAATATCTGCCAATATATTTATTTATTATGTATATGTGTATTACCTATACGATTATTCCATTTTACTCAGGTTGAAAAAAATATTCTCTGTCTGGATGATCTGGATTGAAGCCTTTCTGCCTTATCTAGTATGGCAAAAAAGTCATCTCAAATCATGAGTTAAAGGAAACTCACATGGTCACCTTCTGATGATCAGGGTTGTTTTTTTTTTTGCTTGTACTTATACATTAATGTAGAAGCTTTAATATTTGTTACATTGCTACATTTTCATTGTTTTGATTTGTAAGAGGTTTTGGGTTGTTGGTTGGTTTTCCTTCTAAGATTATTTTACTGATGAGACAACCTACCAATGACAGACCTACTGGTCTGATCTAGCAGAGACTAGACTTCCACACTGCCCTAGGCTATGCTATTGTGGAGATGACTTCCCACATCCCACTGCAAAGCTCCTGGAGCAAACTCTTAGTGTGTATCCCACAACATTTTTTGTTTACTTACTTGCACGTCCTATAGGATGCCATGCACATGCACCTCACTAAGAAATGTTCAATAAAGGATGCATCTTGTCAGTGAGTAGTTCCTCCATAAAAAGTACTGTTGAGCCACTTAGTGAAGTAACAGGCTTCTCATCACTGCTATCGATTCATAGTTGTCTGAGCTTCATACAGTTATACAGACATCTCAGGAGTGTTAGGGACCATCATCAGTTAGAGACACTTATTAGAACTTAACTAAAAGTTCTGTTGGGGTGTAAATGACCGCTTCAGACCTTTGCCATTTCCCTTGGCTACACTCCATGCTGGTCATCCTGAGTTGGAAAGATTTTAGCACCCAGAAATCGGTTCCCACAGCTTGAAACTGGTTGTGTTGTGCACCTGGGAAGATCTTGTGAATGCACAATTTTTGCAGAAGGTGAACAATTCACATTGCTATTTTCCCAAGATGCCCAATCTTCAGCAGTCTCCTCCTTCTCTCACTTCCTTTCTCCTCAACTGATCACTATTTTAGACTTTCACAAGGTCTTCCATCTCTCCAGCACTAGCAAGGCAAGAGAGTGGAAGGGGTAAGGTGGGCAATAGGACTATAGATTTTCACTCTTATAATCATTTCACACATCATGTTTACTTCCAAAATATATTTGTTTCACATTTTCAAAAGTCTTACCAGCAGCAAATAAATAATCATTCAAAAAAAATTGAATCGTGAGCCTATTTTGAGGGATGTTGTGATGTTGGAGTTGGCAATTTTTCAACCCACTTTTTCATTTTTTCACATGTCCCTCTGGAAAGTGGCAGAGGCCTGAAGAGGAGACAAAGTGTATGACACTGCTCAGACATTACCAGATCTGTTGTGACTACTGCAGGACATCCTTACAACTCTCAGAGTACTTGATGCTATGAGAAGTGTGTTATGGCATCTGCGCTCAACTTAAAAAACTTGAAGAATTTATTTTGCCCTTACAGAAAGCTTGAACTAACCTAATGTTGTGGGTAAAATAAGATGCAGAACACAATTCTAAGGTATCTGGCTACAAATAAAAAAAAAAGTTGGAAATATTCTTATTCATAATGTCTGCGTGCCTACTTCCCCATCTTCATTAATTTTCTTATTCCCGTGTATTTGTTCATGCTCACCTTGTTTCCATAGTGAAAGTATTAGGATGGTTATTACAGGGACAAATATGCTATATGACAAACAGGCCAAATGTAAAGATAAAAAGCATGACTAAGAACAGGGAATGGTGAATAAGCAAGCAGAGTGGACTGTAAAATTGTCATCACTGTGTTTTGATTCAGCCAAAAAGCCAAAGGGAGAGAAAGTGTTGATGAAGAAATATTCGCACAGAAATATCCATGTGCTAGTGAAATGTATTCACTACATGCTTTAGCATATCAAATTTTTCTTTTTCCTGAGAACACATAGAGCACTGGGCTAAATGTTGTTCTGATTTATACCCTGTCACCCCATTGACATATAAGGAAGGGCAGAAATACATCTGCCATATGGTTAATAAACATGTTAATATTCAAAGTACCAGAAGAGAATTTATGGCTCACATATGAACACCAGATTATCTCTGTAGTTTTTTGTTCTGGTTTCCCTTTGTGTAACAGGATGGACAACAGTATATAAGTAATCAATTACAGGATTACATCATCATTTCTATTTAAATCACAGGAATAAGACTGCAATGGTCACCAACATAAAAATCAAACATTTGCAATTGGCTAATAGCATTAACTATTTTGAAATGGTAAATAATCCTGAGTATTCACTAGCTCCCCTATTCAATCAAGAACATGACTTAGTACCAGTAACTATCATTAGTCAGTACACCCTCTTTTTATTGTTGAGAGGAGCTTTTTTTAAGAGGGCCTTGGGTATTTTGGATGCTTTTATTCTTGAAGACTTTCAAATGCCAAAATAATTATATAGAAGACTCAACTGGGTAATTTATTAAATTATGTATTAAAGTGATATGCATTATAATTCAGGTGAGAATTGCTACAATATGGACTGTTCTGCATTGGATGAGAGCCCTCTTTCCTCCCTAGAGCAGAAGGTGTGGGTCTGATTAAGAGTTACATTTTTGAACCCTTGAAGGCTTCTATATAATAGACAGAATATTTTTTCTAGATTTAAATCTTTCAATTGATTTCCTTTTACTTCTGTAGCACATCTATTATTGTATTTTTAGACTATTACCTAACTTTTATTGTAGTAGAGCATAAGGAGATTCCATGCTGTTACTTGTTGCCACTTTTAAATAAGAATAAATCATAAAGATATGACAACTACAAGAGCATTGAATTGCCTTCTTGAGCAGAATTATCACGTGGAAGTACTGTCTGAGGTACGTTTTCCTCTTGTTCAGGGAAACAGGCACACTAACCCTCTTGTTATAATTTGTTCTTCAGAAAGGGTACTAATTTGTAGAACACAGAAAAACACTAGGGACTCTTCTATCAAATAGATAAAAGAAAGATATGTTGTACCATGCTGTGGTTGTATTCCATCAGAATAACAATTTTGCATGATACATAACAGAGACAGTATGATTTAAAGAAGAGCATTTATAGGTCTTCAACTAAAATAACTTCCCTTTATGGAACTGTATCACAAGCAAAGCTATGATGATGTCTACCACTCCTACTGGACAAGTCCAATCTAATTTTTTTCTTCTTTATGTAAAAATTAATTTACTAATTAATTTTTTAAGGGTTCTAAGAGCTAGCAAGCTGCCTCTGAAGACAGATTTGGTACATTCAGAAATAACATTCTGTCCCGCTAAGAAGAGGTAGAGTTTCTAGCACGGTCAGGCAGTTACTGGGAAAAAGAAAGGGGACTAGGTATAGGGATCTTGTGGCATTAATGGTTCTTAGTAACTAACTTACTGGCTAGGTTTGGCTTTAAGGCACGTATGAGTTAGTGCAATATATTCTAGGTCTGGAGGGGTGAAATAACGCGTGTAATCTGATGTTCTGGTTGCATGTGTATGCATCGTAATCTGATGTGCAGGCTGCATGTGTATGCATCTCAGAAATCCACTTTGCCTGACTGATGCTTGACTGCTTAACACTTGGTTCTTTGTAACTTGTTTATCCAAGGGCATGATATATTCTTACACAGCACGACGTTTTTTGAGGAATAAGTTATGATAGTGCAAGCCTATAATTTGATTTCCGTCCCAGGCCTTCTGGGACTGGAATATTTGTTCTAACTTGACTTTGCCTCTCCCTTGCTGAAGTACTTCACTCAGAATATGCACACCCACTAGCCTCCACGTTTAACAAAGTGTGCTCATTGTCCTGTATTGTAATCTGAAAGGTCAGGGCATTGAACCATTAAATATTCAATTTATTCATGTAGGAACATTACATGTGTTTCAGTGTTTTCTTAAATGATTTGACATCAGCAGAAGAACATCGAGGCAGAAGGAACTGTGTAGAAGAGATAGGCCTTAGGCAATACACAACAACAAATCATGACAGATATTAAAAACAGATTTAATATACATATTACTGAAAAAACCCTCTACCTTCATTACAGGAGTATTAGCTAGAGGGTGACTACTCATGCAATTTGCTGTACATTAACTTACAAATTCTATTAAACTTCCTGATAAAAACTCTCTTATAAATGAAATCATTGATGTCAAACCAACATCCATGTATATATGCAGTCTAGGAATATATTCATTTTCCATGTGTGATGCTGTAGCACTCTGATTCTAAGAGCTCTAGCTAGATTTTTGGCTGACATGTTTCTCTCGTTTTGTTTTTTGGGTTTTTTTGTTGGTTTGTTGGTTTGGGGTTTTTTTTGTTTGTTTGTTTGGTTGGTTTTTTTAAGTAGACTTTGCTTCAGCTCTTTACTCACTTACTGTGTCTGCTTTTCATAAACCTTGAAAAATCAAAATTTCTTGGCCTAAACATTCACTGTCCATCAATTTTTAAGTTAGATATGTCTATTTGGCCAATTGCACTTTTATAGCTGTGAGTATTCATGACAGAAGTTTGTGATTTCCCCTCAAGGGATAAAATGTCACCACAAAATCAAGACTATTTTTTGAAAATATATTGCATTACACCAGAATACTAAAACAAATTTGTAGAAATTATGAGTTATAAATTGCTTGTGCAGATCTTGTGAAAAACATGTATCTCTCACCCTTTTTCTTTTCAGGATTCTGCTGGCATGAAGAATACAAAGAGATAAACTAACATTTTTCATATTAGTGGACACCCTCCAAAAGAATATAATTTTGCCATTGTGCTGTAAGTAACTTCACAGTATTTGCTGATTTGCGAAATTAGCAAAGCAAAATTTTACAAATGATTACTTCAAACAGTTGGCAAGGAGCAGTGCTTACCTACAGAGACTGAATGTAAGGGAGATGACAACTCAGAGGCAAATTCTGCCAACCTACTTGTATTGACCGGTTTTTTATTCTGAAGTTATCCTAGTGAGATCAATAGGATTACTGGAACAGTAATGTGCTAGTTATTGTGAGAAAGCCTGGCAGAATCTGGCCCTTAATGTGTCTTACTGGCCAAAACCTTTTTTTTTAAATTCTTTTTTTTTCTGTCTGTAGATGTTAAACAGTTTTACTGTAGCTTCAAGTTTAGAACTTGAAATTTTATACACTTATTTCAAAGAGATAACATCAGGTTTGTTAATTTGTTTTGCAAAGTTGTTCTCCTGTCATTCTGCAGTTAGATTTATGATAAGCTGTTTTAGAAATAATACAATACCTGCACATTCTTTTCTGTGTTTTTTTTCCCGTAAATATATTGGTTTTGCCAATCACTGTACCATTCTTGTCTTGGAAGGCTAAGACCGCTTCCTCTCTTTGTGAAACAAGAAAAATATCATCTATGTTTGCTCTTCCTCACTCTTGAACCACTGAAAGCAATACAAAATTTGGCATTGATTCCAATTACAGTAAGAGTAGAGACTTGACCCTGACATGCTGAGCCCTCTTACGGATGGTGTAGCCCTTTAGTGGTGCTTGACATATGCCTGGATCATTCCATAAGTATATAACATTTGCAAAAGGCGAGTCACTTCAGTGTTTTTTCTTTTCAGAAAACAGTGGTGACTTTTTGCAACTATTTGAGAGGGAAGAGAGACAAAGGTAGGAATAATTATGAAATTATTTGCTAGAGAATGAATTCCTTTGTGAGGCTTATGTCTTTTTCCTTTTGTGTACTAGTTGCTGCTGCTGCTGCTGCCATACACTTATCTTTGTTGCAACTTTTTTTTTTTTCCTTCTTCCATGTGCCTGAACATGATTGGTTGGCTCCATGTTCTCATGCTATTGTTCAAGATGTTTCTATGGTGAGTGATTTAATTTCACTAGATTTGTGGCTTTCTCCTGCTGTGCCTGTATAATGGCATTGATGCAGATTGTTGAAAAGGAGAGTCTCAAGCCAGGTGGAGTTAATTAAGACGAGGTAGGTACCCCCAGTCCTTCTCACATGCAAAAGAGTATAAAGCAAACCTGGCAGCTGATGATATAGCAAACGTAAATATATTTTTGATGACAGATTATGTCATTTAAAAAAACAGTGAAAGCAACCGAAAACTAAGGCACTGTCTGCTTAAATTGCAGTTCCCACTAAGGAAGAAGTAATTTATTTCCTGTGAATAACTGAACAGTCATAGGGTTTGAGAAAAACTTGCTTGAGTGTTATAATGAGAGGAATTGATACACATGCAAGAAAGACACAGGACCCCCCTCTGCCCCGCCCTGCAAGGGTCCATGTTACGCTCACACATGGTTGATATATTGAATTTGGAAATTCCACTGACTCTTGACATGCTAATAAAGTTACTGAAACTGATTAGGGACAAAAGAAAGCAGATGAAACCCTATATTATTTGTGACTTGTTGTGTTGAGGAGTCACATGAATAGTTCAAGATTTTCCTGAGGACTGCCAAGATTTACAAGCTGCAGAAACGTAGACATGTTTAAACTATATTTACAGTGAAGAACTGGCATGAAACAACACAGAGGAAAAGGTAAATATAATGAAATCTCATACTACTTTAAGTAGGACAGATGGGAGAAGTTGTTTTCACTTTTGCTTAAATGACTATATTTTATAAAATTAGTCTGAGTACAACAAGATACATTGGATAGAGTTATAGATGAGAGCAAGCAGAAACTTGTAGATCTTCTGTGATAAAGAATGGAGCTAAAAAGGGCAAAGAAACACTGTGGATCTGGAGCTTGATGGATTGAGACAGAATGAAAGAACGAAACTGGGAAACAGCTAATGGCCACAGCATGCTTTTCTTCTCGATGAACTAATTTCCCTGTGGAATGTGTTTTGCTGCAGGAATATGTTTGGTATGAAAATGAAATGGAAACATAAGCAGTCTATCTAAGGTATTTTATCTAATCTCTGCGTTTATTTTAAATCCATCAGAACAGAATCTCGGCACTAACAGTCTTTTATAAAACAAAGCAGTTAGAAGGCTGAAATTATCCACTCCTCTCTGCTTACACCATCTGAACGTATCAGGTTTTTCTCTCGTCTTACTCTCTAAGGGAATATTGTTGGGTCACTCAGAGGTGACCGCATGAATGCAAATGAAAAGAGATGGGTCTTCACTTTCACTCGTAGGTGCTATGGTCCAGAACTTATTCTAATTTTGATGAAAAGAAATTCCCTGTCCGGAAAGCAGACAAAGGCAGTTGCCAGGATCCTAACCCTGGTCTCCGTCTGTCACGGTTCCTAAAAGACTACAGCTGCCACACTGGGTCAGACTAAGCAGCAGGTATGAAGGAGTCATGGCCCAGTCCTTTCAAGACTGAAGAATAGGGCCAACATTTGGCCTTGGAGTAGATTTGATACCACCCAGGTAGAGACAGTAACAGAGAGATCATCAGAATGACGTGTTCTTTTTGTGCTGCTGAACTTAAGACGTGCACTGAATAAGATGATTGCAGCCAAATGTTTCTCATATCTCTGAATTCTGCTTAAGAAGAAGGATAAGAGAGGGAACATAACGTTATGTTTCCTAAGTATTTGATTAGATAAAGGACTTCAGAGGGACGTGGCAATGGTACATAGCAAGGTATTAAATACGTAAATGTGACTGCAGTTTGAGTTGTAGTCCTGGGCTTTCAACTTTCCAGGAGTTCTCATAGTAAATATGGGAAAAGGAATCCTGGAGATACTGAGCCTTCTGTAACACTAGTTCATTCCTTCAGCTCCTTCTGTACAATCCATTGATAATGAACATGTCAAAGTTAATGGAAGAAAATAGATTTGGATCAAACAGGCTCATGAACTAGTTTAGCTAATATCTGGGAATAAGGCCAGATTTTACCTACTCTGTAGTAAGGGAAATGTTAAGGAGCACCATAAAAATAAAATAAGAATAATTCCAGCACAAACCTGGAGGTGATGAGGAAAACAAAGTTGTCTTCTTTCACCTTCTAACGGTAATTTTTCAAAGTTGAATTGCTACATTCATTTTAAAAGATAATGTCTAACATCCATAATAAGTCCAGTTTGGCCAAAAATAGTTGAATTTAATCTTTTCAATAAAGAGCTTCACCCCCCAAATCTATTTTGAAATTTGAAATTACTTTTAGAGTTCAAAATGAAAAAACTAAACATGTCAGTTATTCTTGTTTTATTGGATTCCTGGATTTCTTCTGAATCTCTTAAAAGAGTAGGATTGCTCAAGAAGGTACAAAGTACATTAACATGCTATTCAGTATTTTAGACACCTTCACTCCTAACTCAGACAGAACTCATTTCGAGTGAGGAAGAAATTTTTTGTGGACCGTCATCAGGACTGCAACTCAGAGGCTTAATTTTGTAGGAGCTGCAATAGCTTCTGGGAGTTCTCTGCATGAATTTTCAGAATCCCAAATAACTTCAACAAGTGCCAGGTGTAAACTGTCTCTGTATCAAACTGCCATCCACTCAAGTGTTGTCACTCAGAAACAAGATCATTCTTGATAATGGCTTACACAATTTCTACTTTGCAGTTCAGAGCTGGGTTCAAATTTAAGAGAACTTCTTCATCTTCCACTTTCAAGAAAATAGGTTTTTAAAAGACACGTTGTCCTTTTAATCACACTGTCATACTATCTGTCAAAGTAGCCAGATTGTAAAGCCACAGGTTATTCTGCCACAGGATGAAAATTTATTCTGCTGAAGTCAATGACAAACACCTACAGGGATAGTATTTCACTCACATATTTCACCATAATATGTTATGACTCTACATGAAGTTGTGGTTGTTCATAATTGGATTGTGATTACAGATCTGTAGCAATGAGAAGAGACAATGAAAATGCTATTTATATTTAGAATAAGGTTAAAAAAAAGTTAGATGAAAAATTAAAAAACAAAAGCAAATAAATAAATCTGGAAAGTTATTTCATTTTTCAGAGACTAAGATAGCGTATTTTTTAAAGGATCATATATTTGATCTTTGCTTTTTTCAATTTATCCTTTTTTCCTCTACAGAATATAATAAAATAAATATTATTCTAATGGGTCTTTGGTGCTTTTTTCAATTATAATTTTTTAAACATCTTTTAAATTTTAGGAAAATAAAAAAAGTAGGAAAAAAAAGACAGGAAGAGAGTAAGCAGACGATAATAGCAAAGATACTAATCTGAAGTAAAATTGTACTTAAATATCACATTGTTAAAATAAAACCCTAATTTTGGACACTCATGGGAAAAAAACCCAGCAAAGTGTATAAACTAGTTTTTAGTAAATCACAAGCTACAAGAAAATCTGGATGGTACCACAGTCACTAATTTTTTTGTAAGCTCTTTGAGGAAGGACACCTTAAAATGTGTGTATATATCAGACTCGAAGGAATGAAGCCTGCACTCTGATTGACTGCTAAAGTTGATGTAAAGTTATTAATAACAATTCTTATAAAAGGATAGGCAAAAATAACATGAAAAGCTCTCAGCACTTTGTATTTCCTGAAAACTTTTATTGTAAAGGAAATTATCTTATCATGGAGATACCTTCCATGGAGAATGATAGGCATGAATTTGAAAGCTAGTACAAAGAATAAAAGGAAAGGGGGCATCTCTCAAAGAGGCTTGAAAAAACGTCATTTCTTAGCAGTAAGCCAATATTTCCATTTCTGGGCTCAAGAGAATGTTAAATAACAAGCAATTATTTCAGGCAGAAGTAGTTGTAAATGACGGCATTCAAAAACCTGTGAAAAGGTACTGTTAAAACTGATTTGGTACTTTTTAGAATATTGTGGCTATACAGTTCTTCATATCACCAGGAAGATTTATCCCCTGGAGAAAGATCGAGTAATAAGGGAATATTCATCAAAAAGCCAGAAAGTTGGTATATCTTGATGGAGCCAACCAAAGTGTATTGCAGAATGACACAATCAATAGTAAATGAAATATTAATCCCCTCTAATGAGTTTAAGATGGAAATGACAAATAAATCAGACTCAGAACTTATTTCCTGCTTAAAATCAAATGTGAGTTGAACATTTTAATTATATTTTTAAAGGCTTGTTTTTAAAGTTCAATCACTAATTCAGAGTGGGGGGGTGAAACCAGGTGAGAGTCCTAGTACAGCAACTCCCTACTTGTACAAAAAATGGAAAAGTGAAGCTCATTACTGAGATTTTGTAGTTTATACCCAAAAATGTAAAACCAGTAGTGAGAGGCAGGTATCAGATTTTGAAAATTTCTTTTAATAATATATTTTTGGTCATACATTAAAAATCTGAAAGTCTAAATTTTGGGGGTTAAAACAATACATACAGACATGTGGTCTAGATAATCAGTGGTCTGCTGTTCTATTGACAGATTCAGTAAAGATTCATATAGGTAGAACTAATCCTGAAAGTCTTGTCAATGTTAATATATATCATTTCTTAGTCATTATTTTTCCTTGCTTCCTGTACTTTAAAAATAATAATAGTGTGCTTTCAGTTGGGAATAGAAAAAGGGTAAGTTAGTTGACCAGCTACATAACATAAGTAACTAATGTCTGGAAGTGAATAACAAATGATTGAATAAAATTAAGTATTTTAGTTATATTATGAATGCTGGAAAACAGGAAAGACTTTTACAGAAAGAAGGATAGGCTCACAAATGAAATGACGTGGTAAACTTGACAAAAATTACAATAGTAGGATCGAATACCTTTGTAAATAATCATAGTAAATATAGGTAAATGGAAGCAGTAAATAGCTGCACAATGAGTAGCCACCTATATCCCAAATATACACAACAGAACTAGCTTCCCAGCTGTATCTGATGTGAATAAAGTATACATTTGCAAGCCTGGTTGAGGCATGAACAAATGTAGCTTAAAGGTTGCCAATGTTTAAATTAACTCTTTGGGAAAAGGAATATATTTCCTTTGAGAGTGTACAATGCCTAGGTAAATGGCACCCTAATCCCTAATGAGGGCTTATCTACACTGCCAGAACACAAAATGTGAGAGAAGGAATAAAAAACCCCCAAGCCACAGCATAAAACTTCTTTGCTCTGTATTGTCTGTGTTCACAGCTGCAAACCTTACACTGAGTAGGAGAGGCTCTCCAGATTCCTGTAATTTACAGCAGTGCCAAGTGAGGAGTGTTGTAACAGAAATCTATTCTCCTCATCAAGCATGTCCTTGCCCACATCCTTTTCCTTATTGCACAAACATCACAGAGGGTGACAATCTGTGATCGTGTAACAAATACGACTTTAAGAATTGTGTCTATTTGAACTTTATGCTTTCATTCCCCTGTTGATTTGCAATTCTTAATCCCTGCGTATAGAAGAAGTCCTCTGAGAATGTATAAATAAATCTGTTAATTATTATGTGTTAAAATGAATTTAAGTGATTTTCAAAGAAATTTAACACTTAGCATTAGACACTGACATTTCTGTCCCAAGTGGTCTTAACACACTAGTCGTGCAATTTCCTATTTACTTAAAACGGACTGAATTGTTATGCAAGTTACCCCTTCAGATTTTTTAAGGACGCTAGGAAGTTTCTTATTTTGTGGAGACTGGAGAGAAAAAAACCAAAACCACCAACAACAGAAAAACAACACTTGTGAAAATGTCAATGACTTGCCATATTTCACAATGAGCGAGCGCTGTCTCTAGATGCTCTAAATAGGATTGAAGCCTTACAGTGTCAGCAGCAAAGATTTTTTCTTGCATCTCACTCCATTTTTCTTTATCTTTTAGCAACATAAGGTTTCTGCCATTTTCATTTAGAATAACAGAGAGAATGGATTGCTATTTTCCTGATTTTCTCAGTAAGAAGCAATAGAACTAACCCATAAATAGAGATTTTGAGCCTCTCAACATTAGGTGTCTGAGTTGAAAGGCTAGTTTCTTCCTTGTTGTTTAAATTATACATCTTTATTTTCTCTATGCAATTTTTTTTTTTTCAGAAGTGTCCTGAATTGTCTATGTAACTACGTCTACTTTATCTGCTTCCAGTTATGTCAAACCATTTCTAAGAGTTTTCTTCAGAAGAGTTCAGCCAATTTTTGTTTATCCCTGCATTCTGGTATAGGCTCCCTCAGACACTGATTCAAGGCACTTGATAGCTTGCTCTAAACTGTCTTCAGCAGAGTGGCTACTTGCTTCTGTTATTTGTACAAGGAGCCTAAAAAGACTACCTTCGGAAGGAAGGAAGGAAGGAAAGGAAGGAAGGGAGGAAGGGAGGGAGGAAGGAAGGGAGAAGGGAGGGAGGAAGGAAGGGAGGAAGGGAGGGAGGAAGAAAGGGAGGAAGGGAGGGAGGAAGGGAGGG